>LR812527.1:67918113-68119178 GCA_903798195.1 Danio kyathit
TGGCTGTACAATGAAGAGCTTTTCCAGGTCACTTGTTTCTCCAGCGCTTCGCTTTGGGTGGTTTTTTAGAATCCAGGAGATTCACAGCACGCTCGTTTGGTGGAAATTAATTAAATGTGATGATTTATGATGTTCTCTGGTGTGTGTTTTTGTTTGTGTGTGTGTCTAATGTAGGTCTCTGTGTGTGTGTGTGTGTGTGTGTGTGTGTGTGTGTCTAATATAGGTGTGTGTTGTTTGTGTGTGTGTGTATGTCTAATGTAGGTCTGTGTTTTTGTTTGTGTTTGCTTGTGTGTATGTGTCTAATGTAGGTGTGTGTGTTTGTTTGTGTATGTGTGTGTGTGTGTGTCTAATATAGATGTGTGTGTTTGCTAGTGTGTGTGTGTGTGTCTAATAAAGATGTGTGTGTTTGCTAGTGTGTGTGTGTCTAATATAGATGTGTGTGTTTGCTAGTGTGTGTGTGTCTAATATAGGTGTATGTGTTTGCTAGTGTGTGTCTAATGTAGGTGTGTGTTTTTGTTTGTGTTTGCTTGTGTGTATGTATCTAATGTAGGTGTGCTGTTTGTGTATGTGTGTGTGTGTGTGTCTAATATAGATGTGTGTGTTTGCTAGTGTGTGTGTGTCTAATAAAGATGTGTGTGTTTGCTAGTGTGTGTGTGTCTAATATAGGTGTGTGTGTTTGCTAGTGTGTGTCTAATGTAGGTGTGTGTTTTTGTTTGTGTGTGCTTGTGTGTATGTATTTAATGTAGGTGTGCTGTTTGTGTATGTGTGTGTGTGTGTGTCTAATATAGATGTGTGTGTTTGCTAGTGTGTGTGTGTGTGTCTAATATAGATGTGTGTGTTTGCTAGTGTGTGTGTGTCTAATATAGGTGTGTGTTGTTTGTGTGTGTTTGCTAGTGTCTGTCTAATGTAGGTGTGTGTTTTTGTTTGTGTGTGTGTGTTTGCTAGTGTGTGTGTGTCTAATGTAGGTGTGTGTTGTTTGTGTGTGTGTATGTCTAATGTAAGTCTGTGTTTTTGTGTGTGTTTGCTTGTGTGTATGTGTCTAATGTAGGTGTGTGTTTTTGTTTGTGTTTGCTTGTGTGTATGTGTCTAATGTAGGTGTGTGTTTTTGTTTGTGTGTGTGCCTAATATAGATGTGTGTTGTTTGTGTGTGTCTGTGTCTAATATAGGTGTGTGTGTGTGTGTGTGTGTGTTTGCTAGTGTGTGTGTGTGTGTGTGTGTGTGTCTAATATAGGTGTGTGTTGTTTGTGTGTGTTTGCCAGTGTATGTCTAATGTAGGTTTGTGTTTTTGTGTGTGTGTGTGTGTTTGCTTGTGTGTGTGTGTGTGTGTGTAATATAGGTGTGTGTTTTTGTTTGTGTGTGTGTCTAATATAGGTGTGTGTTGTTTGTGTGTGTTTGCTAGTTTGTGTCTAATGTAGGTGTGTGTTTTTGTTTGTGTGTGTTTGCTTGTGTGTGTGTGTGTAATATAGGTGTGTGTTTTTGTTTGTGTGTGTGTCTAATATTGGTGTGTGTTGTTTGTGTGTGTTTGCTAGTGTGTGTCTAATGTAGGTGTGTGTTTTTGTTTGTGTGTGTGTGTGTTTGCTAGTGTGTGTGTGTGTGTCTAATGTAGGTGTGTTTTTGTTTGTGTGTGTGTGTGTGTTTGCTAGCGTGTGTGTGTGTGTATCTAATGTAGGTGTGTTTTTGTTTGTGTGTGTGTGTGTGTTTGCTAGCGTGTGTGTGTGTGTATCTAATGTAGGTGTGTGTTTTTGTTTGTGTGTTTGCTTGTGTGTGTGTGTGTGTGTGTATGTGTGTCTTTTTGAGTGTGCATTATTCAGTTTCTGTGTGTGTGTCTAATGTTTTTGTTTGTGTGAGTGAGTGTGTCAGGCGTGTGTGTGGTGTGTGTGTGTGTGTGTGTGTGTGGTGTGTGTGTCCGGTCAGCTCTCAGCAGGACAGGGGCTGATGAGATGCTCCTGTGGTGTTTGATGGGCTTCTGTCTGTTCTGCTGCTCTCGTTACTCTTCATGGGTGGCAGAACAGTGGCGTTAAACACACACACACACACACACACACACACACACATACGCTTCACACTCATTCGGCGGCTCTAAAGAGGAAATCCAGCTTTACCTTTGATGAAATGTTTACAGATGCTCGTTCATTGTGTTTCAGAGATTGCCTGTGTGACTGTCTTTATCTACCCGGACTTTAAATTATTTAGGGTTTCAAACGTTTTATTATTATTAGATGCCTAATTTTTAATGCAATAATCTTTATTTTATGTCAGGGATGAAGTAGATCCAGGATGTGTTATGTCAGAATAAAGCCTGACAGGTTTACCAGCAGCTGTTGTATAAGACTGATGGCTTTATTCTGTAGTAACCACCGGCTGCATGTGCATTATCCTGATTATCCTGACACTGTTAGACACAAACATTGATCTGAGGTGTGAACATGTACTCCTCTATTAAACGCAGCATAACCTACATTAATCATTCATTTTCCTTCGACTTGAAGGGGTCGACACAGTGAAATGAACCGCCAACTATTCCAGTATATGTTTTACACAGCAGGTGCTTTTCCAGCTGCAACCCAGTACTGGGAAACACCCATACACACTCATTCACACACACACATACACTACAGCCAATTCAGTTCATCAATTCCCCTATAGCGCATGTGTTTGGACTGTGGGGGAAACCGGAGCACCCGGAGGAAACCCACGCCAACACGGGGAGAACATGCAAACTCCACACAGAAACGTCAACTGACCCAGCCGGGACTCGAACCAGCAACCTTCTTGCTGTGAGGCCACAGTGCTAACCACTGAGCCACCGTGCCGCCCCTACATTGGTTGTTATCTAAGAATAAATAACCTTGGAATGTGATGACTGGCTAGTCAGCATCGTGTGTTTCAGAGAGCACTGTAACTGTATTGTGAGTTGACGCTGAGAACAGAGGTACGAATCCAAACGCAGGTTTATTTAGCAGAATGGTCAGGCAAGCAACGGTCAACACAGGGGCAAACAGATGTATACAGGCGAATCCAGATTTGCAGTCAAAATGACAGGCAGATGGTCAAAAGGCAGGCAGCAAACAACATAAACAAGCAAAACAAAGCAAGGGTCTAACATGGCAGGCAAGCCAAGGAAACCGCGTCGTAATGTTCACAGGTACAGCTAAACAAGACTCAGCCACTTGTGTGAGAAACAGAGGGGTTTAAATAGTCCAAGTAATCAATGATCATGAGTATCAGCTGTGTGTGTGTCCAAATGACTGTCAGCTGTGGCAGGAGTGATTGGGGCAAAGACCTCTGGGATATGTAGTTCAGTAGGAAGTGATTTCCAATGGAGAAAACACTGCTGATGATCATAACAAACTACAGGAAGTAATCTCCAGCAGAGAACACACTGCTGGAGATCACAACAGTAACAAATAGCTCTAATATTTGTTGTAAATTGCAATTACACCTATTGGAAAGCAATGTAAAATAAAGTGAGCAATTTCAGCATTATAGATGTGACACCAGGGAACTACGCAAGGATGCTGTTTGTGGACTTCAGTTTTGCCTTTAACACCATCGTCCCATCACTGCTCGAGTACAAACTGACCCAGCTGTCTGTCCCCAGCTCTGTCTGTCAATGGATCACCAGCTTTCTGACAGATAGACAACAGCTAGTCAGAATGGGCAAAATCACATCCGACAGCCGCACCATCAGCACTGGTGCCCCCCAGGGATGTGTTCTCTCCCCGCTGCTCTTCTCCCTGTACACCAACGACTGCACCGCAAAAGACCCCTCCATTAAGCTCCTGAAGTTTGCTGATGACACTACTGTTATCGGCCTCATCCGGAACGGTGACGAGTCTGCATACAGACAGGAGGTGGAGCGGACGGCTTTATAGTGCAGATACAACAACCTGGAGCTGAACACGCTCAAAACAGTGGAGATGATAGTGGACTTTAGGAGAAACCCCCCTGCACTCCCCCCACTCACCATCATGAACAGCACTGTGGCTGCAGTAGAGTCATTCAGGTTCCTGGGCACCACCATCTCTCAGGATCTGAAGTGGGACATTCACATAGACTCTATTGTGAAGAAAGCCCAGCAGAGACTGTACTTCCTTCGTCAGCTGAGGAAGTTCAACCTGCCACAGGAGCTGCTCGTACAGTTCTACTCAGCTGTCATAATAATAATAATAATTCATTTTATTTGTAAATGGCGCCTTTCTAGACACTCAAGGTCGCCTTACAATAAGTATCAACATGCTAGAACAAATTAAAACAAATAATAAAACACACATCGCGAATATAAAATAACATGATAAAAACATGATAAAAAAATTGTTAAAGGAAAGCCTGCTTAAAAAGATGGGTCTTAGGACGAGATTTAAATGTGGCGAGACTATCACTGCTCCTTAGATCCAGGGGAAGCGAGTTCCATAGCCGAGGAGCCATAGAGCTAATAGATCTATCTCCTATCGTGCTTAATCTAGTGCGAGGTGGTACCAGGGAGAAAGAGTTGGCGGATCTAAGAGTGCGAGAAGGGGTGTAAATATGGAGAAGTTCGGTGAGATATTGAGGAGCAAGATTATGAAGTGCCTTGAAAGTTAGAAGTAATATTTTAAAATCAATACGAAACTTTACCGGCAGCCAGCGAAGCTGATAAAGAAGTGGTGTGACATGTTCGTGCAATGGAGATGACACGAGCTGCATGGTTCTGAATCCGTTGGAGTTTATGAAGAAGTTTAGAAGGAAGCCCAGAAAGAAGTGCATTACAGTAGTCAAGACGTGAAGCAACTAATGCGTGGATAAGAATTGCTGTGTTGGTTGTGAGAGTAGGGCGGAGACGAGTGATAATACGCAGGTGGTAATATGCAGTACGCGTGATATTATTGATGTGACCCTCAAATGAGAGTGTGCTATCCAAGATGACACCCAAACTCTTTACCTGCACAGAGGGAAAAACTGTGCTATTATCAATGTCTATTGTGAAATTATCAGCTTTATCTAAGACACTTTTAGTCCCGGATGGTCATCCATTAGAGATGACCATCCGGATCCTCATTAGAGATCCTCATTAGAGGATGGTCATCCAATCCATCCTCTGCACTTCAATCATCGTCTGGTTCAGCTCAGCTGCCAAAACTGACCTCCGTAGACTACAGCGAATAGTCCGGACTGCTGAACGAATCACTGGCACTACCCTTCCTACACTTCAAGAACTGTACTCTTCCAGAGTGAGTAAAAGGACTCGCAAAATCACTCTGGACGCCCACACCCAGCACACCACCTGTTGGAATTGTTACCGTCTGGTCGGCGCTAGAGCTGCACAATTCTGGCTAAAATGAGAATCGCGATTCTTTTGCTTAAAATAAAGATCACGATTTTCTCACGATTCTATAGGTGTAAATCAAAGTTTAATGCACGGTAAAGTGATGACATCAGAACACAACCATTAATAAATCTGAAGTTTAATTATTATGTTTGAGACACATGCTTGCAATCTGTCACTGACAACATTATTAGACCATTTTTTACTGGTAAAATCAGACATCTGTCATTATCAGATTCCCTCTTGCATTATATTAAACTTTATACAGGCTAGAGTAGTTAAACTGACACTTAAACATTTATTCTCATGCACAAGACTCTGTGTTCGCTATGAAAGAAAAACATATAAAATGCTTGTCGTAATCATAACCCTAAAACGCGATATGATCATTTAAATGATGTGCGCGTGCTTCAGGTTTCATTTTCACTGCTAAACGCGGTTCATACTTCCGCGTGGCTCCCAAACGATCACTCTGTACCACAAACTGTATGTTATTTACACCTTTATTACCTGTTATTCACAGCCTATGCAGGTTCTGTTTACTAGAGTATACTTCATTTACAGGCGTGCGCCCGCCCTCTCTGTAGTAACAGCTCACAACACGGTCAGCTCACGTCACGTCATTTCGCGGCCATGAATACATCATTACATTAAGACAGAAATGACATTTTTGGGTGATTTACCCTTATATATACAATAAATGACTCTTTCGACACTATTTGGAGGTGTCTATGTTGCTAAGCTACGTTTGTAATACAATGAGAAGACTTGTGCGGCCGCCTTTCTTCTCTCCTGAACTTGAGAATATGATTGGCAGAATCGTAGAAATGCTGGATTAAGATCGTCTAGGGGGTCGAATCGAGATCGCGATCGTGCAGCTCTAGTCGGCGCTACAGAGCACCAAGCACAAAAACGGCCAGACACAGGAAAAGTTTCTTTCCTCAAGCCATCTACCTCATGAACAGTTAAATATTCCCCTACTGGGCAATAAACGAGCAATACTTTCTCAAACACACTTGTACACAGCACCTTATAATCTGTATATTTATAAAAAATCTGTACATACAACTCAACATCCAGATCCTTTGACTAACTGCATCTCTGTTTAATGTTTATCGTCTTTTTTCATATTCATTTTGTGTTGTCACTTTATGTACACTGGAAGCTTCTGTAGCCAAAACAAATTCCTTGTGTGTGTGTGAAGCAATAAAACAATAAAACTGATTCTGATTCTGATTTGCAGTAAAAACTCAAAACACACATTCACAGAGAAAGTATACACTTTATTAGGTACATCTGACCAAACTGCTCGTTAACACACATTTCTAATCAGCCAATCACAGGGCAGCAGCTCAATGCATTTAGGCATGTAGACATGGTCAAGACGATCTGCTGCAGTTTAAACTGAGCATCAGAAAGGGGATTTAAGTGACTTTGAACGTGCCATGGTTGTTGGCGCCAGACGGGCTGCTCTGAGTATTTCAGAAACTGCTGATCTACTGGGATTTTCACGCACAACCATCTCTAGGGTTTACAGAGAATGGTCCGACAAAGAGGAAACATCCAGTGAGCGGCAGTTCTGTGGGCGCAAATGCCTTGTTGATGCCAGAGGTCAGAGGAGAATGGCCAGACTGGTTCCAGCTGATAGAAAGGCAACAGTAACTCAAATAAGCACTCGTTACAACTGAGGTAGACTTTGGTGAATCAAATATAACAATTAGACAAACATTGACAAAGACATTTTTGAGTATTCGTAGCCTACAGTACTGTAAAATACTTGCTTACTCAAAAAAAGTAGAAAGGGTTTCGCTATTTTATTATTTTTTCATGGGGAGGTTGACATTTGGAAGCAGTTGCTCAATACTTCTTGTTGAAATTTGCTGATGTAAATTGCAATAAAATATATAAACTAGAATGCAAAAATATTATATAATGCATCTTCACTGTTTACAATATTTACAGAAAGTTGCAATTATGTTTATTTAGAATTACAGTGAATGAGTGATGACATGGTGGCTCAGTGGTTAGCACTGTGGCCTCACAGCAAGAAGGTCGCTGGTTCGAGTCCCGGCTGTATCAGTTGGTGTTTCTGTGTGGAGTTTGCATGTTCTCCCCGTGTTGCTGTGGGTTTCCTCCGGGTGCTCCAGTTTCCCCCACAGTCCAAACACATGCGCTATAGGGGAATTGATGAACTAAATTGGCCGTAGTGTATGAGTGTGTGGGTGTGTGTGTGTGTGTGTGTGTGTGTGAGAGAATGAGTGTGTATGGGTGTTTCCCAGTACTGGGTTGCAGCATGAAGGGCATGCGCTGTGTAAAACATATGCTGGAATAGTTGGTGGTTCATTCCGCTGTGATGACCGCTGATAAATAAGGGACTAAGCTGAAGATGAATGAATGAATGAACACTGAATGCGACAGTGAGTATGAACATGAGTGTTGATATTAATGAATGAGGTTATGTGAGTATCAATTTATGTGTGTAGTTTTGTGTTTATGAGCTGAAGGAGGATTCAGATGTAGTTTATCAGACACACACACACACACACACACACACACACACACACACACACACACACAAACACACAAACACACACACACACACACACACACACACACACACACACACACACACACACATAAGCTCTGGATAATTGATTAAGTCTCTCCGCTCTTCTGTGGTCTGCTTTTCTCTGTGTTTGCATCAATAATTCAGGTGATCGTTGTGTTTGATACGAGCGCCGGGTCGTGTGCTTTTCTTCTTCTTCTTCTTCTGCTTTGTTTCTTCTTCAGGATTATATGGAGGATTCACTCTGAAACACTTCAGGACTTCATGTTGTTGAATGTTTTAGTCTTTGTCTTTTTTCTTTTACAGTGTGTACTACTTTATTAAGTATTAGCGTGAGTTTATTGTGTGTGTGTGTGTGTGTGTGTGTGTGTGTGTGTGTGTGTGTGTGTGTGTGTGTGTGTGTGTGTGTGTGTGTTGTGTGTTTGTGTGTGTGTGTGTGTGTGTGTGTGTGTGTGTGTGTGTGTGTGTGTGTGTGTTTGAGGTTATTTTATACATAATCTGTCTATAGGAATACATTTATGAAAAATAAGTGTGTGTGTGTGTGTGTGTGTTAGTCTGAGTGTATGTATGTATGTTTGTGTATGCGTGTGTGTTTGAACTATATTTTATTCAGTAAGAGTGTGTTTTCTCTGTGGTGTGTTTGTGTGGTCTGTGGTTTGTCTTTCTGTGGTGTGTGTGTGTGTTTTGCGAGCGTGAGTGTGTGTGTGTTTTTGAGCGAGTGTGTGGGGTGTGTATGTGTGGTCTGTGTGTGTGTGCACTTGTGTTTGTACGTGCATGTGTCTGAGAGTTTTATGTGCTTGTGTGTGATTTGCGTGTAATGTGCTGTGTATGTATTTTTGTGTGTGGGTGTGTTTGCGTGTGTGTGCATGTGTGTGCGTGTGTATGTAAGTGTGCCTGTGGGTGTGAGTGCATGCATGTCATGTCTTCCCATAATGCTGTTGTTTGTGCAGGTAATTAATGCACATGCAATTAAATAATTCCTAATTATGTGTTTCTGTAATTAATTTATTCATACTCATTTTGTTAATTACTACCCATTTAATTAGCTATATCATCAAATATAATGTTACCATGAAATACAATGACCCATACCGTGAAATAGTATGCTGGTCCACCACCTAATGAATATGCAGAATATTATTATGAATATCATTAACATGCTAATTATTAATATGACTCTGATAAATATGCACACCTGCAGGATATTCAGTCTCTGCTCTTATTCTGTCAGTTTTTTTAAATGAATTCAGCATATTTATTATAATCTTTTCTGTTAATAACCACCTTATTAATCAACTATATCATCAAATATATTGTTATAATAATGTTCAAATATATTGTTTCCATGAAAAAAAGTACCGTGAAATAGTGTGTTGGTTCACCACCAAACCCTAACCAATATGCTGATGGAAATTATTAATATGCAAATGATTCATATAAATATGATGGATATGCAAATGATTGAAATGAAGATGACAAATATTCAGAGCTGCAGGATGTTCAGTGTGTTGCTCTTATTCTGTCAGTGTGTTTTAAAGCCTGTGCTTGACTCCAGCACCAAGAGCTGTAATTAGTTTTGTGAACTACACCTATTTAATAAACTATTTCATAAAATATATCATTATAATAATGTAAAATATATTGTTTCCATGCAATAAAATTACTTATACCCAGTGCTTAATTTGTGAATTGCGAGGTCCCGGAACAAATCGGGGTAACGGATCCGGCATGTTACAGGGGTGTCGCGGACGAAAGTGAGCGAGGTGGGGTGTCGCAGACGAAAGTGAAGAGGGTTGGGGAGTCGCGGAAGAAAGTAAAAGTGAACAGTGGACAGTAGGCATGGGACGATAACCATGTTCAAGGTATATCGCGGTTTGGAAAAGTCAAGGTTTTAAAACCGTCAAAATTTTCTGTAATACCGTTCCTAAGGTATGTGTAAGATTTTTAATTTACATTTAAAAAAAAAAAAATTTTTTAGGACCGCAGTATCTCCAGCAGAAAATATATCCAAAGATTCCGTTTTCAATTGTAAAAACAACCAGTGTTTTTGAAACAAATGAAGACAGCAAAAGTCAATAATTCATTTGAATTATTTAGCCAGACATGTTTACTGTTCCAGAATATTTTAAATGTTTCCCAAATTAAAACATAATGTGTTTAAAGGGGGAAAAGGTTTTGTTTTTTACCCAGACATTTAAAAAGAATATATTTTAGAGCAGCAAATCTCAATACCGTGATACCGTGAAACCGTGATATTTATATCCAAGGTTATCATACCATCAGAATCTTATACCGGCCCATGGCTAGTGGACAGGGGAGAAGGGCAGTTGAGGAGGAGGATTGGTAAAATGAGGTCCCAGATCAGATTTCAGAGTTGCCAGATCCGGATCGGGCGTGTTCCAGCAGAAATTAAGCCCTGCTTATACTATAAAATAGTATGTTAGTCCACCACCTAACCCTAATGAATATGCGGAATATTATTATGGATATGATTAACATGCAATTGATTAATATGATGAATATGCAAATGATGAATATGACAAATATTCATACCTGCAGGACTATCAGTGTCTTGCTCTTCTTCTGTCAGTGTTTTTAAAGCCCGTGCTTGAATCCAGCACAATTAGCTGTAATTAATTTAGTGTATTATCACCTTAATTAATTAAATTAAATTTATTAATGTTAAAATATATTGTTCCCATGCAATAAAATTGCTTACACCATAAAATAGTATGTTAGTCCACCACCTAACCGTAATCAACATGCAAATGGTTATGATTAACATGTAAATGATTAATATGAATATGATTAATATGCAAATGATGAATATGCACACCTGCAGGATGTTCAGTCTCTGCTCTTATTCTGTCAGTGTTTTTAAAGCCTGTGCTTGAATCCAGTACCAATAGCAGTAATTCATTTATAATAACACCTTTTTGTTAATAACCACCTATTTAAATAACTATATCATCAAATATATTGTTCTAATAATGTAACATGAACCAAAATTACTCATGCTGTGAAATAGTGTTGCTCCACCACCTAACCCTAATATGATTAACATGCAAAAGATGAATTTGAATATGATGAATATGCAAATGATTAATATGAATCTGATGAATATGCACACCTGCAGGATGTTGAGCGTCTGCTCTTGTTCTGTCAGTGTGTTTTAAAGCCTGTGCTTGACTCCAGTCTCACGCTTCATTAAGTGCAGTTTTTTCCACACTCGTCTCCCTGTAGTGTGTATTAGCACAGCTGTCGCCTGTGTCCCATTTGTTTTTCCACATTTTTCCTCTCTGATCTTGTCGTGACGTGTGAAGTGAGCGAGTTTGTTGTGAATGAATGCTTGAGATCTGTTTCTGTTTAGTCGAGCAGAACCAGTCCAGCAGAAACACACTTAGCAACACCATAAACACACACAACATCACTCTACAGTCAACACGCACTCGAGTCAACTTCAACATGCTGAACTTGGGCGTCACTTGATTGAATCTTGATTTAATTTATTTTTTGTCAACTTCTTTCAAATGTGGAACAATAATAGAAAATCAGCCAATGGGAACAGAGTTGGTGTTTAATATGTAGATGAGCTGTGCATGATTTGACTGGGGGCGGGGCTTATTTTATATTTATTTTATTTGTGATGAACAAATATTCAGGTCAGTAAACTTTATTTAATCTATCCCCACAGGGATTAGAAACTTCTTTAGACAGAGGCACACACACAACAGCAGAACATATTAAATACACTTACACACTTATTTTAAGATCCTATTTAAAAGGCTATTGAAAGTACAGTGGTCCCTCACTATAACGCCGTTCACCTTTCGTGGTCTCGCAGTTTCGCTGATTGTTTTTTTTTTTTACAGTGCATTGTGTTCTGCATCCTGATTGGCTGTAGACCACTGTTAATCAATCTTCTCCGTGTCTCCTGTAAAGTACAGAATGTGTTCAGCTTGCCAAATTAATATAAATCTTCGATCACTAGCAGTGTGAGTTTCAACAAGGATGCAAAAAGGGTTATGACTCTCTGCAAGCAAGATCATCATAAAGGGGGTCGCACACCAGATGCGCCATGCATTTTAGAATTGTAAACATAGGTTTTATATCAGGATATGCACACCAGTTCTGCAAGTCAGTGGCTGTCTGCGGTGCCCAGCTCTGACTCAGGATACTTTTCATATTTCTCTTCATACTGGTACAAAAGATGGCTTTGGTGCATATAGCTAATATTACCCTTTATTACAACTGTGAGGGGGTGTATTTTTTTTTTTTATAACTCAATTTTATTAAGTCTGCATAATTAAGGGCGTGGCCACTTGAGTGACAGCTAGGGCTCGCTGTTTGCTGTCATTTCACCTCAGCTGATTCCGGCTGATTAGCTGCTGAACTTGGCATATACATCCTATTTTTGTTTTGTTTAATGTTTCTTTACACAGTCAGTTGCTTTATTGAATTATTTCCTACAATTATCAGATGATATGGCATGCTGTGTGCACTTAATTGTGCTCGCAAACTGTTCAAGTTGCCTCCATTTCCCAGGTGAGTGAAATTATATACTTGTATACCATCTCTATAAATGTATTTGTTTTATTTAAGATCTTTTATAATGTTCTGTAGAGCTGTAATGCACTCCAGAATCTGACTGATTGATTAGCTGTAGGCTCTAGAACAGTCATCTGAAGCGTTGTCATACAGTGTTATGCCTGGATTTCACCAATAGCCTTGCATTTACTAACACAGACTGTGGGCCCTATCAAACACCCAGCGAAATGTGGCGCAAGGCGCAACGCAATTGTTGTTTGCTAATTTCAGTTCAACGCAAGAGTCATTTTGAGGTTTTGCACCACGCTGTTTAAATAGCAAATGCATTTGTGCTCATGTGCGCCCATAGGCGGTCTAAAAAATGTGTGTTAAAGGGTCACGAAACACCAAAACACATGTGTTGAGCTGTTGACAGTCATATCTGTGTCCCACGCTGCTATAAACACTATTAGGACTCATATATTGCACTAAAAAGTGAAAATTGGTTATTTTTGCGTTATTTTGAGCAAATTCGTTCTTCCAGTTTGAAACGAATTTTTGAAGCTGCGTCACGGCCATGAGATACTTGCGTGTAAATCCAGCTTGGAGAGTGGCTGTCTGTACCTGCGAGTACATCGTGACGTCTCTGAGTGTGCAGCATTAATTCATGAGAAAGACTTTGTTCAAACCAATCAGCGCGCTCTATTGTGTATGCGGTGCAACTTCATTAATATGCATGATAGCTTCAAGACTGTATTACCTGTGTTCAGACGACAGAGAGACGCCATGTTGTGTTGCCAAAACAAGTGGAAGAAGAAGAATTTGGAGACACGGGTCGTCAGTGTTGCGTTTATTAATGTGCTGCAACGAAGGTTTTGTTTTCATTTTCCCCGCTATGAGAGCGCTGCTGGACTCACGTGTGGATTACAGTGCACACGACACGCAACAGAAATGCATTTGTAAGGAACATTGTTTACCCGAGAGCTTTTCGCATCTGGAAATGATGAAATCCGGATTTGCCACTCGTCTCCTTTTAAAAAAGACTCGGCTCCAGTGTTATTGTCCTGTCTCTACAGATTTGGTAAGTGTGTGTGAGAGCAGTGACCTTTGTTTGTTCATTCAGATGGCAAAGTTAGTTCGTATCGTCAGCAGTGCTTTATTAGTTTATAAAGACAGACCTTAGTCAAAATGAGTTACGCTCTGGTTACTAAAGTAACCCTCGTTCCCCGAGGGGGGGAACGGAAATGCTATGTGGAAAAACTTCCACTATGGGGATTTCGTCAGAATCCAATCATCTGAAAGAGTATAAAAACGGGCCAATGAAATGCCAATGAGTTGGCGGCGTCAGCGTGCACAGCTGTCTTGAATGACAATCAGCCTGGCATAAAAGGCTAGCATGTGCTCAGCAACGACATCCTTTTCTAGCTGAAGAGGCTTTCACACTCAACAGCTAAGGGACAATCGTTGTGGCGAAGGAACATAGCATTTCCGTTCCCCCCCTCGGGGAACGAGGGTTACTTTAGTAACCAGAGCGTTCCCCTTCGGGAGGGGAACTTCAATGCTATGTGGAAAAACTTCCACTATGGGGAAATTTATGGAAAGCGCCACAACGAAAGAACCTTACCATGTCTCCAGTGAGGGGCGCGCCACGCAGCAGTACAAGCGCACCTGCATCGCTGGAGACACAGTCCTCCAACGTGTCCCCTGGCCCTTACTTACCTTACTTACCTTTTCTGGTTTAGATATATTTTTCGGGGAGTCGTAAAAATACACCTAGTAGTTTCTAGGAATTTTTAAATACGACAGTACGTTGGGAAAGCGTTCAGTCCCGATAGGGAGGACGCTGCGGAGGTCACCTGCTGCCCGGAGGGGGAGACCTGGTGGCAAAATAGCATATGGACTAGCCCTGAGAAGGGGGAGTGCACATATGAAGAGGTGGTTAGCGGGGAGGGAAGACACGAGCCCGCCTAGGAGGGGGGACTACATCGTGGCTAAGTGAGCGTATGGGATCGCCAGCGGGGATCGCACATAGCAGGCACCTATACCCAGAACGCGGGATGACCAGCGGGCATACCTACAACGTAATGGGCCAACATTTGACTGCTCCGCTGAGTCAGATGCTGGGGGCCTCGGAGGAACTCTGCAGGGTTCGCCGAGTGGGGAACTCAACTGACAAAGCGAGAAAAGCGCACGTATCTCTGTGTTAGAGAGAAAGGCGCAGCAAGCGTTTTACAACACCTAACCGAATTTCCTCATTCACCGCTCGTGAGGAAATCAGTTCACTCGAAGATAAATCTCACAAATGCTCAGGTGTCGCCCAGCCCGCAGCTCTACAATGTCTGTTAGAGAGGCGCCGCGTGCTAACGCCCAAAAGGATGCGCGCTCCGAGTGGGGGACACGGCTCGCCCTAGCTCGATGAGCGAGGGAGATGGCATTCACTGTTCAGTGGGCTCTGTTTAGATATGGCACTTCCCATCTGCCAATCACCGTAACATATAAGAGCTGCTCAGAGGATCTAAGCTCTGAGTACGGTCCGTTATAATACGCAAGCGCGAACAGGACACCGCAATAAAGGGGCTGGGTCTGCCTCCTCCGTGGGCAGCGCTTGCAGGTTCACTACATAGTCTAAACGAGCGCTGTAGGAACCTAGGGCACCTAGGTGGGCCGGGGTCTCAGGTAAACGTGAGAGTGGGCCGGCCCAAAACGCTGGCACATTTCGCTGACCGAAAATGCCTCCAGATACCCGCCCATTTGACCGATGCCAACGCGACCAGCAGAGCTGTCTACCTGGACAGAAATCATATAGATACTGAGTCGAGTGATCGAGCAGACCTCTCCTAAGAGAGATCTTCAAATGGGTAAGAGAGGGGACAGGATATATATCCACGTCTCGCGCCTCTGGGGACTGGATGATGAGGCGATGCTTTCCCAGCGCGCCGCCATCGCCGCATCCTCAGAGCGGGGATGATCGCCACGCCAACCCCTCAGTGCGGAGGGGACAGCCTTGGCTCCAGCCAACTGAAGGAGGATAGCATCACACTGATCTGGCATGTTTGGGGTTTCCTTCTCGGAGAGAAGTACACCACACAGCGAATAGACTCCACATCAGGGCATAGGCATGCCTCATAGAGGGTGCTCTAGGCCTGAGTGATGGTGTTAACCACCTAACGGTAGGTCACCTAAGTCCTCCGAGCTCCATCTATGGGCCACACGTGATGTCCATAGAACTGGGCGCGGGTGCCAAACGGTGCCTGTCCCCAAAGAAGAAGTTTCTTCCAGGGGACATGCCAGGGAGGGGCCATCACGAGGAGAGAGCTAGAATACAGGTTTGATTGGGCCTGAGAGGCGCAATGCATAGACCTGTTCCTTGTCCTCCCTGACTTTACACAGCATCTGTGCGAGTAGGCTCACTGGAGAAATGCGTATTACGCACGCCCCGGGGCCAGCTGTGTAGCCAGTGCGCAGAACGCACCCATAACAGCTGGACAGTCGGGGGTGGAGCCTCCATTCTCCCAGGCGAACTGCCGTGAGAGCGCAGCGGCTGCACGGTTGAGCTCGGCGGGGAAAAATGGAATGCAGCGATTGCGCCGCGTATGACTCCGGGGGAGCAGACGGCGAGCGAGCTGAGACATGCTGCGACAGCGAATATCTCCCTTGCGGTTGATATACACCATCGCCACCATGCTGTTCGTCCTGACCAGCACGTGTTTCCCTTCTAACACCGGTAAAAAACGGTGCAGCGTGAGATACACTGCCAACAGCTCCAGGCAGTTAAGATGCCAATGCAACCAGTTTCCTACCACGGAACCACAGCTGCATGCCCGCAACACACGGCCCCCCAGCGTGAACTGGAAGCATCCGTCAAACGACGACATGCCTGGACGCTTGTTCTAGAGGCCCGCGGGCCTGTAGAACACAGGGTCCATCCAGAGGCTGAGGGCGCGGCGACACAGCGGAGTGACAGTCACCCGGTGCGCGCTCGCGTGCCATGCGCGTCTAGGGACCCGATCGTGAAGCAAATGCTGAAGTGGTCTCATATGGAGCATCCGAGCGGCGAGACCGCGGCTGCGGATGTCATATGCTCCAGGAGCCTCTGAAAAAATATCAGTGGGACCACATTTTCCTGTCGAACTCTCTCAGACAGACCAGCATCAGCCCGGCGCGCTCTCGGGGGAGGCGCGCCGTCATGGTGATCGAGTCCAGCTCCAACCCGAGAAAAGAGTTGCTCTGCACGGGGGCGAGGCTGCTCTTTTCTCGGTTGACCTGAAACCCCAATTGGTCGAAGTGCTGAAACACCCTGTCTCTGTGCGTAATCAATTAATCCCGCGAGCGCGCTGAAATCAGCCAGTCGCTTGAAATAATTGAGTATGCGGATGCCCACAAGCCGAAGCTGGGGCACCCTCCGCGAGCTTGGTGACAACCCGCGGAGACAGAGAGAGCCAAAAGGGGAGGACTTGTACCGCCAGGCTCGACTTCAGACGCAAACCGCAGGAAACTGACGGTGGCGTGGAAGTATGGAGACATAAAGTACGCGTCCTTCAGGTCTACTGCTGCAGGCCAATCCCGAGGACGAACGCTCCGGAGGGTGCGCTTCTGCGTAAGCTTTCTGAACGGCAGCTTGTGAAGCCAGCGGTTCAAAACGCGCAGAACAAGGATTGGCCGTAGCCCACCGCTCTTTTTGGGTACGATGAAGTTCGGGCTGTAAACCCACTCTCCATCCCGGCTGGAGGGACCGGTTCGATTGCATCCTTCGCCAGGAGGACAGCAATCTCCTCTCGCAAGACAGGGGCGGACGCAGGGCTGACCCTGGTGAAATACACACCCGTGAACTTGGGAGGCCGTTTCGCGAACTGAATCGCGTAGCCGAGTCTGATCGCGCGGATGAGCCATTGCGATGGGCTGGCCCGCGCTAACCAGGCAGGCAGAGCCCTCGCAAGTGGCTTCGTCCGCACGATCGCTGACGTACCAGCGGTAGGGCAGCGCGGAGTGGGTGGGCTCAACCGGGGAGCACTGGGGTCCCACAGGAGAGCAGCAGGCAAGAGCTTCACTCTTGTCTCGCACCCGTACTCCGGAGGTGGGGCTGGGAGGGGGAGAGAAAGGAGACCGTTCTCTCTCGCTCCGCGAGCCACTGGTGAAGTGCACCGATCCTGCGAGCTGGAAAGCATAGCGTCCCAGACTGGCAGTGTTCGGGCTGTCACATCCAGGGAAGGGAAAAAATGCTCTTTCTCTGAGGTTTTGATAGCGTTTTTTAACGCTGTTTAGAAGAAGAGCCCCGCCCTCCAGCGGGGAAAGAGCAAATTTCCTCCTCTCCAGATGGCCCGTCTCAGGGACGCTTCGCGGTTCGTTTACCGAACTTAGCGGCGCCCTGGGGCGGGGAGCGCTGGTTGCCTGCGAGATGCTCGGCGCAGCCGCTTGGCCAGAGGCTCAGGCGGGGGCGACTGATCAAAGCCGCAGGCGGACGCTCTCGGCGTGAAGCAGTGGATGTGGATGGCTCGGCGGGGAGGAGCGGTTTTACGATCCCGCCGAGAGATGGTATTACCCATCGCCTCCGACTGCTCGCTCACCGGCGTGAATTCCTGGGCGAATTCACTGACGGTGTCGCCGAACAGGCCAGCCTGGGATATGGGTGAGCTAAGAAAGCGAACTTTGTCAGCATCACGCAGATCACCAGGTTTAGCCCGTGGTGGCGTTCCTGGGCCACTAATGTGACCATCGTCCTTCCCAGGGGCACACACAGCCGACTTCAGTCGATTGCTGTGCGGAGCTCATGCTCAGTCCTGGGTCGGAACCATCCCCGCGCAGCTGGGCCAGCGCCTGCGCTAGGGAGCGCTGGTAGGTGGCCGTAGCATGCATGGTGAGGGCGGAGGCGCACGCAGCGCACTGCGTGGGCTTCCTGTGCACATCCAGGAAGAAGGGGACGTGGAGGCTTAGAAGGTCTTGCCTTCTTTATCTCCTCCACATCACACCCCTCTAGTCGGTCCGTCCGCGGGGCTGGGGGATAAACCATCTCCAGACCCACGGCCGAAACAGCCTGGGAAGCACGGCTGCAAAGTCTGCTTCTGGATTCGACGCCACGCTCATCATCCCGGAGGGAAAGAGCGGGTTCGAATCCTCATCAGACAATGACAACCAACCCTCCAAGGATGGTGAGGATGAAAAGCGCACGCAGATCGGGCAGAAAAAAGTGCCCTCCAAGACTGCGTGAGCTTACTGCGCACTTTCCGGGAAGAAGGGGACGGAAGGCTTAGAAGGTCTTGCCTTCTTATATCCTCCACATAACACCCATCTAGTCGGTCCGGCCGCGGGGCTGGGGGATAAACCATCACCAGACCCACGGCCGAAACAGCCCGGGAAAGCACGGCCATCATGACTGCTTTTTAGATGCCAACACCGTGCTCTCCACCCCGGAGGGAGGGAGCGAGCGGGTTCGCATCCTCATCAGACAATGACAGCCCATCCTCCGATGCAGCGATGGACATCTGATCCTCGGTGTCATCAAGTGAGAGGGCGACCACCCGAGGATGGAGCGCTTTCTCTCACCTGAAGCTTGGATGGAGCGCGTGGAGGAGCGAGAGGTCCGCGAGCCCGAGGGCGGCGGATTTACTCCCACTGAAACCCTCAGATCTGCCCGAGTGCCAACCGCAGTGCGGGGGACAACTGGGGTGGGTCGCTCTTTTGCAAGAGCGAGCCGCGATCTTAACTGCGCAGCAGACATGACATCACAATGATGGCATGCACTGCCCGCGAGCACCGCATCAACATGCTGGACCCCCAGACATGAAACGCAGTGCTCGTGCCCATCATCCGGGGACAGGAAACCATCGCAACCAGAAACGCACGGTCGGAGCGACGTCTTGAAAAAGACGCGCTGCACAACCGTGTTGCTCTTTTAGGAAACTTGCTTCCTATATTCATACCGCTCTTGGAGGACCGGACCCAAAGGACGCCAGGCAAGGGAGAACAACCCAGCTCGACCATCTGCCACTGCGTATACGCGCTCTGGACCGGGAGAAGCTGCTTCTCGATCTCCCTCTGTAGACACAGGTTGGAGATACCCTCATAGACTCTCTCAGAAGCTCGTGAAAGGCTCTGAAAGCGAAAAGGATGTCGTTGCTGAGCACATGCTAGCCTTTTATGCCAGGCTGATTGTCATTCAAGACAGCTGTGCACGCTGACGCCGCCAACTCATTGGCATTTCATTGGCCCGTTTTTATACTCTTTCAGATGATTGGATTCTGACGAAATCCCCATAGTGGAAGTTTTTCCACATAGCATTGAAGTTCCCCTCCCGAAGGGGAACTAAGGTTACAGTATGTTAACATCAGTGCAATATTATAGACTGAAAGATCCGCTGTAAATGCTGCTCTCCGAATGTAAACACCTTAATCAAACTATTACCGTCGTGTAGGATTTTCGCTGCATTTTGTGACAGGATAGTCTATACACACACAGCTTTCTGACGCTACCTACCGAGTGCATCTTACCGAGAAATGCGGAGGGTTTTTTTCTCCCATTCGCCGTGCGGTATCAAACACTCCATTAAAACTCCACTCTCCAGCAGTTCCTCACTTTCAATATCTCGTTTGTCACAGACGACATGCAGGAAATGTTCCTGAATAAAAAGTGAAAGTGCCAAACTGCAGTTAAAGTCCACAAATTAATAATTTGGCAAATAATTTGATTACTGATGTCCATGTAAACACAGTCACTTTCTTTCTCCCCTGCATCTGTGTGCCCAAATGGAAACTCCCTTATTTGCAAATCCTTTCCCTCCCCCGACACTCCCACCTAAACAGAGCTGGACACATCCACTTTCCTGACTTTTTCCAAACTAGAGGTGTGAAAACACCCTGCTGAGACAGGGGGGTTTCATGACCCTTTAAGGTGCATTGCTGGCGCGTTGCTATTTTGACAAACTAGAATAGACTGTTTAATAGACCAGATAAGAGGAGGTCTAAAGTCCAGCGCAGAGTGCGGTAGTTGTGCGCCTCGCTTAAAGATTGCTTAATACACACAGGATGTAGAGCAATACGCAAATATCCTTACAAATAAAAATAATTAAAGGATTAAAATATTACAAACATGATTACTTTCTACATAAGTATAAACACCACTGGCTTAGAAATAGTTTTGAAACAAATCTTTGCGCTTAACAAACGAAATTAATTATGTATAGGCTGATGGATGTCTGTGCGTACAACATGTTTCCTTGTCCAAGAGAGTGAACGTGAAAGTAAAGAATGAGGAGGCTCATCTCTCATTCTCGCGCTGCAGATGCTCTGTTTAACTGTTTTCTCACTAGTGAAGTGTTCAGTTATTCCACTTACAAAGTCCACCATGTAAATACCAAATGCGCTATGGCGTGACGCAACTGACTCTTAAAGGGAATGGGAGATGAGACTCTGATTGGTTTATTCTCAAAACACACCTATAACTCACTAAGAGAATAAGCTCAACCCTGATAGACCATGCGCCGTGGCACAAAGAGGAATTTTCCATCCTTAAAATAGCAAAAGAGGATTATGACACGCACTTAATGCTTTTGCACCCTGCGCTTTGGACTTTGCGCCTAGATCGTTAAAATAGGACCCTATATCTGAAGTGTTTGGAAGTAATCTGCGGAATTCTGCGCGCACAGATTTCATGTGGGCCTAGTTATAAGTAATAATATCTTCAATAAACAAGACTTTTTAAATAAAATAAAAATGTGCTGAAATAGTTGGTGGTTCATTCCGCCTTGGTAATATCTGACAAATAAGGGACTAAGCCAAAGGAAAATTCATTCATCCTTTATTAATCAGGGGTCGCCACAGTGGAATGAACCACCAACTTATCCAGCATATGTTATTATTACGCAGCGGATACCCTCCAGCTGCAACCCATCAGGTAACACCCATAGCTTTTTCAGCTTATTCTATTCCCCTATAGCGCATGTGTTTGGACTGTGGGGGAAACCGCAGCACCCGGAGGAAACCCACGCCAACACGGGGAGAACATGCAAACTCCACACAGAAACACCAACTGACTGAGCCAGGACTCAAACCGGCGACCTTCTTGCTGTGATATGTTATATCACCCCAGCCTATTCTGTAGTCCTTAAACTATTAAGTGAAGTTTATTTATAAGCTAATTTCGAGAGGATCACATGCTTATGATTCCAATGAGACAATTCCTAAGGCACTATAAATAACCATAGTCTCCATACCACAGTCATCTTCGTCTTGAAGATTCCCCTCTTCCTTCCTTATTTCTCCCCCCTTTTTTCGGGCAGCACGGAGGCCCAGTGGTTAGTACTGTTGCCTCAGAGCAAGAACATCACTGGTTCTAATCTTTACCAGGCCAGTCGACGTTTCTGTGCTGAGTTTACAAGTTCTCCCCGTGCTCACGTGGGTTTCCCCCAGGTTCCATGGTCTCCTCCCACCATCCAAAGACATGCATCATAAGTAAATTGACTAAACCAAATTGGCACCACAGTCAAGTTCTTAGCCTACAATATTTTTTCTCATAAAGGAATTCGTCATTAGCTACATAAGAGGGGGAGTTCTCGAGATCTACCTAAGGTCAATCTCCCCTCGCCCTGCAAACGGGAGGGAGCCCCGGACTCAAGGATCTTCTGAGCTCAGGGCTCTCTCCCGTGACAGCATGCCAAACAAGCTTTATTATCAATCATCAGCTAAGTGTGAACTCTTGAAATAGGCTAATAATCTAGTGCTGGTAAATTGACTGACCTGTCCTGCCATCTAGAGTCCTAAAATGTTTTAAAGTGGAATCAGATTGAAGCCCAACAGCATTACTTTATCACAAGCACATGGAAATGTCTGATTTGAGTTTGGACATGCGCTTCGTCCTCACACTCCATTTAACAGCAAATAAATGTTTGGCTGCCAATGGCACAATAATGACAGCGCTGCTAATGAGCTAATTAAACTCCCATAAACGGGTCAGCTCACTTACTCAGCACTTCTCACAGCATCTCTCTGTTTTTATGCATTTTTAAAGACGACGCCGAGTCTGGATGATGGATTTGTGCTGCACTTTAAGCAACTGTTGTTGTCTTAATATGCTGCATTGTTGCATGTGCCATGAGCCTGTTTCCATTCTAAACATTAAACAGATAATGTAAATGCCATTTTTAGAGATTTTTAAACTCAAAATTATATTAAAAAGTGGGACGTTAAAGATTTTTTGAAAGATATAAACTTTAAAAAGTAATAAAAAATTATATTTTAAACTAATCAAACATTTTGAAAGATAATATTTCGAGATTTATACTCTAAATTATATTAAAAATTCAGAATTGATATAAACTAATATGTACAAATTGTTAAACTCAGAATTGCAAGACATAAAGTTAAAAATGCAAGACGTAAACTAAAAACTGAAAGTCGTGAGCTTGAATATGTGAGACACAAACTCAGAAATGTGATGTGCAAACAATTGCGAGATGTTAAAGTCTGAATTGCGCAACATAAACTCAGAATTGCAAGACGTAAACTCGAAAATTCACATCGTAAACTTGACGTGAATTCAGAAATATGATGTGCAAACAATTGCGAGATGTTAAAGTCTGAATTGCGCAACATAAACTCAGAATTGCAAGACGTAAACTCGAAAATTCACATCGTAAACTTGACGTGAATTCAGAAATATGATGTGCAAACAATTGCGAGATGTTAAAGTCTGAATTGCGCAACATATACTTAGAATTGCAAGATGTAAACTCAAAAATTCACTTCGTAAACTTGACGTGAATTCAGAAATATGATGTGCAAACAGAATTGAGAGGTTAAAGTCAGAATTGCAAGACGTAACTCAGAAATGCACGCCGTAAACTTGACAAATTCAGAAATGTGATGTGCAAACAGAGTTGTGAGAGGTTAAAGTCAGAATTGTGAGATGTCAATTCAAAACTGCAAAGTCGTAAACTTGAAAATGTGAGATGTAAACTTAGAAATGCAGGTTATAAACTTGAAAATATGAGACAAACTCAAATGTGATGTGCAAACAATTGCGAGATGTTAAAGTCAGAATTGTGCAACGTACTCAAAAATGCACATCGTAAACTTGAAAATGTGAGATGTAAACTGAAAATTGCATGTCGTAAACTTGAAAATGTGTGACAAACTCAGAAATCCAAGTCGTAAACTTGAACTGAGACGTAAACTCAGAAATGTGATGTTCAAACAATTGTGAGATGTTAAAGTAAAAAATGCAAGCCAAAACCTGAAAATGCAAGACGTAAACTTAGAAATTTGGTGTGCAAACAGAATTGCAATACGTTAAACTCAGAATTGCGAGACGTAAAGTCAAAAATGCGAGACGTAAACTCAAAAATGCAGTGTAAACTTGACGTAAGCTTAGAAATGTGATGTGCAAACAGTTGCGAGACTTTAAAAACAGAATTGCGAGACGTAAAGTCAAAAATGCAAGCCATCAACTTGAAAATGCAAGACGTAAACTCAGAAATATGATATGTAAAAAACTGCGAGACGTTTATGTCAGTATGTATTGTGAGACGTAAACTCAAAAATGTCAGCCATAAGCTAAGAAATGCACGTTGTAAACTTGATGCGAATTCAGAAATTTGATGTGGAAACAGAATTGCAATACATTACACTCAGAATTGCAAGACATAAACTCAAACATGCACACCATAAACTTGACATACATTCAGAAATGTGATGTGCAAACAGAGTTGTGAAAGGTTAAAGTCAGAATTGTGGGATGTCAACACAAAACTGCAAGTCAAAAACTTGAAAATGTGAGATGTAAACTCAGAAACGCAAGTCGTAAACTTGAAAACAAGAGGCAAACTCAGAAATGTGATGTGCAAACAATTGCGAGATGTTAAAGTCAGCATTGCGAGATGTAAAGTCAAAAATGCAAGCCATAAACTTGAAAATGGAAGACGTAAACTCAGAAATGTGATGTGCAAACAGAATTGCGATACGTTAAACTCAGAATTGTGCGATGTAAAGTCAAAAATGCGAGACGTAAACTCAAAAATTTGCAGCATAAGCTTGACGTAAGCTCAAAAATGTGATGTGCAAACAGAATTGTGATACGTTAAACTCAGAATTGTGAGGCAAAGTAAAAAATGCGAGACGTAAACTAAAAAATGCACAGCATAAACTTGACGTAAGCTCAAAAATGCGATGTGCAAACAATTGCGAGACTTAAAAAAACAGAATTGCGAGACGTAAAATAAAAAATGCAAGCCATAAACTTGAAAATGCAAGACGTAAACTCAAAAATGTGATGTGCAAACAGAATTGTGATACGTTAAACTCAGAATTGCAAGACAAAGTAAAAAATGCGAGATATAAACTCAAAAATGCACAGCATAAACTTGACGTAAGCTCAGAAATGAGATGTGCAAACTTTAAAAAACAGAATTGCGAGACGTAAAGTAAAAAATGCAAGCCATAAACTTGAAAATGCAAGACGTAAACTCAGAAATATGATGTGCAAACAGAATTGTTATACGTTAAACTCAGAATTGCGAGACAAAGTAAAAAATGCGAGACGCAAACTCAAAAATGCGCAGCATAAGCTTGACGTAAACTCAGAAATGTGTTGTGCAAACAGAATTGCAATACGTTAAACTCAGAATTGCGAGACAAAGTAAAAAATGCGAGACGTAAACTCAAAAATGCAGTGTAAACTTGACGTTAGCTCAGAAATGCGATGTGCAAACTTAACCCCCTGGGGTCGAAGCCCGCGTATACGCGTTTTGACGTGTTTTCACATGAAACCGCAGAAAAAAACTTAAATGACACTTTCAGTTTTGATCGTACAGATGTGAGCAATACATCAATCGAATCTGTTAGGTGTCTAGTTTTTTTTGGGTACACTCACAATAACAACAAAAGTGTGTGCTTTTGCAAAATAAGGAAAATAAACAGTGAAGGCATTTTCTCTTTTCTCTCTCCGTGAACTGTTTTTACAAACGCGTCAGTAAAATGCACTGAAACTCCGCGAAAACTAAACACACAGACATGAGACACATATCTATAGAAAGCTTGAAGTGTCTACTTTTAAATGCACCAGTGCATGTTGAAAACAAATACTGCTTGACAAAGTAATCAGTATGAAACCAACGCGATGTCTAGCTTCTCTGTAGAGCCTCATTATTTTTAATGCGACCACTCCCACGGGGCTTTGTTATTACAATAGTCCACGTGAGACTCGCGCGGCATGTAAACTGAGGTCAGAAAACACAGCGGAATCTCCACGAATACATGAGACATACACATGACAGACATACCTGCATAAAGCTTGGAGGGTGAACTTTCCAACTCATTTTGAAAGCAAATGTTGTCTCGCTAGGTAATCCATACAATTCTCCCGGCAGAGCGCGCATCACGCCGGCTCTTCCCACTTCCGCCATTAATACAAACAATGACGTAAGCTGACCACACGCCCACAGCGCGCTGGCTAGAACGTGACGCATGTTATACATGTTATTAATTTAATTTGTATTTATTTTACCGTAGTTCAGCCTGTTAAAGTTTGGAAAAAGTTAACTAAGGCTGCAACTATTTGGGCAAAATATATACAAAAGGTCTTAAAATATTATTTTGATTATTCTTGTGTTTTGTCATTCAGAAATTATTATTAAATGCTGGATTAATGCACAAGTTTTTATTACAACAGTTTTGCAAACACGTTTTATACCATTTCAAATATTTCCCTCCATTTCTCAGTGAATATAGGCAATGCATTTTGATGCATTTAAACAAAACAGATTTATTAAACAGATATATTTATTAAAATAATATTTTAGTCACCAAATATATTCAGAAATTGAAAGATAATACAATAAAATTCAATCAAAATATTGAAAAAAAATTACAACCTACAAAATTTTAACTAAATGTAACAAGCATTTAGTTTGGGCTAGCTTTTGCAGAGGGACTTTGCTATACTATGCTCTTGATGGGTGAGTGGGGGAGTGTCTTTAGTCTCTCCAGGTGTGAATTATTCATGACCATTGTCACTCACGACCTGAGACGAGCCAAACAAACTTAACAAAATGTAAATCTTTGTAATGTTTCCTTTGACTGAGAGAATAAAATAATTTTTACATAATTGTGAAGTAAATATTCTAGCCTACCAGACTGGTTACTCAAAAGCCTTGGTCAAGCACATTTAGAGTGTTTTTTTGGACCTTATTTCAGCTAAATTTTTTTCTCCAAATCCTACTAACCACGCATAATATTTTTTTTCTAAAAAACACAAGCATGTACATCAATAATTGTCACATATTGTTGTAGCACAGTTTTTGCTGAATACAAATAAAATACATGTTGGCCAATACCTTGTAATATGTAGCTGAAATTAGCACAAATGTCAGGGCATGTCAAAACATCTCAGGGGCCCCAAAATCACCTTAGACCCCTGAGGGTTAAAAAAACAGAATTGCGAGACGTAAAGTAAAAAATGCAAGCCATAAACTTGAAAATGCAAGACGTAAACTCAGAAATGTGATGTCAAACTATTGCGAGACGTTAAAGTCAGAAGTGTAAGACGTAAATTCAAAAATGTGATGTCGTAAACTTGATGTGAATTCAGAAATGTGATATGCAAACATAATTGCTACATGTTAAACTCATAATTGCGAGACATAAACTCAAACATGCACTAATGTTGACCAATTTAGCATCGTACGATGTCTAACGTGAAACATCGCGATGGACGATGACATTGTCTTCATAGGCGGAGGTGAATTAATTATTTATGAATAATTATTTATGAATAATTAATTAATTCATAACGAATCAATTATTTGTAGCCTACCGTTTCAACTACCTGGTCTTTGTTTTACCCATAACTAAATCATGAATAAATAAAGATAAGTTACACACAGGTTACCACCTGTCAATCACTTTTTCCGCAGGACTCTGGCATGAGTAGGCAGAGTGATCCGTGTCAGTCATTTGTTTGGTGTGCTGGATGGCGGAGGGGTGTCGCGGACGAAAGTGAGCGGCGCGGGGGTAGAAACTAATTAATTAAATATCACGTTTAACAACTATAGTGAGACGCCATCCACTATCATCCTTGATAAACTGTCTGAAGTACACTGTTCTCTGGAGCTCAGACGAGCTCATGACAGTGTGTGTGTCTGTGGCTGTGTGTGTGGGTGTGGTCACGTGATATGCATTTTCAGTGGACGGAGGGCTGTTCAGAAATGCTAGATGAAAGGCCAGGTCATTTTCGTTCTAAAATGCCATTTTAAAAGTAAGCTGTATTAGTGTAAACGGGGCCTGAGTGTGTATTTTTCACGAGCGGGTTTATGACGGGGGCGGGGCGATGGATCGTGATGCCAGCTCAGCATCGTGATGTCTATCGGCCATCGACGATGGACGATGGCATCGTCTATCGGCCCAACCCTAACATGCACACAATAAACTTGATGTGAATTCAGAAATGTGATGTGCAGACAGAATAGCAAGACGTTAAACTCAGAATTGCACATCGTAAACTTGACGTAAGCTCAAAAATGCGATGTGCAAACAATTGCGAGACATAAACTCATAAATGTAAGCCGTAAGTCACACTAGTATTTGTGATTGTATTTGGACTGTGCAGTCAGTAGCAGCAGCTGTATGCAGAGCAGCAGGTTGGTGTTTCTGGTTTTGGCTCTGCTGCCGTGGTTTGGGACAGACCCAGCAGTGCTTCAGCGCATTTGCTTGTTTTTCCTCTTTCTCTCTGCATTTGTTGGAGTGTGAGTGAGGAATGATTCTCAGCCCAATGCACTGATGGATGGATCTGGTTTCTGATTCTGCTGTCATCATTTACTCACACTAATGCTTTCCTCTGTTACACACAGAACATGATCAGGCTGTATTTATGAGGAGCAGAACATAATCATGAATGGCTGATTTTAGCTTTGCTTCAGGCTTTCATCAGCCTGTCTGGGTTTGTTTTGGCCTTAGTAACCACTTATTTGTAACTTTCAATTCAATTCAATTAATCTTTATTTGTATAGCGCTTTTACAATGTAGATTGTGTCAAAGCAGCTTCACATAGAAGATTATAGTGAATTGGAACAGTGTCAGTTCAGTTCAGTTCAGTTCAGTGTAGTTTAATATTCACTGCTGAGAGTCCAAACACTGAAGAGCAAATCCATCGATTGTAATCGAATGCAATCCATCGAGTACCGATACCTTGTGGTGATCGGCTGATACTGAGCACCGATTCTGATGCTTCAAGCTTAATAATGCATTATGCACATTTCCCTCTAAATATGAACCTTAAGTGGAGATCTCTTCTCACCTAAGAGAATAATTAAGGATGCTGCATATACTATCTTAAACAAGTCTCTTATAACCATTCAGGTGTGAACATGTCATGGCCAGAAGCAGCTTTAGAGAAAATAATGTATCTGTTCATTTTACTTGGGCTTAGCCCCTTATTTAGCAGAGGATAGCCACAGCGGAATGAACCGCCACAGACAATAATATAACACAGATATAAAAATTAGTAAGAAAAATGACAAAACAATGCAATTTGAAAACTGCAGCTGATGAAAGAATTCAACGTGTCTCAGTCAAGAACAAGTTTGGAGTTAAGACAGCTTGGGCCATGGGTCTGAATGAAGAATTGGCTGATGAGATCTGGGAAGAAGCCCTGTCGAGAATAAAAAAAGGTTCAATAAATTCGAGACATAAATTAATTCAATTTAAAGTTTTACATCGCCTTCATTTCTCTAAAACTAGATTAAGTAAAATCTTTCCCTCTGTGTCTCCTAATTGTGACAGGTGTGGGGGAGCAGAGGGGACTTTGGCACATTTATTTTGGTTTTGTCCTGTTCCTTATGAGTTTTGGTCCAGCATTTTTGAATTGTTTTCCAGTGCTTATGGAACCAATATCCAACCTGACTACAAATTGGCTATTTTTGGATATTCTAATATAATGGACACTTTTTCATCAGCCCAACAGCAAGCCCTGATGGTCGGCATGATTGCAGCAAAAAAGATTATCTTACTTAATTGGAAATCTCCAAAGGCTCCCTGCTTTAAGAGGTGGTTGAACGAGCTGCTCTATGTCATTCAAATGGAACAACTACGTCTTGAATCTTCACAGAAAAAAGCTGAAACCACATGGAGACCTATCCTAAGACTCTTGGGAATCTAGCATTTTACGTTTGTAAATTTTCATCTCTAACCCATATATTCATGACGCTGTCTTTGAGAAAACATGAATACTGTCATCTTTGTTTTAAATATGTTTATGCTACATATGTCGTGTGTAAATATATATGTATGTATATTTGGTAACTGAGACGATCCCTCCTTTTTTTTTTTTTTTTGAGGGGGATGGGGGGCTAATGTAATTTTTTTTCTTTTTCTTATTTTTATTAGTATTGTATTGTTTGTTTTTTCTGTTGTTGTTGTTACATATCTTATAAATGTTAAATAAAACAAAATATTACAAAAAAAAAGAACAAGTTTGGAGCTCACATTTGATGCATAAGAAATAAAAATGCACACCTATAAATCTAATCTGTCTTTGCTGAAAGGAAATAGACCTATAAACTACTGTTCATTAAAATAAGTATATTACAAGACGTTATATTATTAAATATAAGATAGATGTCTAATATAGAGATCTTAAATCATTTCACCTATGAAATGTAATGCTTAGACCATCACTGTTCCTCTCGCAATCTGTTCTCTTGCTCATTCACTCTTGTCACCATGATTTCCGGGTATTTTAGCTCATTTTTGGGGATCACGGAGCCGGTATGAATATGTGGGAGACTTGCGGAGCTTCACAGAGAGGTCATAAGGTTAAATGAGACACTAGATCAGAGGTGGGCAAACTACGGCCCGTGGGCCATATGCGGCCCGCTAAACTCTTTCATCCGGCCCGCGAGGGAGTTTTTAAAATGCTGCTTCTGAGTAACGGTTTGGTTTCAGAATTAGTAATTAATGATGCAATACAAGTGACCGCCATTTGATGGCAGTATTGCACGCGGTACAGTCAGCGCAACCAGTAAAATAAGAACACACTCTCTGATATTAAAATACACTCGACCGTTAATGACTGAAATTGAGTGAGGCAAAAAAAAAAAAAAAATTGACTCTGAATGTCGTGTGTTTAAGGAAGAATGGACAACAAAATACTTCTTCACCAATATCAGACAGAAAGCGGTATGTCTAAAATGCCAAGACAGCTGTTTTTAAAGACTACAACCTAAGTCAGCATTTTTCACGCAAACATTCAAATTATTTTTATTTTTATCAGACAATATCTTTTCTATTCTCCACTGTAAAACTACATTATTATTATTATATTTTATAAGGGATTATTTTATTGTTTTATGATGATTGATAAGTAAATATAAATAGCAGTGCAAATAATTTGACTTGTAAATATGACTCAATAATAACTATGAAACAAATGTGTGTTAATGTGACACGTTTCTGTCCGATATTACATGTTCCATGCATACTGCCACTATAAATAAAAGTAATTTTTTGAAGGATTTGACATGTGACCCTTCACTTGGTTTGCAAAACTTGATGTGGCCCTCGGGTCTAAAAAGTTTGCCCACCACTGCACTTGATAGTGTTGATCGTTCCACTCGTGTCACAGCAGCTCAAAACACTGGATATACAATTGCTGCAACAAAAGCCCCTTTCACACATACAGACCTTTTCTGGCAACTTCCCGGAAAGGTCTGTATGTGTGAACAGCCCCTTTTTAAAAAAACTCCGGTAAATTCGTTCTGGCTATTTCCCGGATAGAGAAGTTGTGACATTACCTGTAATTTGCCAGAATGCTGCTCTGTGTAAACGCCGAAGGAAGATTGCCAGAAAGAGCACGTTCATGATTCGAACGTGAGACGTCTACTCCAGCCAATCAGAACACTCAGACTCATTCACATCCACGCAGTTTATAAAAATAAAAGCCTTTGAATATTTTTCCAGACACATTTAGCTGCTAGATGATAGTCAGATCACATTTTTATGTTCCTTCTTAATGCCAGTTGTGTAAATAATTATCGATGAAATGCTTATGATAAACCGCTGTTAGTTTAGCTTCAGGCTCTGCTTCAGCTTCAATGCTAAAACTTTAAATAAAAGTGAAACCATCAACAAAAGGCCGACCCCTTCTATGATTACAAATACAAGAGCAGCCGTTTACAGCTCATTTCTGGTTAATGATGTCAGAATTTACCTGTATTTTGGAATGGATGTGTGAACGGTCTTTTCCGGAAAAATTCCCGAAGGTCCTCACCTGTGTGAACAGCTCTTTCTTGAATTTACTGGTAAAGTTGTTCTGGAAATTTACCACTATCACTGTGTGAAAGGGGCTAAAATGACTATCATTCGCGCAAGTGGCGCCGATAGACCATATAAAGAGGTCGCACCGCATCTGTATGTATATATATACAGTTGAAGTCAGAATTATTCGCCCCCCTTTGATTTTTTTTTTCTTTTCCTTTTTTAAATATTTCCCAAATGATGTTTAACAGAGCAAGGAAATTTTCACAGTATGTCTGATAATATTTTTTCTTCTGGAGAAAGTCTTATTTGTTTTATTTCAGCTAGAATAAAAGCAGTTTTTAATTTTTTTAAACACCATTTTACGGTCAATATTATTAGCCCCTTTAAGCTATATTTTTTCCGATAGTCTACAAAACAAACCATCATTATACAATAACTTGCCTAATTACCCTAACCTGCCTAGTTACCCTAATTAACCTAGTTAAGCCTTTAAATGTCACTTTAAGCTGTATAGAAGTGTCTTGAAGAATATCTAGTCTAATATTATTTACTGTCATCATGACAAAGAGAAAATAAATCAGTTATTAGAGATGAGTTATTAAAACTATTATGATTAGAAATGTGTTGAAGAAATCTGCTCTCTGTTAAACAGAAATTGGGGGGTAAAATAAACAGGGGGCTAATAATTCTGACTGTATATAGTAGCTGTATATTAGCTCATCGATCACTCACACCCCCACACATCATTGACCTCCTCACGTGTTGGGGCTGCCGTAGGCTATGTATAATATACAGAAGCGCACGTGCATCTTCCTCTGCTTGTAAACTCATAAACACACCTGCGATTAGTTCATGAGATCGGCCAGATCAGTGAGTCATTAAATGTGATTATCAGCCGATACTGATCTCTGGCCGATCGATCGAATCAACCCTAGTTCAAGTTAATTTTCTTCCTTTATTAATTCAGTAATATGCAGCGATTTAGACGTAACAATTTAATCTACATGTCTGTGGTTTTCTTGTATCAGTAAATATTTGTTTTTGTTTACATTTATTTAAAAATATATTTGTTTAGTTGTTTGCATGTTTAGTAGTTTTGCCAATTGGTGGTATTTTTATTTTAAACATTCTGTTTATTGATTAATTTTAGTTCTTCATTTTTATATTTGTAAAATTGTATTTATATGGTTTATAATTATTAATTTTTATTTTTAACTATTTAATTGTAATTTTTTTCTTAACTAAATTTTAGTTATTTCATTATTTAAGAAAATATGTTTTAAAAATGGTTGTTATTTTTCAGTTTAATTATTGATTGTTTTCATTATTTTAATTTAAGTTTAAATAATATAATTTGTTTTAATTGCTTTTAATTGAAAATTATTTAATTGTACAGTTGTACACAGTACATAGTCAATTACAATGTGTTTTATTATCATTATTTTTAAAGTATTAGCTTCATTGATTGTTTTTTTATAATTTAATTATTATTAAATGTTTTATTTTAATCAGTTTTATTTCAAAATATATACTTTTTGCTTTATTTGTATTTATTTTAAAATAGTTTAGAATAAAACTTTTTTCATTATTTAATTTAGTAATATTCAATGATTTGTTTGTTTTATTTGTTTATTTTAATATTTAAAAAAACATATTTTATAAGCATTTTCATAGTAACATCAGCTCACGAACATTCCTTTATTAATGTGAATCTTTAATGTGCTACATGTACATGAAGTTCATTCGTTCATTCATTTTCCTTCAGGTTAGTCCCTTATTTATCAGGGGTTGCCACAGCGGAATGAACTGCCAACTATTCTAGCATATGTTTTACACAGCGGATGCCCTTTCAGCTGCAACCCAGTACTGGGAAACACCCATACACACTCAAACTCACACACACACTCGTACACTACGGCCAATTTAGTTCACCAATTCCCCTATAGCGCATGTGTTTGGACTGTGGGGGAAACCAGAGCACCCGGAGGAAACCCACGCCAACACGGAGAGAACATGCAAACTCTACACAGAAACGCCAACTGACCCAGCCGGGACTCGAACCAGTGACATTCTTGCTGTGAGGCCACAGTGCTAACCACTGAGCCACCGTGAGACCCGTACATGAAGTTGTTACGTGTAAATTGCTGCAAATGTAATCCGTGAATGGTTTGTGGTTCAGGCTGTTTTTGATCATGTAGATCTGACGTTCTTCTCCACTTTTCTGTGTTTCCTCCTCAGTGTCTTGAACCGTGCCGGGCCTCATGGGACCTGAAGGAGAACCAGTGTCAGGATCTGTGTGAGGTGTGTGTGCAAATATTATCTACGTCCAAAACTGCTCACTTGATCAGTCATTCACTAATCCCTAATGCAGTGTATGCTGGATGATTTCACTATACAGCTGAAGTCAAAATCATTCGCCCTCCTGTGAATTTTCTTTTCTTTTCCAAAATATTTCCCAAATGATGTTTAACAAAGCAAGGAATTTAATGTTAAATAAATTATGTTAAACAATACCTGTGTTCATGTGGACAGAGGCTTAGAAACCCGCAGATACCCTGATTGCAGCTCACTTGTTGCATCTGTGCTGTGTTTTCAGACTCAATTCCCGAAGAAGCACTATGAATGTCTGACGAGCTGTGAGTTCCTGCGGTCGGTGCAGACGCTGAAGCAGGGCGAGTGTCCGGCGGAGGAGAAGGCCAGTGGGTTCGAGGCCGCATGCGTACAGAGCTGCGACTCCGACAGCGACTGCACGAGTCTGAAGAAGTGCTGCTCCAACGGCTGCGGACACACCTGCCAGATGCCCAAGAACGTTTATAAAGGTACACACTCTTCAGGACTGCACTTGAAACACTGCGTTCACCTCATAAAGACATAAAATCTGAATTGTGATACATAAAATTTTTAATTGTAAAATGTAAAGACAGACTTGTGAGGCGTAAAGTCAGAATTGTGAGACATATATAGTCAAAATTGTAACATGTAAAGTTAGATTTGTGAGACGTAAAGTTAGAATTGCAAGATGTAAATGTCAGATTTGCAATATGTAAAGTCAGAACTGAGATGTAAAGTCAGAATTGTGAGATGTAAAGTCAGAATTGTGAGACGTTAAAAACTGAATTGTGAGATGTAAAGTCAGAATTGTGAGACGTAAAGTCAGAATTGTGAGACGTAAAATCTGAATTGCGAGACCTAAAGTTAGAATTGCAAGATGTAAATGTCAGATTTGCAATATGTAAAGTCAGAATTGTGACATGTAATGTCAGAACTGAGACGTAAAGTCAGAATTGTGAGACATAAAAACTGAATTGTGAGACGTAAAGTCAGAATTGTGAGACGTAAAGTCAGAATTGTGAGACGTAAAGTCAGAATTGTGAGACATAAAAACTGAATTGTGAGACGTAAAGTCAGAATTGTGAGACGTAAAGTCAGAATTGTGAGACGTAAAGTCAGAATTGTGAGACGTAAAGTCAGAATTGTGAGACGTAAAGTCAGAATTGTGAGACGTAAAATCTGAATTGTGAGACCTAAAGTTAGAATTGTAAGATGTAAAGTCAGATTTGTGAGACGTAAAGTCAGAATTGCGAGATGTAAAGTCAGAATTTCGAGATGTAAAAGTCAGAATTGTGAGATGTAAACTCTGAATTACGATAAAATTTGAATTGTGAGACATAAAGTCAGAATTGTGAGACGTAATGTTAGAATTGTGAGACGTAAAGTCAGAATTGTGAGAAGTAAAGTCAGAATTGTGAGAAGTAAAGTCAGAATTGCGAGACAAAGTTATAATTCTGATAGTAAAGTCAGAATTGTGAGATGTTAAGTCAGAATTGTGAGACATAAAAACTGAATTGTAAGACGTAAAACTCAGTATTGCGCAAGATGTAAAGTCAGAATTGTGAGATGTAAAGTCTGAATTGTGAGATGTAAAATCTGAATTGCTAGATGTAAAGTCAGAATTGCGAGGCTTAAAGTTAGAATTGTGAGACGTTAAACTCAGAATTGTGAGACGTTAAACTCAGAATTGTGAGACGTTAAACTCAAAATTGTGAGACGTTAAAGTCAGAATTCCGAGATGTTAAAGTCAGAATTGATAGACGTAAACTCTGAATTACGATAAAATTTGAATTGAGAGACGTAAAGTCAGAATTGATGTGAAGTCAGAATTGTGAGACGTAAAGTCAGAATTGATGTGAAGTCAGAATTGAGAGACGTAAAGTCAGAATTGATGTGAAGTCAGAATTGTGAGACGTAATGTTAGAATTGCTAGACGTAAAGTCAGAATTGCGAGGCTTAAAGTTAGAATTGTGAGATGTGAAGTCAGAATTGCAAGACGTTAAACTCAGAATTGCAAGACGTCAAAGTCAGAATTCCGAGATGTAAAAGTCAGAATTGTGAGATGTTAAACTCAGTATTGCGCAAGATTTAAAGTCAGAATTTCGAGATGTAAAAGTCAGAATTGTTAGACGTAAACTCTGAATTACGATAAAATTTGAATTGAGAAACGTAAAGTCAGAATTGATGTAAAGTCAGAATTGTGAGACGTAATGTTACAATTGCGAGACGTAAAGTCAGAATTGCGAGACATAAAGTTGTAATCCTGATAGTAAAGTCTGAATTGTGAGATGTTAAAGTCAGAATTCCTAGATGTAAAAGTCTGAATTGTGAGACGTTAAGTTATAAATCTGAGACGTAAAGTCAGAATTGTGAGACGTTAAAGTCAGAATTCCGAGATGTAAAAGTCAGAATTGGTAGACAAAATTAAAATTGAGATACGTAAAGTCAGAATTGTGAGACGTTAAAGTCCGAATTCTGAGATATAAAATTCAGTATTGTGCAAGACGTAAAGTCAGAATTGTGAGATGTAAAGTCAGAATTGTGAGATGTAAAGTCAGTATTCCGAGATGTAAACGTCTGAATTGTGAGACGTAAACTCTGAATTACGATAAAATTAGAATTGCAAGACGTAAAGTCAGAATTGCGAGACGTAAAGTCAGAATTGTGAGACGTAAAGTCAGTATTGTGAGACGTAAAGTCAGAATTGTGAGACGTAAAGTCAGTATTGTGAGACGTAATGTTATAATTCTAAAAGTCAGAATTGTGAGACGTTAAAGTCAGAATTCCGAGATGTAAAAGTCAGAATTGTGAGATGTTAAACTCAGTATTGCGCAAGATGTAAAGTCAGAATTTCGAGATGTAAAAGTCAGAATTGTTAGACGTAAACTCTGAATTACGATAAAATTTGAATTGAGAATCGTAAAGTCAGAATTGATGTAAAGTCAGAATTGCGAGACGTAAAGTCAGAATTGCGAGACGTAAAGTCAGAATTGTGAGACGTAATGTTAGAATTGTGAGACGTAAAGTCAGAATTGCGAGACATAAAGTTGTAATTCTGATAGTAAAGTCAGAATTGTGAGACGTTAAAGTCAGAAGTCCGAGATCTAAAAGTCTGAATTGTGAGACGTAAAGTTATAAATCTGAGACGTAAAGTCAGAATTGTGAGACGTTAAAGTCAGAATTCCGAGATGTAAAAGTCAGAATTGTGAGACATAAAGTCTGAATTACGATAAAATTAGAATTGAGAGACGTAAAGTCAGAATTGTGAGACTTTAAACTCAGTATTGCGCAAGATGTAAAGTCAGAATTGTGAAATGTAAGTCTGAATCGTGAGACGTAAAATCTGAATGGCTAGACGTAAAGTCAGAATTGCGAGGCTTAAAGTTAAAATTGTGAGATGTAAAGTCAGATTTGTGAGACGTAAAGTCAGAATTGCAAGATGTTAAACTCAGAATTGTGAGACGTAAAGTCAGAATTGTGAGACGTAAAGTCAGAATTGCGAGACATAAAGTTATAATTCTGAAAGTCAGAATTGTGAGACAATAAAGTCAGAATTCTGAGATGTAAAAGTCAGAATTGCAAGACGTAAAGTTAGAATTGCAAGATGTAAAGTCAGATTTGTGAGATGTAAAGTCAGAATTGCGTGACGTGAAGTCAGAATTCCGAGATGTAAAATTCAGAATTGTGAGACGTTAAAGTCAGAGCTTTCAGATGTAAAATTCAGAATTGTGAGATGTAAAGTCAGAATTTGTAGACAAAATTAAAATTGAGATACGTAAAGTCAGAATTGTGAGACGTTAAAGTCCGAATTCTGAGATATAAAATTCAGTATTGTGCAAGACGTAAAGTCAGAATTCTGAGATGTAAAAGTCAGAATTGTGAGACGTAAACTCTGAATTGTGAGACGTAAAGTCTGAATTGAGACGTAAAGTCAGTATTCCGAGATGTAAATGTCATAATTGTGAGACGTAAACTCTGAATTACGATAAAATTAGAATTGCAAGATGAAAAGTCAGAATTGTGAGACGTTAAAGTCAGAATTGTGATATGTAAAGTCAGAATTGTGAGACGTAAAGTCAGTATTGTGAGACATAAAGTCAGAATTGTGAGACATAAAGTCAGAATTGTGAGACGTAAAGTCAGTATTGTGAGACGTAACTCTGAATTACGATAAAATTAGAATTGAGAGACTTAGTCAGAATTGTAAGACGTAAAGTCAGAATTGTGAGATGTAAAGTCAGAATTGTAAGACGTAAAGTCAGAATTCCGAGATGTAAAAGTAAGAATTGCGAAACGTAAAGTTAGAATTGCAAGACGTTAAACTCAGAATTGCGAGACATAAAGTCAGAATTCTGAGACGTAAAGTCAGAATTGTGAGATGTAAAAGTCAGAATTGTGAGACGTAAACTCTGAATTGTAAGACATAAACTCTGAATTATGATAAAATTAGAATTGAGAGATCTAAAGTCAGAAGTGTGAGACGTAAAGTCAGAATTGTGAGACGTAAAGTCAGAATTGTGAGACGTAAAGTCAGAATTGCAAGACGTTAAACTCAGAATTGCGAGACACGTCACAATTGCGAGACGTAAAGTTAGAATTGTGAGACGTAAAGTCAGAATTGCAAGACATTAAATTCAGAATTGCAAGACATGTCAGAATTGCGAGACACATGAGAATTGTGAGATTTAGTCACAATTGCGAGACATAAAGTCAGAATTCTGAGACATAAAGTCTGAATTGTGAGACGTTAAAGTCAGAATTGTGAGATGTAAAGTCTGAATTGTGAGATGTAAAGTCTGAATTGTGAGACGTTAAAGTCAGAATTGTGAGATGTAAAGTCTGAATTGTGAGATGTAAAGTCAGAATTGTGAGAGGTAAACTCTGAATTACGATAAAATTAGAATTGAAAGACGTAAAGTCAGAATTGTGAGATATAAATTCAGAATTGTTTCCCAGTGATGGGTTGCGGCTGGAAGGGCATCCGCTGCGTAAAAACGTGCTGGATAAGTTGGTGGTTCATTCCGCTGTGGCGACCCCGGATTAATAAAGGGACTAAGCCGAAAAGAAAATGAATGAATGAATGAAATTCAGAATTCTGAGATGTAAAAGTAAGAGTTGTGAGACTAAAAAAAGTTAGAATTGGTAGACAAAATTAGAAATGTGAGACGTAAAGTCAGAAATGTGAGACGTACACTTATATTGTGAGAATGTACATGGACTGTACAATAAAAAGGTTTTTCATTTAGTTTACTACCCAATATTTTATATAAATTCATGTATTTATTGTAATCTTTTTAATATTTATTTTTATTTTTTAAAAATTACTTTTTTAATTTTTTAATTTTTAAAATATTACTATTGTTATTAAATAATAATTAGTGTTTCAAAAATGTGTCATGGCCAAAATTATTTTCAAAATCACAATTATTTCAAATTTAAGTACTAAAAATATTTTACTATATTTAGATAGCCTTTATTAGATTGAATTGTGAGAAATAAACTTGTGAAATAATTGGGGTCAAATGAGCGTTATTATATTTCTATGGTGGTGTTTCTGTAGTGCAGATTGAGTGTACTGTACGCGCGCTCTATGACTCTTCAGTTCTGATGTGGTTCTGCTTGTCAGATTTGCTGGTTTCGCCTCATTTACAGAAAGTCATAAAGGCTTTTATTGAAATCCAAACCCAATCAGCCGGAGTCTGCGATGATCTGCGTATAATCGCTTCTCTCTGTGCCGCTGCTGGAAAACATTAACAGACCAAACCATGGCTCTCAGATGCGTCCGCTCACATTTATAATCTTTATTCAACCAATTTTTACATTCAAACTATTATGAAAATCTGTATAAGTCAGTGCAGTTCGACTTAACATCTGGTGGTCACAAAGTCTATTTCTGGACCTTATACAGATGACAGTTTGTCAAATATTTCCCAAATGATGTTGAACAGATTCAGGAATTTTTCAGTATTTCCTCTAATATTTTTTCTTCTGGAGAAAGTCTTATTTGTTTTATTTCGGCTAGAATAAAAGCAGTTTTTAATTGATTTAAACCCATTTTTAAGGTCAATATTATTAGCCCCCTTAAGCAATATTTGTGTTGGATTGTCTCCAGAACAAACCACTGTTATACACTGACTTGCCTAATTACGCTAATGCCGAGTTCAGACTGCAGAAGTTTCAAAGTAATCATGTCACAGATGTTTTCACACTGCATGACTATCTGGGGTAGCGTTCTGTTGGTGCTGTGTTTACATTGCAAGATGGATCAGCGACAGGGAGTTTCACACTGCATGACTTTACAATAGGAAGAATTGCCGACGACTTTGTTCAAACTACATCTCTCACAACCAAACACACGTGAGAAGTGACATGGAATCAATGCAAGATCCAGGGCCAGAGTGGGACTCCTTTTCAGCCCTGGAGTTTCAAGCCTTAGACAGGCCCACCTCAGTTCACGACTGATATATTAAAATAAGGTCATTTCCAATTCAGTTTCTAATGACACTATCACGTCTTTTTCAAGGACACAGCTGCTTTAGAACTTCAAATGTTTTTCATAAATAGGAGAACATTACAGGGGAGCTAAATCTCCAACACTATTCTTTAAAACATCACAATGTCCTTTCCTGCAATATCTGACTATATATTCTGTGCACAATTCTTTATAGATATCCAGTCCTTTGTAACGGTGGTCACACAAAAAATACAAATAAAATATGTACACCTACATAAGTAACCCAAACAGTATATATGTCTTAACACTAAAAATAAAATAAAAAACACTACTGAGGTGAGGTTTAAACTCAGGTCAGCAGCGTCATAATGCAATGTTCTGACCACTGGACCACAATGGCGCTGTTATGCTGGTGTGTTTGGAATGATAAATAAGTATTGTACTGTTATCAGCAAGACTCTTTTAACCACAGTGTTACTTTCTGTTGATGGCTTAATCTTTTTCTCCCCGTTTTAGATTTCTGATCAAGTGATGTCAGATTTATTACTGTAGTGAATCATCTGATTTTCAGCAGGTGTAATATTCATTAACATTAATTATTGGAATTCTTATATTCACTAAGGTGCCGCTGTTTGGGGTCGAATGATAGTTACGTCATCATTAACCTGCAGGCTGCATTTTTCTCACGGGGCTGCGAGAAATTAAATGAAAAGAGCAGAGCTGCAGCAAAATAATGAATAAAAAGAGGGAGGCTATGGTCAAATAAATAAATAAATGAAAAAAGTGCGACTGCTGAGAGTGCAAGCAGCTAGGGACACCGTCCCTCACGGCCAAAAAATGGACCGGCCCACCGGGAATTCTCCCGGTCCTCCCGAAAAGCCAATCCGGGCCTGGCAAGATCATGCAGGATATGTTTTGTTATTACCACATAATGAGAAAGAAACCGTTAGTGGGCTAGAAAATCTACTCATTTTGCTCACCTGGCTTTGAAGGGAATTAGCCATTTCTTCTCATTTTTTTCTTTGTCGAGCCAGTTTTGGTATTGACGCATCAAACAGACACGGGTACTCCTGCCAAATTTACACTAGTTTTTCCTCCATTTCTTGGGTCCAAATAGACCGAAAATGAGCACTTTTAACTTCTCCCTCAGCCTCCCGCTGGCCTGCAGATACCCACACTAGTGAACGCTGCTCTCTCATTGGCTGTAGGTGATCGCTGATGTTATTTTCAGTCAGAACTCATTTCACACGGCATGATTTGAATCATAGACAGCTCCAGATATTCAGCACGCCAAATATCTGACGGGTGTCAGCGACTCATCTGCGATGCTCTCAGATCATGTCTTTGATCGTTCACACTGTGATATGAGGAACTGGGTTGCACTAGTTACTGTTACGGTGCCAATCGTCTCAGTATCTATATTAACAGTATTGATGTCCAATAACCGTGAAAGAATGAACAGATTAACATGATCAGTAATAAAGTCTCATCATTGTATGATGGACACCAGCAGCACTACAAATGTGCTGCGTCATAGCCATACAATATTGATTATAGATTATAGATTATAATAATGCAGACATCATTAAATACTCAAACATAACATCACTAATGCAGCAGTTGTACATCAATTAAACACAAATAACGGACAATCATAATAGTATAATGTAATAGACCGTCGACTGAAACTTGCGTTTTTTAATGATGTACTTTTAAGGATCGTCACAAGCGAGACTTCAGCACAGCGTTTAAGCGTTATTAAAACCCATCCGCTGTCAATCCAGATTATAATACACTCTTCTGTAGTTCACAAGGTGAAGGTGCTGCAGAACGAGACCGTAATCTACTGTATTTGCTGCGTTACCGATGAGACTGTAAGACCTCAGCTTTCACATCGTCAGTCCTGAACTGATTCACTTTCGATTTATTCATTTGGTTGATTCTGAACTAAACTGATCCAGATTATAATACACTCTTCCAAGGTTTCCGCTACATTCATTCATTCGTGGCGGGGCCGCCACGCCAAAATTCATCCCGCCACGGCTACATTACAGCTTCTTATTTAAAACATTTAGTCGTGTTTTTTTATAGCGGATTATAATCGCACCAAAACATATTAGAGGTAAACAGCGCAAACTTTTCTGTAACCGTAGTGCTGTGCGCTATTTGTTCAAGGTGACATGCTGACTGACTCTCTGACAGACTGACTGACAGGTGCGTGAGTCCAGCAAACACCGCGTAGCTTTCAGTTAAGATGAACACAGTTTCCATAAGTATACTTTATTGATAAAGGTCAATGGCTTTGCATACAATGACTTTATCTTGCTGGAGTTTAATGCCGTTTCACTTTACTTCAGGACGCGTTAATGTCGGAAAACGCACAAAAACGCATTAAATCGCGCTTCAGCAGCGCTTACTGGAGAGCGCACAAGAAGATCTGCACTTGAACGTGTAAATTTGAGTGCGTGCAAGAAGTTCTGTGCTCGAACAGAGGAAATCGGCGCGCAAGCAAAGAGATTCGCATGCTCGTATTACATGAATGCTATCTCGACTTGTTATACTGCGTGTAATATTTGTCTTTGAAATAGTTGGCAGATCTGTGTAAAAAAAAGTCCTGCCGCCACTGCTGGAAAAAATCCTAGAGGAAACACTGCTCTTCTGTAGTTCACAAGGTAGCGTGACCAAATACGCCACACCTTTTCTTCTAAATCAGAGACGACATAATCGTTGTACAACACCTCTTTAAATGTGCATAAACTCTGAACAATGGCTTTTTTACACACTGTGTGATTGTTGTTTACGTGAACAAGCACCCATTTGCCTGTGATTTCGGGCATTTGTCTGCGATTTCTCAAAACCTGTCGGCGATTTAAAATCGGGGCTAAAATCATTTAGTCTGAACTCGGCATAACTTGCCTAGTTAACCTAATTAAGCTAAGTTAAGCCTTTAAATGTCACTTTAAGCTGAACACTTGTATCTTGAAGAATATCTAGTCTAATATTATTTACTGTCATCATGGCAAAGAGAAAATAAATCAGTTATTAGAGATGAGTTATTAAAACTATTATGATTAGAAATGTGTTGAAGAAATCTGCTCTCTGTTAAACAGAAATTGAGGATAAAATATACAGGGCGGCTAATAATTCTGACTTCCCCCAATTATGACATGGAATATCCATAATAAAATGTTTACAGCAGCGTAGATAAAACAAAAATGTTTTATAATTGAACAAAAATATAACTTGAACCAATAATGGTTGTATTGAAAATAAATGTAAAAAAATGATATAATTTAGTAACATACAAATAACTTTAATAAGAATAAAACTGACAAAAAAATTATAATTAATTAGGGTTGGGCGATGTTGACCAATTTAGCATCGTACGATGTCTATTGTGAAACATCGCGATGGACAATGGCATGAAAGTGGAGAGCGGGGGTTGGTTGGGGGATGTCACGGATGAAAGTGAAGACTGGGAGGTGGTTTGGGGGGCCAAGCGGTCGCGATATATGAATATATGGGCCCTTAGAATCGTCCTAACTTTCCCCCCCTAGCGGCGCCCCTGGGCAGAGGTAAATTAATTATTTATGAATAATTAATTAATTCATAACAAATTAATTATTTGTAGCCTACTGTTTCAACTACAGTACCTGACCCGCATGGTCTTTGTTTTACCCATAACCAGATCATAAATAAATAAAGTCACACACAAATGACCACCTGTCAATCACTTTTTTCCGCAGGACTCTGGCATCAATAGGCAGAGTGATCTGTCAGTATAATGGCGTCCACAAACTTGGTTTGTAAAAAGGTGCACAACCAACAGGAACCAACTAACAGTATCTGAGGTTTACACTAAAATGACTACGAGCGTGAAAGAGAAAGACTGAAGCAGTGTACTGACGCTGTGACACGTTACCTGATAGATTCAAAAGAGCGAAGAGTCGTTAGATAGAGACAAGATGAATTAAATATCACCTTTAACAGCTATAGTGAGACGCCATCCAGCGCTACATCCTTGATAAACTGTCCAACGTGCACTGTTCTTTGGAGCTCAGACGAGCGAGCGAGTGCGTGTGTGTGTGTGTGTGTGTGTGGCTGTGGCTGTGGCTGTGTGTATGTGCGTGTGTGACTGTGTCTGTGTCTTGTCTGTGTGTGTGTGTGTGTGTGTGTGTGTGTGTGTGTGTGTGTGTGTGTGTGTGTGTGTGTGTGTGTGTGTGTGTGTGTGTGTGTGGTCACATGATGTGCGTTTTCAGTGGATGGAGGGCTGTTCAGAAATGCGCATCGTCTGTTAGCTCAAACTATGTTTAATAGGAAGCTTTCACTTTATCTCACAGCAAGAAGGTCGCTGGTTTGAGCCCCAGCTGGGTCAGTTGGCGTTTCTGTGTGGAGTTTGCATGTTTTCCCCGTGTTGGCGTGGGTTTCCTCCGGGTGCTTCCGTTTTTCCCCACAGTCCAAACACATGCAGTATAGGTAAACTGGGTACACTAAATAATCATTTAATTCACTAAATAAGCACACGGCTGACAGGATCCTGACGAATAAATGAAGGATTAAACAGAACCTCTCACGCTTAAATTGTGTAGATGTGGCAAACGCTGTTACCTACAAACCTCGTCACACCGGCTTTACAGTAAATGCCTTGAGTCATTTTCATAGCAGACTTTAACCTACTGGAAGTCTTTTATCCACTCTTCGAAAAGTGTAAACGGTGAATTACCATTCACCACATGATCACTGATCAGATGTGTCATTATTTGTAACTTTAGGTGGTTCCTAAAACTAAATGGGTCAGTGTTATTTTCATTCTCATCTTCAACACTTTTTATTTTCGTGGTTGTGGCTCCTGTCATCTGAAAGCAGAAGGCATTGACTGAGTGATTGACAGCTGATATTAACCAATCCATTCACGTTCAGTGCTACACCTGTAGGCCAATCAGAAGAGCTTGAAGGCGGGGCAAGCATTGCAGCCTTTGTTTACTGCAGCAAAATGGCATGACAACTGTTTCAAACCATTCCTGAGCGCTGCGTTTGCATTTCAGAAAGATGTATTCTGCGTGAATGCAGTGAAAACCGGTTGCACTGCAGCAATTTTATGCACTTGCCCAAATGCTCTCAAATATATTTTGAGGTCGCGTAGATAAAATTAGGGATGCACCAATACCATTTTTTTTTTAACCGATCCGATCTCGATACCAAAATTCTGAGTATCGACTGATACAAATCCTATCCCGATACTGTGCTGTTCTTTAAGCATAATACAGTTTCTATAGGTCTTGTGATGAACTCAAATAATTTCGAGCCCTGTTTAAGTAAACTCTAACATTTTCTGAAGTGCCTTTCTCTTCCCTGCTCCGCTGATTTATGGATCATCATGTGGAAGAATTTATATTTTTATTGTATGGATTGAGGCATGTACGGGTGTTTGAGCTGCGGCTGTTGTGAAATCCTGCATGTGTTTTCCTGCATCAGCGGCTCTTCATCACAGCTGTAGCGAATCCACAGCAGAGCCTTTTCTTCAAAAGCTTTGTACTTAATAAACCTCTGATTTATGACATATGGAGTCATTTCAGATGTCTGCGAGGGTTAAGTGGAAGTCAGAGGCGTACAGTACAGATTCAGCATCAGCACACACACTTTTTTATTAATGTTTTACATTCTGTGCAGTTGAAGTCAAAATTATTCGCTCTCTTGTGATCTTTTTGTTCTGTTGCAGATATTTCCCAAGTGACTTTTAATAGAGCGAGGAGATTTTCACAATATGTCCTATAAGGTTTTTTCTTCTGGAGAAAGTCTTATTTCTTTTAGTTTGGCTACAATAAAAGCCATTTTAAGGTCAATATTATTAAGCCCTATTATTATTATTATCATTATTATTATTATGACCTTAAGCAATATTAGTTTTGGATTGTCTCCAGAACAAACCACTGTTATACAATGAGTTGCCTAATTACCCTAAATTTACCCTAATTACCCTAGTGAAGCCTTTAAATGTCACTTTAAGCTGTATAGAAGTGTCTTGAAGAATATCTAGTCTAATATTATTTACTGTCATTATGACAAAAAGAAAATAAATCAGTTATTAGAGATGAGTTATTAAAACTATTATGATTAGAGATGTGCTGAAAAAATCTGCTCTACATTAAACAACACTTGGGAAATATATTTTTATTAAAGAATAAATTTGACTTCAACTATACAGTATATGAGCAATATCGCACGAGTAGCATTGCGATATGGCTGTGTATGGGCACTGCTGGGAGGCGTGCGTTGCTTTAGCGTTCCAGCAGTGCTAATATACAGCCTTATTGCACTGCTTTGAGTGTGATACTGCGTTTATACAACAGTTTGACATCATAATCATGTATATAAATATGAAAATCAAACACAGAGGGTCTCAAAAATCTTTTTGTACGAGGAAATACTTACTTCCACCATTCATTCACATCTGCAGCTGACGTCAGAAAAGCAGAAACCATTTGCTATTTCACAAATAGATTGGCCAGAGTGGTTGGAGCTGATAGAAAGGCAACAGTAACTCAAATAAGCACTCGTTACAACCGAGGTCTGCAGAAGAGCATCTCTGAACACACAACACGTCCAACCTTGAGGCGGATGGGCTACAGCAGCAGAAGACCACACCGGGTGCCGCTCCTGTCAGCTAAGAACAGGAAACTGAGGCTACAATTCACACAGGCTCACCAAAACTGGAAACTAGAAGATTGGAGAAACGTTGCCTGGTCTGATGAGTCTCCATTTCTGCTGCCACATTCGGATGGTCGGCTCAGAATTTGGCCTCAACAACATGAAAGCATGGATCCATCCTGCCTTGTATCAGCGGTTCAGGCTGGTGGTGGTGGTGTAATGGTGTGGGGGAGATTTTCTTGGCACACTTTGGGCTCATTAGTACCAATTGAGCATCGTGTCGACGCCACAGCCTACCTGAGTATTGTTGCTGACCATGTCCATCCCTTTATGACCACAGTGTCTCCATCTTCTGATGGCTACTTCCAGCAGGATAACACACCATGTAATAATGCGCCAATCATCTCAGACTGGTTTCTTGAACATGACAATGAGTTCACTGTACTCAAATGGCCTCCACAGTCACCAGAGCTCAATCCAATAGAGCACCTTTGGGATGTGGTGGAACGGGAGATTGGCATCATGGATGTGCAGCAACTGCGTGATGATATATATATACAGTATATATAATATCAGACACGAGTAGCAGTGCGATATGGTTGTATATGGGCACTGGTGGGAGGCGTGTGTTGCTTTAGTGCCCCAGCAGTGCCAATATAGAGCCATATCGCACTGCTACTTGTGTGATATTGCGTTTATACAACAGTTCGACAGGGTGACATGGTGGCTCTGGTTCAAGTCCCGGCTGGGTCAGTTGGCGTTTCTGTGTGGAGTTTGCATGTTCTCCCCGTGTTGGTGTGGGTTTCCTCCAGGTGCTCCGGTTTCCCCCAAAGTCCAAACACATGCGCTATAGGGGAATTGATGAACTAAATTGACTGTAGTGTATGAGTGTGCATGTAAATGAGTGTGTATGGCTGTTTCCCAGTACTGGGTTGCAGCTAGAAGGGCATCAACTGTGTAAAACATATGCTTTAATAGTTGTTTTGTTCATGCCGCTTGGGCAACCCCTGATAAATAAAGGGACTAAGCCAAAGGAAAATGAATGAATGAACAACAGTTTGACGGCACAATCGTGTATATAAAAACAAACACAGAGAGTCTAAAAACCCGTTTGTAGGAGGAACTACTTTCTTCCGCCATTCATTCACATCTGCAGCTGACGTCAGAACAGCAGAAACCGCTACTACTTTACCAACATCACTTTAGAGCTAGAGGTTGAATGATTCTCTAGCGTAATGTCTAAAGTGAAGACAAAACCGCTGATTTTGCTCACATTTTAAGATTTTAAGGCTGAACAGCATGAAATGCCATCAGTCTACAGAGATTTTCCAGTATTTCTCTGTTGCAATCAGGAGATCACAATAATTAATTACTGTGTGTGTGTGTGTTTGTCTGTTTGTGTGTGTGTGTGTGTGTGTGTGTGTTGGGTACTCAGATGTGACCTGTCTTCATGTGTCCTGCAGGGTCTCCTCTGAAGCCGCGTAAGGATCTGCAGTTTGTGGAGCATTCGTCGGGTCAGCTGGAGCTGCGCTGGTCCTCACGCTTCAATGTGTCTGTGGAGCCGGTGCTGTATGTGCTGCAGAGACGCTGGAACTCTGGGATACACCCTACTGAAGACCACGCTACACACTGGAGAGACATCGCTCAGGTCACACACACACACACACACACACACACACACACACACACACACACACACACACACACACACACACACACACACACACACACACACGAAGAGGAATGTTCAGTCTGTTCTCTTTACACTACAGGCCTGCTGAATGCTTAATTCTGATTGGCTGATGGTCATTCTAAGGTGTTTGATTGTTGTCAGATAAATGCACAGCTAAAGTAGTTCCGGCAGGTTTTAAGCGAATGTCAGCGTGGCCTGAGAGAATATCTCAGATTCCAGTCAGATGTAGGAGACCCTTGACCTCTGAGTGACCTCTGACCCCTGCGCCCACAGGTGAACGAAGAGCGTGTGGTGCTGAGCGACGTGCGTCCCAGCCGCTGGTATCAGTTCAGGGTGGCGGCGGTGAACGTTCACGGCACACGGGGGTTTACTGCACCCAGCAAACACTTCCGCTCCCACAAAGGTCAGTCTCAGCATTTACACCCTATTTTACTCTGTTTACCATATTGAGAAACACTCAGAGAAACCAAAGAATGTGTTGATTTTCAGGATGCTGGAAATGTTTGAGTTTAATCTAGTGGTTTCAAGGTTTATAAAGTGCTTAGATTTTGGACAAAGTGCTTTAAAGGGGTGGTCCATTACGATATTATATGTTAAACTTTAGTTGATGTGTAATGTAGCTGTGTGAACATAAACAACATCTCTGAATGTAAGGCGCTCACAGTTCAATGCAAAGTGAGACTTTGGGCTCTATTTTAAAGATCTAGGCGCAAAGACTAAGGCCCAATCCCAATTCTACCCCTTAGCCCTTCCCCTTACCCCTCGTTTTGCGCGTTCTTGTGGGTAGGGGTGTCCCAATTCTCTTTAGATTGTAGGCGTAGGGCTAGAAGAAGGGGTATACACCACTTCGAATGAAGATTTTTCAGGACCACACTCAAAACCAAGGGGTAAGAAAATTTCCTAACATGCACCAGCTACAGCGGCAGTTTCACTGTACCCGGAAGTAAGGAGAGCCACAAATTAGTATTTTTTGTCATTATTATCAATTTTTACAACAATATATTCATAACCACGTTCATGTTTTACCGTCATGCTTTCATAAAAAACGCAAAATTTTGCGATCTATAATCCCTAATAATAACTCCTGTACAGATGACACTCGAATACCCCGTCAGAAAAGTCTAGTGGCTGAGAATGAGCTGTTTACAGTGTCTGCTATAATGTTAATGCTGTTTTTGGTGTGTTTATAGATGAATATGGCCACTGTGTAAATGCGCAGTATAGTTACGATCTTATTGCCACATTAGATCATCATGATAACATAATATATGCCTTCAGTGATGTCCTGAAGATAAATACTAAAAAATAACACAACTGGAATAACTACAGCAGTCGCGACTGTCTGATCTCATATGAAGCAAGAGATCGTGATGACATATGATGACGTGTGCAGGTGCTGTAGTGCTGTCCCAATTCTTAGGGGTAAATTTTGAAGCCCTTCCCCTTCACACTTGTTTTTAAGGGCCAAGGGGAAGGATAACAAAAATAGAATTGGGATTGGGCCTAAAGCTCATGAATCAAAAGCATTAAGGGCGTGTCTGAATCCACTTTTGCCATTTTAAAGACGGAAAAATACGCTCTGCGCCCCGGCGCATGGTCTAACAGGGCTGTGCTTATTCTCTTAATGAGTTCTGGCTGTGTTTTGAGCATAATGTGCATTAAACCAATCAGAGTCTCGTCTCTCTTTCCTTTTAAGAGTCAGCTGCGTCACACCATGGCGCATTTGCTATTTACATGGCGGACTTTGTAAGAGGAAAAACTGAATGCTTCACTAGCGAGAAAACAGTTAAACAGAGCATCTGCAGCACGAGGATAAAGAACGAGCCTCCTCCATTCAGCCTCTTTACTTTACTTTTACTCTTTACTTTACTCCTTTACTTTGGTGGAGTAAGGAAACGGTGGAAACTCACTCCACTGAACACATCCATTAGCCCACATGTTTAATTTCCTTTGTTAAGCGCAAAGATTTATGTCAAAACTATTTCTAAATTCAGTTCTAATCTCCAGCAAAGGAATAAATGAACAATAATAATGAAGACTGCTTTGCATCTTGTAAACACAACCAAGCCTTAAAAATACACTGTGGCCCACCCCTTTAATTTACCCCTTGTGGATTGTTCAGATTGACTCCTCTTTGGTTATGTTGGTGCTGTTTTTGCCCCATTGACTTCCATTATAATCACATTATTTGATTGCAAAGCCATGACAGCATGTAATCATGCATTCTTGATTGCTGCTGGTTTTCCCTGTTGGGAAGAGGAACAAGTTGTCATTTTTACAATCTTTACAATCCAAAAATGTGATTATAATGAAATGATAAATGGATAAAAACAGACCAAATTAAGACTAAAAATCAGCCCAGAGTGGATAAAGATGACCCAACAGCACAGAAGGGGTAAACAATAATTTAATGTATTATATACTTATATATTTTAAATTTGGGATTAATATAAATATACATTTAATGACATTTAATAAAGATTTGAGATGTAATAAGACTGTACATTTATGAAGTGTGCCTTACACAGGCGAGTGGGCTTGACAAACCACCTGTAGAAACACTCTTCCTTTCTCCACCTTACTCTAGCACTTAATTCTCTGAGCACTAACAGTTCCTGTGTGTAATCGACTCTTCTTGTGTGTATTGCCTCTTCTTGTTGAATCGCTGAATGCCTCCTCAGTTGTCACTTTGGACAAAAGCGTCTGCTAAACGACTACATCTAAATAATGAGTGTTGTGCCATGAGAAGTGTTCAGTCCTGATGTTGCTCTCCCGTGTGTGTGTGTGTGTGTGTGTGTGTGTGTGTGTGTGTGTGTGTGTGTGTGTGTGTGTGTGTGTGTGTGTGTGTGTGTGTGTGTGTGTGTGTGTTCAGATCCATCTCCTCCTCCGCGTCCGTCTGCTTTGCGTGTGGTGAACATGAGTGTGTGTGCAGACGGTCTGCTGTCGCTCCGCGTCCACTGGAGTCTCCCTGCAGAGTCTGATGTTCCTGTTCATCACTACAAGATCTTCTGGAGCAGCACACACACAGCGATGAAGACACTGACGAACCGCAGGAGGAGGAGGAAGACCAGCCACGGGGTAAACAACACTGCAGACACACACACACTCATACATATTCATTCATTCATTTTTCCTTCAGCTTAGTCCCTTTATTCATCAGGGATCGCCACAGCAGAATGAACCGCCAACTATTCCAGCATATGTTTTACGCAGCGGATGCCCTTCCAGCTGCAACCCAGTACTGGGAAACACCCATACACACTCATTCACACTCACACTCATACACTACAGCCAAGTTAGTTCACCAATTCCCCTATAGCGCATGTGTTCGGACTGTGGGGGAACACCCGCGGAAACCCACGCCAACATGGGGAGAACATGCAAACTCCACACAGAAACACCAACTGACCCAGCTGAGGCTTGAACCAGCGACCCACTTGCTGTGAGGCCACAGTGCTAACCATTGAGCCACCGTGCCACCCCTGTGCACTTATTTATTTGATTTATTTTCCCTTACTCTCTCTTTCTCTCTCTCTGCTGGAGTTATTGACCCGCCGCTCACTAACTAATCTAATCTAACCCACGCTGATGGAGGAATGCACACACACATCTGCTCCTCATATACACACGTCTCACAAACTTATTAGATCACAACATGTCTAATGTGTTGTTTATTAAACTTTTAAAATGTGTAGTAGATAATAGATATGTCAGATATAATACATGTAGATCTATGATAGATGGTGTCAGATATATTATTATAATAATAAATATAGATATTTGTCAGATAAATGTCAGATATATTACAGTAAATATTGAAATTTGTCAGAATAATATCAGTTATAATAATAAATGTAGATAAGTCAGATAAATTTCAGAAATTTTTAATAAATGTAGATATATGGCAAATAAATATATAATAATAGTAATATATGTCTAGTATGTTATGTTTTGCATGTTTTATATTGTGTGTGTCTGTCTGTGTTTGTGTGCGCATGTGTGTGTGTTTTTGTATGTGTGTTTCAGGATCAGACATGGGTGGATCTGGACTCTCTCCAGTGTAACAGCAGCTACACAGTGGAGGTTCAGGCCGTGTCGTACTGGAGTCAGATTAGACTGAAGAGCAGCAGAGCCACACTAAATTTCAACACCACACACACCCAGCAGAACAGCAGTACGACAACACACGCACATACACACTACAGCACTACAACAACACACACACAGTTACAAATACCGCTCAAAAAAATAAAGGGAACACTTGCAGGTACATTGTGTTGTTTAAATGTTCACTTTATTTTTTGAAGCAGCGAATATATATATATATACTCACTCATCGGCCACTTTATTAGGTACACCTTACTAGTACCGGGTTGGACCAATTTTGCCTTCAGAACTGCCTTAATCCTTTGTGGCATAGATTCAACAAGCTACTGGAAATATTCCTCAGAGATTTTGCTCCATATTGACATGATAGCATCATGCAGTTGCTGCAGATTTGTCGGCTGCACATCCATGATGCCAATCTCCCGTTCCACCACATCCCAAAGGTGCTCTATTGGATTGAGCTCTGGTGACTGTGGAGGCCATTTGAGTACAGTGAACTCATTGTCATGTTCAAGAAACCAGTCTGAGATGATTGGCGCTTTATAACATGGCGCGTTATTCTGCTGGAAGTAGCCATCAGAAGATGGAGACACTGTGGTCATAAAGGGATGGACATGGTCAGCAACAATACTCAGGTAGGCTGTGGCGTCGAGACAATGCTCAATTGGTACTAATGGACCCAAAGTGTGCCAAGAAAATCTCCCCCACACCATTACACCACCACCACCAGCCTGAACCGCTGATACAAGGCAGGATGGATCCATGCTTTCATGTTGTTGAGGCCAAATTCTGACCCGACCATCCGAATGTGGCAGCAGAAATGGAGACTCATCAGACCAGGCAACGTTTCTCCAATCTTCTATTGTCCAGTTTTGGTGAGCCTGTGTGAATTGTAGCCTCAGTTTCCTGTTCTTAGCTGACAGGAGTGGCACCCGGTGTGGTCTTCTGCTGCTGTAGGCCATCCGCCTCAAGGTTGGACGTGTTGTGTGTTCAGAGATGCTCTTCTGCAGACCTCGGTTGTAACGAGTGCTTATTTGAGTTACTGGTGCCTTTCTATCAACTGGAACCAGTCTGGCCATTCTCCTCTGACCTCTGGCATCAACAAGGCATTTGCGCCCACAGAACTGCCGCTCACTGGATATTTCCTCTTTGTCGGACCATTCTCTGTAAATCCTAGAGATGGTTGTGCGTGAAAATCCCAGTAGATCAGCAGTTTCTGAAATACTCAGAGCAGCCCGTCTGGCACCAACAACCATGCCACGTTCAAAGTCACTTAAATCCCCTTTCTTCCCCATTCTGATGCTCAGTTTGAACTGCAGCAGATCGTCTTGACCATGCCTACATGCCTAAATGCATTGAGCTGCTGCCATGTGATTGGCTGATTAGAAATGTGCGCTAATGAGCAGTTGGACAGGTGTACCTAATAAAGTGGCCGGCGTGTGTATATTAACAATAAAAATAGTAATTATTAGAACAGTGAAATGCAAAATCTTAATATCAGTCAAATTTGTTAAATTAGTAAATGTTTCATTATTTTGCTTGTTAAAATTTTGAATGTTGTCAATTCTTTTTTTTACATTAGGCAGTGACATCAATGTCTTACAGCAGAAACTAGATGTATGTCCAAATTTTTACAGTGGTGTGTGTGTGTGTGTGTGTGTGTGTGTGTGTGTGTGTGTGTGTGTGTGTGTGTGTGTGTGTGCGTGATGCAGAGTCAGTCTCTAAGCTGAGAAAAGCAGATCCTCCTGTTCTGGGGTCAGTGTCAGTGAAGAGACCCGGCAGCGCTCTGGATGTGGGAACACCGTATTATCAAGACGGACAACTGCAGGTCCGAGTCTACTGGAAGAAGAGAACAGGTGACACATGCGCACACACACTCACATGCATACACACATGCACACACATACACGCATGCATAAATACGCATTTTCACACACACGGACACCCGTGCACATGTGCCTACACAAACATGCATACAAGCACATAAACACACACATGCACACAGACAGACACAAGCACACATGCGCATGCACACAAAGATGCGCGCACATGCACACTCACACACACACGCATACACATACATGCCCACACGAACATGCACATGCTCATACACAAACAAACACATGCACATACACACACATGAACATATACAAACATGCTTAGAAACACACATACACACGCACAAAAGAATAGAGCGATATGCTGGTGTTTAACTGCACTGCTTTCGGCGCTGAGGTGTCTGAATAACACTGTTGAGAACCGGGTACTGTTTACTGTGGTGTTAGTAAGTTTACTATGAAGAGTGTTTCGGGCGTCCGCTGTGATCGGATCACCAATGTTGGCGACCCGGGGGCTTGATAAACCGCGCTGGGCATTTAACTGTCTCGCGCTGAACGCTGTCGACCAATCGCAGCAGGCTGTCATCAGTCCAATCAGCGCAGATTAGCTTCGCACTAAGGAGGGGTTTGAGAACAAATGAATCGCTGAACGAATCATATGGGAGTCGCTGGGATAATTGGGTAAAAATAAATGCAGATTATAAGACCATGAAAGTGTTTTTTGACCTTGCATGCAGATCAGTATGTTGTTGGAGACCCATAAAACCGAAATATGACCCTTTTTAATGTATAATAGTGGCTCTTTAATGAGTTCTGGGTGTGTTTTGAGCATAACGTGCATTAAACCAATCAGAGTCCCGTCTCACATTCCCTTTAAGAGTCAGTTGCGTCTCACCATGGTGCATTTGCTATTTACATGGTGGACTTTGTAAGTGTAAAAACTGAACGCTTCACTAGAGAGAATACAGTTAAACAGAGCATCTGCAGCGCGAGGATAAAGAACGAGCCTCCTCCATTCAGCCTCTTTACTTTACTTTTACTCTTTACTCCTTTACTTTGGTGGAGTAAGGAAACGGTGGAAACTCACTCCACTGAACACATCCATTAGCCCACATATTTAATTTCCTTTGTTAAGCACAAAGATTTGAGTCAAAACTATTTCTAAATTCAGTTCTAATCTCCAGCAAAGGAATAAATGAACAATAATAATGAAGTGTGGTCAAACAACTGAGTTATCTCCAAACACACGTCCTGTTCTTATGCCCCATATGGTGATGCAGACGTCTCTAAAACCCCACAGGTGGACAAATCTACACTTGTGTTTATTAAAACTAATATAAATCTGCATATAATAATCAACACTGCTGATAATAATAACATTATACAGATGCAGATTATCATGAATAAACTGAATAAGCCCCCCGAGGTGAAGAAGGCATGGAGGCCGTGGTGTTTATATTGATGTAGAAAATAATCATTTTAATCCTTTAATTGTTTTCATCTGTAAAGATATTTGTGTATTGCTCTTCATCCTGTCTGTATCCAGCAATGTGTAAGCATTTTGGACTTGCATAGGAGCATAACTAACGCGCTCTGCTGGACTTTAGAGCAGCTTTATTTGGTCAATGGCGCTGTTGATCTATTTCAGTTCCTCAAAATAGCAACGCTCCAACAAAGAGCCTTAACACACCTCCTTTATAGACCAGCACACCCATGAGTCCACAGAGTGACGCAAATGGATTTACTTTTTTAAACAATGTGGAGCAAACTGAAAATAGCAACAAATCACAGCATACACGCCTTTCACCTTATTGCGTCATGTGTATGATAGGACCCCATTTATGTTTTTATGTGATCAACCAAACACTGAACCACATCCACATGATCATTTGATGTCACCTTACGACAGATAGATGCCATGTCATCTGTTTATTCATTTTCCTTTGGCTTAGTCTCTTATTTATCACCAATGAATTCAGTGGAATGAACCACCAACTTATCCAGCATATGTTTTACACAGCGGATGCCCTTCCAGCTGAAACCCAGTACTGGGAAACACCCATACATTCTCATTCACACACACACTCATACACTACGGCCAATTTAGTTCACCAGTTCCCCTATAGTGCATGTGTTTGGACTGTGGGGGAAACCAGAGCACCCGGAGGAAACCCACACCAACACAGGGAGAACATGCAAACTCCACACAGAAATGCCAACTGACACAGCGGGGGCTCGAACTAGCAACCTTCTTGTTGTGAGGTGACAGTGCTAACCACTGAGCCACCATGTCGCCCCATGTCATCATTCATTCATTAATTCATTTTCTTTTCGGCTTAGTCCCTTTATTAATCAGGGGTCGCCACAGCGGAATGAACCGCCAACTTATCCAGCATATGCTTTGCACAGCAGATGCCCTTCCAGCTGTAACCCATCACTGGCAAACACCCATACACACTCATTCACACACATACACTATGGCCAATTTAGTTCATCAATTTCCCTATAGCGCATGTGTTTGGACTGTGGGGGAAACCGAAGCACCTGGAGGAAACCCACGCCAACACGGGGAGAACATGCAGAAACACCAACTGACCCAGCTCGAACCCCCGACCTTCTTGCTGTGAGGCGATTGTGCTACCCACTGCGCCACAGTGCTGCCCCATCATCATCATCATCATCATAATAATAATAAGAAGAAGAACAAGAAGAGTAACTCATTAGATTTATGTAGGGCTTTTCTAAGCACTCAAATCACTACAGATTTTTATATAATATATATATGTTTCTCATGATAAACTTCAGATGTGTCGTTCTTCTGAACACACGTGCGAAGGAGTGTTTTCAGATTTCGGACGCAGCACTTGTTTATCCTTCTCAGTGTGTTTTCCTTCTCCTCCATCTGCGGTTGCTGTTTTTTTTTCTTCTTCCAGAAAAGTTCAAGCTTCACGTCGACGTCTTCAAAGCCTGCTTTTATCTGGCTGTCGAGTCCCTCAGAAGGGCCCGAGCCAGTGCACCTCAATTATTAATCTGAAATGTATCATTTGACATCCAAACGGCGCAGCTTGATGAATAATAAACTGCAGGCGCTGCGTAAACACTGCTGATTAGCGCAGTCAGTTTCTACTGTTCTGTAATGGCCAATCAGCTCAGCCTCGGCCCGCTGTTTTCTCTAATTATTCCTTCCAAGAAACGCTCGCAGGTATTTTATGATGATAAACGCTTGATGGAGACGTTCAGCCAACAGCTCGTATACTGCTGTTGTTTACTCTGTCTCAGGTTGCTCTCGCTCTCCTGCAGTTAGAGATGACTGTAATGCACTTTTCTAAACATTTCTTTTGCAGTTGCTTTCATCTACTGGCTTGTTTGCATTGCAAATTGCTCTCTTTGTGCATTTAATTTACAAAGATCTTTTCTTTCATTGCTTTGATGTTTTTGAACTATGTTTTACTGTTACTGTAAGTAAGTTCTGGACTCTTCTGAAGTGTAAAAATACCTTAATATGTTTGCAGATATTTAAGTGAACATCTGAAAACCAATGCTGATGTCAGTGATTCTGCTTTGAGAATGTGCGTTCCATGTCGGAATGTCTGGCTCTGCTTTGATCTCTGTAGCTCCGCCCACTGCCAGCTTATCCAATTATATTTCAGTACTCAGGGTTGTTTTGGTTGAAGTCAGAGGCTGTTTCTCAATTCCTAGAACGCAGAGAACAGACTTGCGTTCTTGTGTAGACTGGTCTTGCTAGGTCACATCACAAGAACAAACTCAAAAGACCGCGAGAACAGAGGACGCGTCCTGTGAGAAATGAGATGCTGCGTTCTTCCTGATGATCACGTGACCTTAACTCAATTATAACAGAAAATTATTTAAACAATACAGCATTTACACAACCATTTATTGTTGTCCCCCTTTTCAAAATATATACTCTGCATAAAGACTTCACAAATATACGTTGCACAATATAAATAAAACAGATTTTAATAGGAATTTCAGCAAATAAACTCCCTTAATGTGTTCATGCCTTTATTAAGATGTTCATGGAGATGTTTATATTCACCGTTTCATTTAGGGAAACTCCTGAGATAAATACATTATATCTCTAAACTTTAATAATAAACCTATATTAAATGCTGCGCATCCCACCTACAGTCGCAATGACTTCTGGGACTGCTAGAGCAAGTTGGGTGCTCAAGTCTGCATCAGTGCGTCCTTGATATCAAGAACACATCCGGGAAGTTTCACTCGTGCTTGCGGTCTTGAGTATTGGAACTGAACTTTGGCAGCTGATGATGACGTTGTTACGTAGTCAAGTTACTAGTAAGGATCCAAAAATGCAAGTAAAAATGTTTATTTGACGCTGTCAAAATAAACAGAGACAGGGTGAGCAAAACAAGGAAAACTGGGTAGGGAAGGCAGGAAACTGAAGGACGAAACGGTTCCCAACAGCCACTCCTCACAGTCCTGAGCACAGACAGAAATGCGTAAGCAAGCACAACAAACTGACAATGAAACATAGAAACGTAGCCCAGATATAGACGAGGAAATAAGTCTCAGCTGGCAGGCTAATCAGCACAGCTGAGTCCCGTCATGACACGTGACATAACAAATACATGTGACCATAACAAATACACATGGACGACCAAAACAAAACAAACTCACGTGACAAAACAGACACTCCGGATGACGCACAAACCTGCAACTGTGACAGACGTTACATGAGAACACGAGGACGCAAGACCGTTGAAGAACGCATATTGAGAAACAGACAGAGTATTTGCTTTCAGTCACGAAGGCTCTCAATGTATGCGGATGCAGCTAAAAATGTGACCTCTGGAGGACAGCGGCAGCCTCCGAAATGAGACAGAGTTATACAAATATTGAGGTGTTTTGAATTAGCAAATAATATAAATATTACAAACGTGAACTTCAGCTGAGCAGCTTACAGTGTTAAGGCTGATTTATACTTCTGCATTAAGCGCACGCGTATGGTCCCGCACAGCCTTTGCTCGGTCACATAGCCCTCACCAAGGCTGACGCTGATGTGCGCCTCTCAAAAAATGTAAATACACATCGCAACAATGCGTAGCACAAGCTCTGTGATTGGTCAGCTTGGTAGCGGTGACAAGTGTAGGCGGTGCTGAGAGTTGCAAGCCTGATGGAGCGAGTGTGGAGTCCCGTGAAGGAGCTCCAGATGGAGATTTTTATTTTGTGTTTGCCTTATGATTAAAGTTGTTGCACGTCACCGGTTCCTGCCTCTGAATGAGTGATATTGAGCTACTTGTACATTAAGCTAGCATTCAGAAAAAACAAATTTGCTATGGGCAATGCATACGCCGTGGGTCAGGGCAATCACTCGACACAGAAGTATAAACCAGCCTTAAGGCTTGATCGTCAGGCACGGTTCCTCCTGTTTGTATCATCAATCTGGCAAACCGCATTGTCGTCAGAGGGGTCGGGTGAAAAAAAAAAAAAAAAATCTCCAATATTATTAATTTGGCTTGTAACAACTAGTTACACCACTAGGTTGTTAATCATACATACTGCACCTTTCACATCCTAGGAAACAAACATCAAAGCAGCTTCACATAGAAGATTATAGTGAATTGAAACAGTGTCAGTTCAGTTTTTTAAAGTTCAGTTTAGCTCAGTTCAGTGTGGGTTAATAATCACTACTGAGAGTCCAAACACTGAAGAGCAAATCCATCGATGCGCAGCTCTACAGATCCCGAACCATGCAAGCCAGTGGAGACAGCGGCGAGGAAAAAAATTCACCAATTGGCGAAAGTGAAGAATGAAAAAACCTGGAGAGAAACCAGGCTCAGTTGGGCACGACGATTTCTCCTGTGGAGAACGTCTTGTGCAGAGCTGCAGTCTAGGCACCGGAGGCCGGAGAATGCTGGACATCCATCGTGGAGAAGCTACAGGTGGGAGAGGGTCACCGGCTGGTGTACAGGCTGTCCCTTCAGGATCAATGCGAGGACTAATCTGTCACTGGGGTCTTACAGGAATCAGTCTCATGCTCTCCACTCCTCCATGACCACCACAGCAGCTGCTCAGGATACGGCCTGGTCCAGGATTATGGACCACACTAGCAACCACTTAAAACACAATAGCAACCCTGTAGAAGCATCTCGGCAACCAGCCAAAACACTGTAGAAACAAACTACAGCACTCAACAGCACTTATAATCATCTTATAAATTCATTGAAACATCTTAGAAACTTAATAATTACACCCTAGCAACCACCTAAAACACAATAGCAACCCCACTAGAGCAGAAACAGCATAGAAACGCCACGCCACTGCATAGAAACACCATAGCAACAACCCAGAACTCCTTAAACATGCATAACTACACCCTAGCAACCACCTAAAACACAATAGCAACCCCACTAGAGCAGAAACAGCATAGAAACGCCACGCCACTGCATAGAAACACCATAGCAACAACCCAGAACTCCTTAAACATGCATAACTACACCCTAGCAACCACCTAAAACACAATAGCAACCCCACTAGAGCAGAAACAGCATAGAAACGCCAGGCCACTGCATAGAAACACCATAGCAACAACCCAGAACTTCTTAAACATGCATAACTACACCCTAGCAACCAGCTAAAACACAAAAGTAACCCCATAGAAGCATCTTGGCAACCAGCCAAAACACCATAGCAACAAACTACAGCACTCAGAGCAGAAATTACTTAGCAACACCCCATCAGCTCCATAGCAACATCTTAGTATTCACCTAAATCATCTCTTGTTCCACCACATCCCAAAGGTGCTCTATTGGATTGAGCTCTGCTGACTGTGGAGGCCATTTGAGTACAGTGAACTCATTGTCATGTTCAAGAAACCAGTCTGAGATGATTGGCGCTTTATAACATGACGCGTTATCTTGCTGGAAGTAGCCATCAGAAGATGGAGACACTGTGGTCATAAAGGGATGGACATGGTCAGCAACAATACTCAGGTAGGCTGTGGTGTTGACACGATGCTCAATTGGTACTAATGAGCCCAAAGTGTGCCAAGAAAATCTCCCCCACACCATTACACCACCACCCACCCAGCCTGAACCATTGATACAAGGCAGGATGGATCCATGCTTTCATGTTGTTGAGGCCAAATTCTGACCCGGCCATCCGAATGTGGCAGCAGAAATGGAGACTCATCAGACCAGGCAACGTTTCTCCAATCTTCTCTTGTCCAGTTTTGGTGAGCCTGTGTGAATTGTAGCCTCAGTTTCCTGTTCTTAGCTGACAGGAGTGGCACCCGGTGTGGTCTTCTGCTGCTGTAGCCCATCCGCCTCAAGGTTGGACGTGTTGTGTGTTCAGAGATGCTCTTCTGCAGACCTCGGTTGTAACGAGTGCTTATTTGAGTTACTGTTGCCTTTCTATCAGCTGGAACCAGTCTGGCCATTCTCCTCTGACATTAACAAGGCATTTGCGCCCACAGAACTGCCGCTCACTGGATATTTCCTCTTTGTCGGACCATTCTCTGTAAACCCTAGAGATGGTTGTGCGTGAAAATCCCAGTAGATCAGCAGTTTCTGAAATACTCAGACCAGCCCGTCTGGCACCTACAACTATGCCACGTTCAAAGTCACTTAAATCCCCTGTCTTCCCCATTCCGATGCTCGCTTTGAACTGCAGCAGATCGTCTTGACCATGTCTACATGCCTAAATACACTGAGCTGCTGCCATGTGATTGGCTGATTAGAAACTTGCGTTAACAAACAGTTTGACATGTGTACCTAATAAAGTGGCCAGTGAGGGTATGTTTCTGTGCATTGAGATCAATGTGTATGTGTTATGTGTGCAGATGCCTCGTCCAGCCGTTATCATGTTCAGTGGATGCCTGAATACTGCAGCCACAACCAGAGCCGATCAGCAGAGAAATCTGTGACTCAGGTTTGTGTGTTTTACACTGAAACTCCATTGTGTGTGTGTGTGTGAGTGCGCGTGTGTGTGCGCGTGTGTGTGTGTGTGTGTGTGTGCGTGTGTGTGTGTGTATTTATGATTGTCCGCAGCATCAGCCAAGAGCTTCGCGAACAAGCCTCCTGCTCTCCATAAACGCAGCCTCTTACGGGACCGAAGACTCATTTCTCTTCATTATTGGGAGCAAATTAGCCAGTGTTGTTTCAGATGATGTGGTCAAAATGTGGTCCAGTGCCTAATAAAACACATGTATTAAAGTGACTTTTCCAGGAAGTGGGATTGAATTCATCAAACCCCCTCCGGCCCCCCCGGAGCCTTAACCTGCAGCCCAGAGCCCGTTCCACTGCGAGGCTTTCTTCACTGTGTGCTGACTTTACTAGAGACACGCAGATCTGGATGCTTAAAATGCTTCACTCATTGCATAATATTAAAACAATTTCCCTTTTCAAAGTGAATCTGATGTTTGTTTTACTGTCAGACGCTGATGGAGTGTTTTAATCCAAGGGGAAATGCATCGATACAAGGTTATGGTGTTCTAGTTGGTTGCTAAGATGTTGCTATGTTGCAGTTTTGTAGTTTTGTTACAAATTAGGTTTGGCTGGTTACCAGGGTGCTTAAATGGGGTTGCTATTGTGTTTTAAGTAATTGCTAGGGTGTTGCTATGCAGTTTCTAAGGCGTTCTCAAACAGTTGCCTAAGTGTTGCTATGGTGCAGCTTTACAGCTTTGGTTGTAATTGGTTTGGCTGGTTACCAGGGTGCTTATATGGGGTTGTTATTGTGTTTTAAGTGGTTGCTAGGGTGTTGCTTTGCAGTTTCTAAGTTGTTCTCTACGTTTGCCTGAGTGTTTCTATGGTGCAGCTTTACAGTTTTGGTTGTAACTGGTGTGGTTGGTTGCCAGGTTGCTATTGTGTTTTAAGTGGTTGCTAAGGTGTTGCTCCGCAGTTTCTAAGGTGTTCTTTACGGTTGCCTGGTTGTTGCTATGGTGCAGCTTTACAGCTTTGATTGTAAAGGTTTGGCTGGTTACCAGAGTGCTTATATGTGGTTGCTATTGTGTTTTAAGTGGTTGCTAGGGTGTTGCTATGCAGTTTCTAAGGTGTTCTCTACGGTTGCCTAGGTGTTGCTATGCAACTTTACAGCTTTGGTTGTAAAGGTTTGGCTGGTTACCAGGGTGCTTATATGGGGTTGCTATTGTGTTTAAGTGGTTGCTAGGGTGTAGCTATGCAGTTTCTAAGACATTCTCTACAGTTGCCTGGTGTTGTGTGGGGTTGCTATGGTGCAGTTCTGGTTGGTTGCCAGTGTGCGTATATAGAGTTGCTATTGTGTTTTAAGTGGTTGCTAGGGTGTTGCTATGCAGTTTCTAAGGCGTTCTCTTTTGTTGCTGTGTGGTTGCTATGGTACAGTTCTGGTTGGTTGCCAGTGTGCTTTTATAGGGTTGCTATTGTGTTCTAAATGGTTGCTATGGTTAGCTATTCAGTTTCTAAGGTGTTCTCATTGGTTGCCAGGGTGTTGCTGTGCAGTTGCTATTTTGCAGTTCTGGTTGGTTGCTAGGATGCTTATATGGGGTTGCTATTGTGTTTTAAGTGGTTGCTAGGCTGTACCTATTTAATATATAAGGTGTTCTCATTTGTTGCCAGGATGTTGCTGTGGGGTTGCTATGTTGCATATTTGCAGGTCTTTTTCTGTGGTGTTTTGGCTGGTTGCTGTTGTGTTCCAAGTGGTTGCTATGGTGTAGCTATTTAGTTTCTAAGGTGTTCTCATTGGTTGCCAGGGTGTTGCTGTGGGGGTTGTTATGGTGCAACTCTGCAGTTTTGTATCTGTAGTATTTTGATAGGTTGCCAGGGTGCTTCTGTGGTGATGCTATTGTGTTTTAAGTGGTTGCTGTGGTGTAGCTAATCAGTTTCTGAAGTGTTCTCATTGATTGCCATTGTGTTGCTGTTTGCAGCTTTGCAATTATGTCTCTAAAGCAGAGATGGGCAAACTGGAGGCTGTGAATGGTCCTCTGGTGTGAACCCAGCATTAAACACAATTATATTTCTGTCAAAAGACTAAAAAAATAATACAAAATCTAGATGTTTGTGCTGAGATGAACCCTGCCTCCAGCACTGAATGATCACAGCAGTGTTCCTGCATCAGTGTTTTACTCAGACCGGTCTGTGTGTTTGATGAATGTGCTCGTGTTTTGCAGGAGAACTACATGAATCTCCCCAGCCTGATGTTCTCCTGTAAGTACAAGGTGACGGTTCACACCCTCAATGCCAGGCGACGCTCTAAAGACGAGAGCACCAGCTTTCTGACACCGTCCTGCGCCACTCTGAGGAGCAAGAGCATCAAACCCATCGCCTGTGCTGGAGACGCCGGTGAGAGAACAGCATTTACTGCTTTCAGGAAGAGTCTTATGCTGGTAATACACAGGGCAACTTTTTCAGCAGTGTTGCACAGCGATGTTGCTTGGATACTTTCTATTAAGATTAGGCCACAATATTATATCTGTATCCTACTGCCCTGATTTGTTTTTCTTTGTCTGACCTGGTTGATCATTTATGACATCATTTTTCAATGTTGCCCGGCAGCATTGCTCAAAAAGTTGTCATCAGCATCACAATTCAGAACACTGCTCCATTAGTACTGTTGATTTATTGTTCTAGTTTGTGTTCATATTTTACATTTATTGTGCTTATACACTGTATGGGCGTCACGGTGGCACAGTGGGTAGCACGATCGCCTCACAACAAGATGGTCGCTGGTTCGAGCCCCGGCTGGGTCAGTTGGCGTTTCTGTGTGGAGTTTGCATGTTCTCCCCGTGTTGGTGTGGGTTTCCTCCGGGTGCTCCGGTTTCCCCCACAGTCCAAACACATGTGGTACAGGTGAATTGAATAATCTAAATTGGCTGTAGTGTATGAGTGTGAATGCAAGAGTGTATGGGTGTTTCCTAGTGTTGGGTTGTGGCTGGAAAGGCATCCGCTGTGTAAAACATATGCTGGATAAGTTGGTGGTTCATTCCGCTGTGGCGACCCCAGATTAAAAAAGGGACTAAGCCGAAGAGAAAACATAAATATACTGTATTTAAACAATTTTTTTTTTAAATATCATAAAAATCCATTAAGAAATACAATAATTAAAAGTTAAAAAATAGTTTTAATTAATAAACCAGTGTCTCCCGTTTCCTCCCTTTTTGATATACTGTCATAGTCACTTCTATATATACAGTTAAACTCAGAATTATTCGCCCTCCTTTGATTTTCTTTTTTAAATATTTCCCAAATGATGTTTAACAGAGAAAGGAAATGTTCACAGTATGTCTGATAATATTTTTTTCTTCTGGAGAAAGTCTTATTTGTTTTATTTAGGCTAGAATAAAAGCAGTTTTTAACTTTTTAAACACCATTTTAAGGACAAAGTTATTAACTCCTTTAAACAAATTTTTTTTTGATAACTTATAATAACTTGCCTAATTCCCCTAACCTGCCTAGTTAACCTAATTAACCTAGTGAAGCCTTTAAATGTGACTTTAAGCTGTATAGAAGTGTCTTTAAGAATATCTAGTCTAATATTATTTACTGTCATCATGACAAAGAGAAAATAAATCAGTTATTAGAGATGAGTTATTCAAACTATTACAGCTTATATATATATATATATATATATTAGTAAAATTATTTTCTATTTCCTTAGTAATTAAAATGTGCTTTAGGGAAACAATATGCATATTATTAAAAGCTTTAATATTTTTAATTTAAGTAACTTTTCCTTTAATTTTTTTCATAATATTATTATCCTAATTAAAACTAAAGAAAATTAGAAACATAAACAAGTGGAATATCTTTTCTCTGCTGTAATTCTCTATGCTTTTAATTTGTTTATTATATTTTATGCTAATGTGCCCCCCCTTACAAAATCACCCCAGTCAATCTAAAATTGAGGAGAAGTGGGGAAATAGTATGTTGCATATATAATCAACCGTATATATGGCAGAAAGACAAAGTATTTTTCAGTATCATGCTTTGCAATTGCACGTGTAACTGACACAGTCTCAGGTATATAAGTGATATATATAAGTGATTAGTCCACATGAACTGGAAGCTGCGACCATTTTTTTTCATATTATGAAGCAGTTCCAAGAGAAACAGAATATTAAATGAGAAAACTGTGGGCGTGGCTTGTTTTTTGTACTGCGATGTGATTGGATATAGTAAAGTAGGCGTTTCATTCAGAAAGATGGGGAAAAGGATTTTGGGGAGAGTTATTACAATCTAACAGACTCCTCCTCACCACCATTACTGCGTGTTGTCAAAACTGACAGCTTGGAGGGGCGTGGTTAAGTATGTTAGCCACGCCCAATACCTCAGACAGACCTAATCTGATAATTTAACTGAAAACAAACAGGAAGTACATTTTCAGATATTATTATAGATTGCAAGAGCAAACAATTTAGTTCTTAATGACATGCACAGATGAATTGTTCAACACAAAACTAGCAATGTGAGCTAACAACATCCATATGGTTAGATTTGATTTCATGTGTACTTTAATCCTGCAGCTCCTGTGAAGGTTTTGGCGAAGCCTGAAAATCTGACCGCATCCTTCAGCTTCCATGACGGTAACGTGACGGCTAGTTTCGTGTGGAGCGTGTCACATCATCAGCCTCATCAGCCAATCACAGGCTTTCAGGTCACATGGGCGGAGGTTTCCACAGAGAGCCGTCAGAACAGCCTTCCAAACAGCATCATATCTCAGTCGCAGATCCTGCCGCCAGTGAGTTCACAAAACATTACTTGAATTACTTCTGAACTGTAATCACAGTAATTACTGACAGCAAATTACATGAAATTAGTAGTCAGTAATATAATCGCTTAGACTACACATCCATGGTGGTGTAATGTGACTTCTTTTGGATTACATTTGGATTATGTTTAGATTACTTTTATGGTAGCATAATCTGACTGCTTTAGAACTACTTATAGATTACCTTTGTGGTAGAGTAATCTGACTACTTTTGGATCACGTTTATATTAGTTGTATGGCAACACAATCTGACTTCTTCTTGGTTACATTTGGATTACTTTTATGATAGTGTAATCTGACTAATTTTGGAGTGCATTTAGATTACATTTATGGTAGCATAAACTGAATATTTTTGGATTACATTTAGGTAATTTTTATGGTAGTGGAATCTGACAGCTTTTGGATTACATTTAGATTATTTTTATGGTAGCATAAACTGACTTTTTGGATTACATTTAGATTACTTTTAGGGTATCTTAATTTCACTGCTTTTGAATTACATCAGATTACTTTTATGGTAGCATTATCTGACTGCTTTGGATTACATTTAGATTACTTTTATGGTAGCATAAACTGACTTTTTGGATTACATTTAGATTACTTTTATGGTAGCATTATCTGACTGCTTTGGATTACATTTAGATTACTTTTATGGTAGCATAAACTGACTTTTTGGATTACATTTAGATTACTTTTATGGTATCTTTATTTCACTGCTTTTGGATTACATTTAGATTACTTTTATGGTATTATAATTGATTACATTTATAGTTTAATTTTTTGATAACAATTTGTTTTATTAGTTTATATTAGTTTTATGGCAACACAATCTGACTTTTGAGTTACATTTGGATTACTTTTATGGTAGTGTAATCTGACTAATTTTGGATTACATTTAGTTTACTTTTATGGTAGCATAAACGTAATGTTTTTGAATTACATTTTGGTAATTTGTATGGTAGTGTAATCTGACTTTTGGATTACATTTAGATTACTTTTAGGGTATGTTAATCTGACTGCTTTTGGATTACATCAGATTAATTTTATGGTAGCATAATCTGACTGCTTTAGAACTACTTATAGATTACCTTTGTGGTAGAGTAATCTGACTACTTTTGGATCACGTTTATATTAGTTGTATGGCAACACAATCTGACTTCTTCTTGGTTACATTTGGATTACTTTTATGATAGTGTAATCTGACTAATTTTGGAGTGAATTTAGATTACATTTATGGTAGCATAAACTGAATATTTTTGGATTACATTTAGGTAATTTTTATGGTAGTGGAATCTGACAGCTTTTGGATTACATTTAGATTACTTTTATGGTAGCATAAACTGACTTTGGATTACATTTAGATTACTTTTAGGGTATCTTAATTTCACTGCTTTTGAATTACATCAGATTACTTTTATGGTAGCATTATCTGACTGCTTTGGATTACATTTAGATTACTTTTATGGTAGCATAAACTGACTTTTTGGATTACATTTAAATTACTTTTATGGTAGCATTATCTGACTGCTTTGGATTACATTTAGATTACTTTTATGGTAGCATAAACTGACTTTTTGGATTACATTTAGATTACTTTTATGGTATCTTAATTTCACTGCTTTTGAATTACATCAGATTACTTTTATGGTAGCATTATCTGACTGCTTTGGATTACATTTAGATTACTTTTATGGTAGCATAAACTGACTTTTTGGATTACATTTAGATTACTTTAATGGTAGCATTATCTGACTGCTTTGGATTACATTTAGATTACTTTTATGGTAGCATAAACTGACTTTTTGGATTACATTTAGATTACTTTTATGGTATCTTTATTTCACTGCTTTTGGATTACATTTAGATTACTTTTATGGTATTATAATTGACATGTTAGATTACATTTATAGTTTAATTTTTTGATAACAATTTGTTTTATTAGTTTATATTAGTTTTATGGCAACACAATCTGACTTTTGAGTTACATTTGGATTACTTTTATGGTAGTGTAATCTGACTAATTTTGGATTACATTTAGTTTACTTTTATGGTAGCATAAACGTAATGTTTTTGAATTACATTTTGGTAATTTGTATGGTAGTGTAATCTGACTTTTGGATTACATTTAGATTACTTTTAGGGTATGTTAATCTGACTGCTTTTGGATTACATCAGATTAATTTTATGGTAGCATAATCTGACTGCTTTAGAACTACTTATAGATTACCTTTGTGGTAGAGTAATCTGACTACTTTTGGATCACGTTTATATTAGTTGTATGGCAACACAATCTGACTTCTTCTTGGTTACATTTGGATTACTTTTATGATAGTGTAATCTGACTAATTTTGGAGTGAATTTAGATTACATTTATGGTAGCATAAACTGAATATTTTTGGATTACATTTAGGTAATTTTTATGGTAGTGGAATCTGACAGCTTTTGGATTACATTTAGATTACTTTTATGGTAGCATAAACTGACTTTGGATTACATTTAGATTACTTTTAGGGTATCTTAATTTTACTGCTTTTGAATTACATCAGATTACTTTTATGGTAGCATTATCTGACTGCTTTGGATTACATTTAGATTACTTTTATGGTAGCATAAACTGACTTTTTGGATTACATTTAGATTACTTTTATGGTAGCATTATCTGACTGCTTTGGATTACATTTAGATTACTTTTATGGTAGCATAAACTGACTTTTTTGGATTACATTTAGATTACTTTTATGGTATCTTTATTTCACTGCTTTTGGATTACATTTAGATTACTTTTATGGTATTATAATTGACATGTTAGATTACATTTATAGTTTAATTTTTTGATAACAATTTGTTTTATTAGTTTATATTAGTTTTATGGCAACACAATCTGACTTTTGAGTTACATTTGGATTACTTTTATGGTAGTGTAATCTGACTAATTTTGGATTACATTTAGTTTACTTTTATGGTAGCATAAACGTAATGTTTTTGAATTACATTTTGGTAATTTGTATGGTAGTGTAATCTGACTTTTGGATTACATTTAGATTACTTTTAGGGTATGTTAATCTGACTGCTTTTGGATTACATCAGATTAATTTTATGGTAGCATAATCTGACTGCTTTAGAACTACTTATAGATTACCTTTGTGGTAGAGTAATCTGACTACTTTTGGATCACGTTTATATTAGTTGTATGGCAACACAATCTGACTTCTTCTTGGTTACATTTGGATTACTTTTATGATAGTGTAATCTGACTAATTTTGGAGTGAATTTAGATTACATTTATGGTAGCATAAACTGAATATTTTTGGATTACATTTAGGTAATTTTTATGGTAGTGGAATCTGACAGCTTTTGGATTACATTTAGATTACTTTTATGGTAGCATAAACTGACTTTGGATTACATTTAGATTACTTTTAGGGTATCTTAATTTCACTGCTTTTGAATTACATCAGATTACTTTTATGGTAGCATTATCTGACTGCTTTGGATTACATTTAGATTACTTTTATGGTAGCATAAACTGACTTTTTGGATTACATTTAGATTACTTTTATGGTAGCATTATCTGACTGCTTTGGATTACATTTAGATTACTTTTATGGTAGCATAAACTGACTTTTTGGATTACATTTAGATTACTTTTATGGTATCTTTATTTCACTGCTTTTGGATTACATTTAGATTACTTTTATGGTATTATAATTGACATGTTAGATTACATTTATAGTTTAATTTTTTGATAACAATTTGTTTTATTAGTTTATATTAGTTTTATGGCAACACAATCTGACTTTTGAGTTACATTTGGATTACTTTTATGGTAGTGTAATCTGACTAATTTTGGATTACATTTAGTTTACTTTTATGGTAGCATAAACGTAATGTTTTTGAATTACATTTTGGTAATTTGTATGGTAGTGTAATCTGACTTTTGGATTACATTTAGACTACTTTTAGGGTATGTTAATCTGACTGCTTTTGGATTACATCAGATTAATTTTATGGTAGCATAATCTGACTGCTTTGGATTACATTTAGATTACTTTTATGATAGTGTAATCTGACTAATTGTAGATTACATTTAAATTACTTTTATGGAAGCTTAATCTGACTATTGGGTTGTATTTATATTACTTTTATGGTAGAGTGTTCTGATTACTTTTGGATTACATTTTAGATTACTTTTATGGTAGTGTAACTGACAAATTTTGGCTACTTTTGGATTACAGATTGTTTGCTTTATTTTAGCTTAATCTGACTACTTTTGGATTACATTTATATTACTTTTATGGTAATGTAATCTGATTGCTTTTGGATTACATTTAGTTTGATTTTATAGTTGCTTAATCTGACTCCTGTAGGATTACATTTGAATTTTGTTTATGGTAACGTAATATGACTCTTTTAGGATTACATTTAGATTACTTTTATGATACTGTTATTGGACTAATTTTGGATTAATTTTAGATTACTTTCATGGCATCTTAATATATTATATATTCAAGGCCAAAAGGGTAAAATATGATACACAATCACAGCTGATGGATTTAGCGCTGCGTGAGACTCTGAGGCTGTTCTGGCACTCCTCAAATCAACTCTTTGAACACATGCATTTGTAGGACTTTGTCATTATATAATACTTAACAAATCATTTAATAATGTTTTAAATGCATTAAACATGTATGTATATATATATATATATATATATTTATAACTATAGGAGAAAAATACATATGCAACTAATATTACTTTATGTTAGAAAATATATAATGTATTTTATAATAAAGTATTATTATCCCCTTTAATAATTATATATTTTTTCCAATTGTCAACAGAACAAAACCACTTTTATTATTTTTTTCAGAAAATGAAAATTGGTCAGAATAATTGTAATTGAAATTTAGGGCTGTTCGATAATGCTATCTCTAAAAAAAAAAAACATTTTAATATAAAACTTTGAAGAAATCTCATCAGTAATTTACAGAATAAAACAAAAATTATGTTTTATTCAAACGCATAACTACATTGTAATTTAAGGTGCCCTGCGTTCAGAACTGTTTACATTCATTTTTAGACAAGACAATACCAATGTTTTAACATCAGATGTGAAATTTAAAGCTAAAGAATTGATTAGCTGCAGGATTGTGAACATATAAATATGTGATATTTTGTCCAAATAAAATATGAAGTTTTGTTTAGTTTTTGTTTTTCAGAAAATGATAATTGTTCAGAATAATGTTTTTCCATTTGTTGTGATTGAAATTTAGGGTTATTTAATAAATATTTTTTATTTTTATGCAAATCTCTATTTTTATATTAAATTAGGAAGAAATCTTATCAGTAGTTCACAGAATGAAACTAAAATGATGTTTGACTCAGTAATTTAGAGCTTGTTTATATATATATATATATATATATATATATATATATATATATATATATATATATATATATATATATATATATATATATATATATATATATATATATATATATATATACATTTCAACTTTGCATTCAAAACATTCAGTCGTGTTTTTTTTTTATAGCGGGTTATAATCCACCAAAACATATTAAAAGGTAAGTGAAGTAAACAGCGCAAACTTTTCTGTAACTGTAGTGCTGTGCGCTATTTGTTCAACCCTTTAAGGCAGGGGCGGACTGGCCAATTGGAGCACCGGGATATTTCCTGGTGGCCTGACGGTCAATCACAACCAAAACCATCCCCGCTAGAGCAACAACAGCCCCGCTGCCGAGGCAACTGCAGCCAGCCAGTCAGCCAGCCAGCTTCGCTCATGTTTCCACGCGCGTGTCGTGCTGTTGTTCACGTCCCCGCAGCCATCTGTCTCTCCCGCGCGAGCTGCGAGCCGCGAGCTGCGAGACGGGAGACGGGAGCGCGACAGAGAGAGAGCGCGAGCGCATAGCTTTCAGTTAGGATGAACACAGTTTCCATAAGTATACTTTATTGATAAAAGTCATTGGCTCTGCATACAATGACTTTATCTTGCTGGAGTTTATAGCCGTTTCACTTTGCTTCAGGACGCGTTAATGTCGCAAAACGCACAAAAACGCACTAAATCGCACTCCAGCAGCGGTTATTTTAGAGCGCACATAAAGATCTGCACTTGAGCGTGTAAATTTGAGTGCGTGCAAGAAGTTTTGTGCACGAACAGAGGAAATCGGCGCACAAGCAAGAGATTCGCATGCTCTTATTACATGAATACGATCTCGACTTGTAATAACTGCATGTAATATTTGTCATTGAAATCGTTGGCAGATCTGTGTAAAAAAAGCCTGCCGCCACAGCTGGAAAAAATCCTAGAGGAAACACTGTATGTATATATATATATATATATATATATATATATATATATATATATATATAATAGCTAAAAAGTTGCTAGGCATGTTTATATTCATTACAAAATGCCAGTGTTTTGAACATCAGAAGTGAAATTAAAAGCTACAATTGTGAACATTTAAATATGTGGTAATATTTTGTCCAAATAAAATACGAAGTTTTGTTTTTGTTTTTCACAAAATGATAACTTGTCAGAATAAAATGGTTTATTCATTTGTTGTGATTGAAATTGCTATTCATTAAATATAAATCAGAAAGAAATCTTATCACAGAATAAATGTAGAATTGTGTTTCACTCAGTAATTTAGAGCTTTTTTTATAAAACAGCTAAAAAGGGTCAGACATGTTTATATTCATTTGTAAACAACAAAATACCAAAGTTTTAACATTAGAAGTGAAATTAAAAGCTAAAAAGTTTCAGTTTCTCAGTATTTACTGAATTGATTAGCTGTAGGATTGTGAACATTTTATTGTGATAAGATTTTTCCAAATAAAATAGGAAGTAATTTTTTCAGAAAATCACAAATGGTATAATAAGAGTAAAATAATAAAATATAAAGAGTAAAATGTTTTTTTTCTTCTTTTGTTGTGACTGAATTTTAGGGTTATTCATTATATATATATATTTTAATGCAAAGAAATATTTAAATGACAACATTTTAATATTAAATTATGAAGAAATCTTATCAGTAGTGCACAGAATAAATGTAAAATTGTTTGACTCAGTAATTTAGAGCTTGTTTATATATATAAAATAGTTAAAAAAGATATGTTTATATTTAGCCATTCATTCATTTTTCTTTGCCTTAGTCCTTTTATTCATCAGGGGTCGCCACAGTGGAATGAACCGACAACTATTCCAGCATATGTTTTACACAGCGGATACCCTTCCAGCTGCAACCCAGGACTGGAAAACACCCATACACACTCATTCACACACACTCATACACTACGGCCAATTCAGTTCATCAATTCCCCTATCGCGCATGTGTTTGGACTGTGGGGAAAACTGGAGCACCCGGAGGAAACCCACACCAACACGGGGAGAACATGCAAACTCCACACAGAAACACCAACTGACCCAGTTGGGACTCGAACCAACGACCTTCTAGCTGTGAGGCCACAGTGCTAACCACTGAGCTGCTGTGTCGTCCTATATTCATTTATAGACAACAAATTTCTGACGTTTTAACTTCAGAAGTGAAATTAAAAGCCACAAAAAAAGTTGATAAGACTATCTGAGATGCCACTTTTGGCTTCATCCTCATGGGAAGTTTTATCTTGAAGCCCATCATGTGAAGATTTATTAGCATTATTAGTCTTCATATGGTAATTATTAGCATGTTCTCATGGACTGAGGGTCGTTTTGAGCTCGTTTTTTTTCTCTTACATCAGTGCTGTCAAACATTGAGCGGATCTAGAACAAACAGTCCTCATAACACTATATTTCATATTCATGTCCTTGAGCTGAAGATTTAATCGAGTCAATCAAGTGAGAAACACGAAAGTCCAGTTTGGATCTTCAGATCTGACAGAATGTTGGAGCTGGTCGTCATTATCAGATTGGATTCATCTATAAACGATGGCGAATCTGTGATGTTTATGATGATTTCACCGTTCTTCTTCAAATGAGCTCATAATAAACATGTCAAAACATCTGCGTCTGATTATTATCATTAATCTGATCTCGATAATCGGAGCAGAGAAACTGAGATAATGTTATTGACGAATAATTAGACAGAAATAATCATGTTCACTTGGTTATTTCATATATATAAACCATTGTATTTCCAGGAAGGATCAGTAACATAGGACTAACAATTCAAACTATTTTTAAAGTATTTATTAATCTTGGGGAATGTTAAATTGCTGATAAGTTGCAAATCAAACGTTTTTAACAGGCTACATTTGTATTTTTAATCACTAACATCAATAAAGATTAATAAACACTCACTTTGGTGCATAAAATATACTACGGTGGTGTTGAATGCTTCATTCTGATTGGCTGCTGATCATTCTCAGATGTTTGGTTATTACCAGATAAACACACAGCTAATTCCGACAGTGTGTTGCAGTGTGCGTTTAGAGTGCATTACAGCTCCATATCACTCTGCTGAATGATTAGAGTTATTTCACAGCTACAACAGTCAGAAATCACATCAACACATAACAGAAAGTTTTGGAGGAGATCTGGAAGAAACTTGTGCTATGCACAGGAGCAGTTTGAGGAGACCAAAAACATGACAAATAAACTCTCAAATGTCGGGTAATCATAGCAGAAGCAGAATAATGCACTCTGGGATGGTGAATTACTAGAGAATAATGCACACCTGATGTGTAGCAGATACTCCGCTTCACCACATCAACACCTCAGGTGTGCATTATTTACTAATAATTCAACACCCTGTCGTCAATTATTCCTTACTTAATGCATTAAGTGAAGGATAATGTACATCCAGCCGGTGGTTATCGCAGAATAAAGCCTGACAGATTTATCAGCAGCTGTGCTTTATTCTTTAATAACAACTGGCTGGGATGTACATTATTCAATTCCCCTTTATTTGTATAGCGCTTATACAATGTAGATTGTGTCAAAGCAGCTTCACATATAAGATTATAGTAAATTGAAACGATGTCAGTTCAGTTTTCAGTGTTTAAGTTCAGTTCAGTTTAGCTCAGTTCATTGTGGTTTAATAATCACTACTGAGAGTCCAAACACTGAAGAGCATTACTCCGCTTATTACATGGATGCCTGCTATACCAGAGTTGGATGTAAGGTGTTCCACAGTAATGCGTTACTGTATTCTCATTACGTTTTTGGGGAACGCTGTAATGTAATGAATTACATTTTAAATTTGTGTAATTTGATTACAGTTACTAAAGTCAGTGTAAATGCCTTACTTACGTTATAAATATAGTTTTTGGAAGATAAACGCTTCTTTTAAATCACGTTTTCTGCTGCAACCTCAGTTCAAGAGTTCGCCCTTAGCTGATGATTGATTAAAAAGCCTGTTTGTCATAGAGAGAGCCCTAAGCTCATGAGATAATCGAGCCAGGGGCTCCCTCCCTTTGCAGGGCGAGAGGGGAGTTTGAGCTCAGGTAGATCTCGAGAACTCCCCTGCTTAATATTGGTGAATGTAGATTATGAATTGCTATGAGAGAATATGCTGAATGAAACACTTGTCTATGGTGTCGATTTGGTTTATTCAGTTTACTTATGTTACATGTTTTTGGTCTGTGGGAGGAAACCAGAGAGCCCAGGGAAATTTCACGCAAACACGGGGAGATGAAAACATGCAGCTCCACACAGAAATGCTGACTTGGCCAGGTCAAGATCTGAGCCAGTGACATTCTTGCTGTGAGGCAATGATGCTAACCATTGAGCCTCCGTGCTGCCCTGACAAGAAAAGGGGAGGAGTAGGGGTGGGAGGGGGGATTCTTCAAGATGAAGATGACTAAGGTAAGAAACTCTGGTTATTTATAGTGATATAGGAATTGTCTGATTGGTGGATGAGGGACTAGCAGCTATCAATCACAAGCACGTGCTCCTCCCGAAATTAGTTTATAAATAAACTACAGTTAATAAGCATGCACTTTTATATAGCTGGAGAACGCAAGCGGAAATAGCTGCTGTCGAGAGTGGCTGCTTCTCCAAGTGGAAATACAGACATTACTTTGATTTCATTGAGCTTAAAATCATAAATATTGCTGTGAAATGCAGTCTGTCCAGTCGCTAAAGAACTTTCCACTGCTTTTAACTCGACCAGCAACTTGTTCACGCACTAGAACAGAAAGCATTCTACGACAGTACTCGTCACCAAGGAGGACATCGGCCCCCAAAAAACACAGCAGCCCAACTCTTTTGGCAATTTTCTGAATATGAAGAGAAGTTTCAGTTTTAAAGTATCTTAACCAAAACACCTTTCCACAAAACTAAACAATTAAACACAAAACTGATCTTGCAGTAAGTAAAAATATTAATTATACATTTTTATTAATATTCAGTCACAACATGGCATCAAACATTTGAGAAGAGTGGATTGTTTTTTCAGAATCAAGCATTCCAGATAGGCATGTAGTAATTTTTACTAATTCAACAGCCCGTCATCAATTATACCTTATTTAATGTATTAACCAGTGCTATTACACCGCCGTCTGGAGTACATGATTCTGATTGGTCAGTCACAACATTATCAACATGAGTCTGTTATTCCTAGATAACAACCGCTGAATAACACAGACTCATCCAGGAACTGAGTCACCTTGACCATCAGTGAATACGTTTATCCATGCACTGTACTTACATCAATATTAATATGTGTCTGCTTGTCTGTCACACTGCACTTTTTGGTTAGTATATGCTTCATTTAGTCAGTTTAGCTTCTGTCAGCTTTGTGTTTTTGACTATTTGTCTCCATCTAGTGTCTGAATAATGCTCAGGTTAGTGTATACTCCATCAGCTGTTTTAGTTTCTGTCAGCTTTGTGTTTTTGACTGTTTGTCTCCATCTTGTGTCTGAATAATGCTCAGGTTAGTGTATACTCCATCAACTGTTTTAGTGTCTGTCAGCTTTGTGTTTTTGTCTGTTTGTCTCCATCTTGTGTCTAAATAATGCTCAGGTTAGTGTATACTCCATCAGCTGTTTTAGTTTCTGTCAGCTTTGTGTTTTTGACTGTTTGTCTCCATCTTGTGTCTGAATAATGCGCAGGTTAGTGTATACTCCATCAGCTGTTTTAGTGTCTGTCAGCTTTGTGTTTTTGACTGTTTGTCTCCATCTTGTGTCTGAATAATGCTCAGGTTAGTGTATACTCCATCAGCTGTTTTAGTGTCTGTCAGCTTTGTGTTTTTGTCTGTTTGTCTCCATCTAGTGTCTGAATAATGCGCAGGTTAGTGTATACTCCATCAGCTGTTTTAGTTTCTGTCAGCTTTGTGTTTTTGACTGTTTGTCTCCATCTTGTGTCTGAATAATGCTCAGGTTAGTGTATACTCCATCAGCTGTTTTAGTCTCTGTCAGCTTTGTGTTTTTGACTGTTTGTCTCCATCTAGTGTCTGAATAATGCTCAGGTAAGTGTATACTCCATCAGCTGTTTTAGTTTCTGTCAGCTTTGTGTTTTTGACTGTTTATCTCCATCTTGTGTCTGAATAATGCTCAGGTTAGTGTATACTCCATCAGCTGTTTTAGTTTCTGTCAGCTTTGTGTTTTTGACTGTGTGTCTCCATCTTGTGTCTGAATAATGCTCAGGTTAGTGTATACTCCATCAGCTGTTTTAGTTTCTGTCAGCTTTGTGTTTTTGTCTGTTTATCTCCATCTAGTGTCTGAATAATGCTCAGGTTAGTGTATACTCCATCAGCTGTTTTAGTGTCTGTCAGCTTTGTGTTTTTGACTGTTTGTCTTCATCTTGTGTCTAAATAATGCTCAGGTTAGTGTATACTCCATCAGCTGTTTTAGTCTCTGTCAGCTTTGTGTTTTTGTCTGTTTATCTCCATCTAGTGTCTGAATAATGCTCAGGTTAGTGTATACTCCATCAGCTGTTTTAGTGTCTGTCAGCTTTGTGTTTTTGTCTGTTTGTCTCCATCTAGTGTCTGAATAATGCTCAGGTTAGTGTATACTCCATCAGCTGTTTTAGTGTCTGTCAGCTTTGTGTTTTTGACTGTTTGTCTCCATCTTGTGTCTGAATAATGCTCAGGTTAGTGTATACTCCATCAGCTGTTTTAGTCTCTGTCAGCTTTGTGTTTTTGTCTGTTTATCTCCATCTAGTGTCTGAATAATGCTCAGGTTAGTGTATACTCCATCAGCTGTTTTAGTGTCTGTCAGCTTTGTGTTTTTGACTGTTTGGCGCTGTCTTTTGTCTGAATAATGCGCAGGTTAGTGTATACTCCATCAGCTGTTTTAGTGTCTGTCAGCTTTGTGTTTTTGACTGTTTGTCTCCATCTAGTGTCTGAATAATGCTCAGGTTAGTGTATACTCCATCAGCTGTTTTAGTTTCTGTCAGCTTTGTGTTTTTGACTATTTGTCTCCATCTAGTGTCTGAATAATGCTCAGGTTAGTGTATACTCCATCAGCTGTTTTAGTTTCTGTCAGCTTTGTGTTTTTGACTGTTTGTCTCCATCTTGTGTCTGAATAATGCTCAGGTTAGTGTATACTCCATCAGCTGTTTTAGTTTCTGTCAGCTTTGTGTTTTTGACTGTTTGTCTCCATCTAGTGTCTGAATAATGCTCAGGTTAGTGTATACTCCATCAGCTGTTTTAGTTTCTGTCAGCTTTGTGTTTTTGACTGTGTGTCTCCATCTAGTGTCTGAATAATGCTCAGGTTAGTGTATACTCCATCAGCTGTTTTAGTGTCTGTCAGCTTTGTGTTTTTGTCTGTTTGTCTCCATCTAGTGTCTGAATAATGCTCAGGTTAGTGTATACTCCATCAGCTGTTTTAGTGTCTGTCAGCTTTGTGTTTTTGACTGTTTGTCTCCATCTTGTGTCTGAATAATGCTCAGGTTAGTGTATACTCCATCAGCTGTTTTAGTCTCTGTCAGCTTTGTGTTTTTGTCTGTTTATCTCCATCTAGTGTCTGAATAATGCTCAGGTTAGTGTATACTCCCTCAGCTGTTTTAGTTTCTGTCAGCTTTGTGTTTTTGACTATTTGTCTCCATCTAGTGTCTGAATAATGCTCAGGTTAGTGTATACTCCATCAGCTGTTTTAGTGTCTGTCAGCTTTGTGTTTTTGACTGTTTGTCTCCATCTAGTGTCTGAATAATGCTCAGGTTAGTGTATACTCCATCAGCTGTTTTAGTTTCTGTCAGCTTTGTGTTTTTGACTATTTGTCTCCATCTAGTGTCTGAATAATGCTCAGGTTAGTGTATACTCCATCAGCTGTTTTAGTTTCTGTCAGCTTTGTGTTTTTGACTGTTTGTCTCCATCTTGTGTCTGAATAATGCTCAGGTTAGTGTATACTCCATCAGCTGTTTTAGTGTCTGTCAGCTTTGTGTTTTTGACTGTTTGTCTCCATCTTGTGTCTGAATAATGCTCAGGTTAGTGTATACTCCATCAGCTGTTTTAGTCTCTGTCAGCTTTGTGTTTTTGTCTGTTTATCTCCATCTAGTGTCTGAATAATGCTCAGGTTAGTGTATACTCCATCAGCTGTTTTAGTTTCTGTCAGCTTTGTGTTTTTGACTATTTGTCTCCATCTAGTGTCTGAATAATGCTCAGGTTAGTGTATACTCCATCAGCTGTTTTAGTGTCTGTCAGCTTTGTGTTTTTGACTGTTTGTCTCCATCTTGTGTCTGAATAATGCTCAGGTTAGTGTATACTCCATCAGCTGTTTTAGTTTCTGTCAGCTTTGTGTTTTTGACTGTTTGTCTCCATCTAGTGTCTGAATAATGCTCAGGTTAGTGTATACTCCATCAGCTGTTTTAGTCTCTGTCAGCTTTGTGTTTTTGTCTGTTTATCTCCATCTAGTGTCTGAATAATGCTCAGGTTAGTGTATACTCCATCAGCTGTTTTAGTGTCTGTCAGCTTTGTGTTTTTGACTGTTTGTCTCCATCTTGTGTCTGATTAATGCACAGGTTAGTGTATACTCCATCAGCTGTTTTAGTGTCTGTCAGCTTTGTGTTTCTTACTGTTTGTCTCCATCTTGTGTCTGAATAATGCTCAGGTTAGTGTATACTCCATCAGCTGTTTTGGTTTCTGTCAGCTTTGTGTTTTTGACTGTTTGGCGCCATCTTGTGTCTAAATAATGCTCAGGTTAGTGTATACTCCATCAGCTGTTTTAGTGTCTGTCAGCTTTGTGTTTTTGACTGTTTGTCTCCATCTCGTGTCTGAATAATTCTCAGGTTAGTGTATACTCCATCAGCTGTTTTAGTTTCTGTCAGCTTTGTGTTTTTGACTGTTTGTCTCCATCTAGTGTCTGAATAATGCTCAGGTTAGTGTATACTCCATCAGCTGTTTTAGTTTCTGTCAGCTTTGTGTTTTTGACTGTGTGTCTCCATCTTGTGTCTGAATAATGCTCAGGTTAGTGTATACTCCATCAGCTGTTTTAGTTTCTGTCAGCTTTGTGTTTTTGACTGTGTGTCTCCATCTTGTGTCTGAATAATGCTCAGGTTAGTGTATACTCCATCAGCTGTTTTAGTGTCTGTCAGCTTTGTGTTTTTGACTGTGTGTCTTCATCTTGTGTCTGAATAATGCTCAGGTTAGTGTATACTCCCTCAGCTGTTTTAGTGTCTGTCAGCTTTGTGTTTTTGACTGTTTGTCTCCATCTTGTGTCTGAATAATGCTCAGGTAAGTGTATACTCCATCAGCTGTTTTAGTGTCTGTCAGCTTTGTGTTTTTGACTGTTTGTCTCCATCTTGTGTCTGAATAATGCTCAGGTTAGTGTATACTCCATCAGCTGTTTTAGTGTCTGTCAGCTTTGTGTTTTTGACTGTGTGTCTTCATCTTGTGTCTGAATAATGCTCAGGTTAGTGTATACTCCCTCAGCTGTTTTAGTGTCTGTCAGCTTTGTGTTTTTGACTGTTTGTCTCCATCTTGTGTCTGAATAATGCTCAGGTTAGTGTATACTCCCTCAGCTGTTTTAGTGTCTGTCAGCTTTGTGTTTTTGACTGTTTGTCTCCATCTTGTGTCTGAATAATGCTCAGGTTAGTGTATACTCCCTCAGCTGTTTTAGTGTCTGTCAGCTTTGTGTTTTTGACTGTTTGTCTCCATCTTGTGTCTAAATAATGCTCAGGTTAGTGTATACTCCATCAGCTGTTTTAGTGTCTGTCAGCTTTGTGTTTATGACTGTTTGTCTCCATCTAGTGTCTGAATAATGCTCAGGTTAGTGTATACTCCATCAGCTGTTTTAGTGTCTGTCAGCATTGTGTTTTTGACTGTTTGTCTCCATCTAGTGTCTGAATAATGCGCAGGTTAGTGTATACTCCATCAGCTGTTTTAGTGTCTGTCAGCTTTGTGTCTTTGACTGTTTGCCGCCATCTTGTGTCTGAATAATGCTCAGGTTAGTGTATACTCCATCAGCTGTTTTAGTGTCTGTCAGCTTTGTGTCTTTGACTGTTTGTCTCCATCTTGTGTCTGAATAATGCTCAGGTTAGTGTATACTCCATCAGCTGTTTTAGTGTCTGTCAGTTTAGCTTTAAATCAAAGGATTAATAAATTATTACAGCTCATAGCAATGTTTTGTGTCTTATTATTATTATGTTTTGTGGCGAGTAGTCGTTTAATAATCAGGATAAAGTACATCTTGGATGGTTGTTTTCTCAGAATAAATCCTTCAGTATTATACAGCAGTGCTGCGCTTCACATTGGGCTGCTGATAAACCTGTCAGTCTTTATTCTGAGATAACAACCTCCTGGATCTGCTGTATCCATAACATAAAACATTACTGAAGTGTTTTTGTGGTGAAAATGAATTCACTTTTCTGAACAACTGCAGTCACCAGAATCTGAACACCGTCATCTGAATCTTGTGTGTGTGTTTGTGTGTTTGTCAGAATCGTAACCTGCTGGTGGTGTGGAACCTCCGTCCGGCCTCCGTCTACAGGTTGGAGGTTCAGGTCATCACCACAGCTGGAGAAGGACCAGCGATAAAGAAGATCTTCCAGACTCCCAGCCGGAGTAAGAAACACACACTTTACACAAAACACACTTCATTAGTCAACATTTTACAGTAGACGGCAGTTCAGTTCAATTCATCTTTATTTCTATAGCGCTTTTACAATGTAGAATATGTCAAAGCAGCTTAATTTAGAAGAAGCTGTAGTAAAATGAAACCAGTTTTCAGAGCTGAAGTTCAGTTTAGTTCAGTTCAGTGTTGAGCTGCACAATATATGGTTTGAGCGTCGATATCGCAATATGTGCATCTGCAATAGTCAGATCACAGGATATGTAATGTTGAGTTGGGATTATAGATGACAAGACACCACGGGTCAAAATCACAGGAGACGTGTTTAACTGCATAATTGAACTACAGCGAGTGCAGAATTATTAGGCAAGTTGTATTTTTGAGGATTAATTTTATTATTAAACAACAACCATGTTCTCAATGAACCCAAAAAACTCATTAATATCAAAGCTGAATATTTTTGGAAGTAGTTTTTAGTTTGTTTTTAGTTTGAGCTATTTTAGGAGGATATCTGTGTGTGCAGGTGACTATTACTGTGCAGAATTATTAGGCAACTTAACAAAAACAAATATATCCCCATTTCAATGATTTATTTTCACCAGTGAAACCAATATAACATCTCAACATTCACAAATATACATTTCTGACATTCAAAAACAAAACAAAAACAAATCAGTGACCAATATAGCCACCTTTCTCTGCAAGGACACTCAAAAGCCTGCCATCCATGGATTCTGTCAGTGTTTTGATCTGTTCACCATCAACATTGCGTGCAGCAGCAACCACAGCCTCCCAGACACTGTTCAGAGAGGTGGACTGTTTTCCCTCCTTGTAAATCTCACATTTGATGATGGACCTTAGGTTCTCTATGGGGTTCAGCTCAGGTGAACAAGGAGGCCATGTCATTAGTTTTTCTTCTTTTAGACCCTTTCTTGCCAGCCACGCTGTGGAGTACTTGGACGCGTGTGATGGAGCATTGTCCTGCATGAAAATCATGTTTTTCTTGAAGGATGCAGACTTCTTCCTGTACCACTGCTTGAAGGTGTCTTCCAGAAACTGGCAGTAGGACTGGGAGTTGAGCTTGACTCCATCCTCAACCCGAAAAGGCCCCACAAGCTCATCTTTGATGATACCAGCCCAAACCAGTACTCCACCTCCACCTTGCTGGCGTCTGAGTCGGACTGGAGCTCTCTGCCCTTTACCGATCCAGCCATGGGCCCATCAAGACTCACTCTCATTTCATCAGTCCATAAAACCTTAGAAAAATCAGTCTTGAGATATTTCTTGGCCCAGTCTTGACGTTTCAGCTTGTGTGTCTTGTTCAGTGGTGGTGGTTTTTCAGCCTTTCTTACCTTGGCCATGTCTCTGAGTATTGCACACCTTGTGCTTTTGGGCACTCCAGTGATGTTGCAGCTCTGAAATATGGCAAAACTGGTGGCAAGTGGCATCTTGGCAGCTGCACGCTTGACTTTTCTCAGTTCATGGGCAGTTTATTTTGCACCTTGGTTTTTCCACACGCTTCTTGCGACCCTGTTGACTATTTTGAATGAAACGCTTGATTGTTCGATGATCACGCTTCAGAAGCTTGGCAATTTTAAGAGTGCTGCATCCCTCTGCAAGATATCTCACTATTTTTGACTTTTCGGAGTCTGTCAAGTCCTTCTTTTGACCCATTTTGCCAAAGGAAAGGAAGTTGCCTAATAATTATGCACACCTGATATAGGGTGTTGATGTCATTAGACCACACCCCTTCTCACTACAGAGATGCACATCACCTAATATGCTTAATTGGTAGTAGGCTTTCGAGCCTATACAGCTTGGAGTAAGACAACATGCATAAAGAGGATGATGTGGTCAAAATAATCATTTGCCTAAAAATTCTGCACTGCCTGTAATGATGGTTTGTCTGTAGACTAATCAAAACAAAATATAGCTTAGGGGGCTAATATTATTGACCTTAAAATGATTTTTAAATAATTAAAAACTGCTTTTATTCTAGCCAAAATAAAACAAATAAGACTTTCTCCAGAAGAAAAAATATTATCAGACATACTGTGAAAATTTCCATCATTTGGGAAATATTTAAAAAAGAAAAAAAAAAATTAAAAAGGGGGCCTAATAATTCTGACTTCAACTGTTTGTATGTAATAAGTGACATAAATATATATGTATATTACATTTATAATGATTATAAATTAAATTACATTAATAATATATTTATATTTCTCTCCCTTACAGAGCCATCTCAATCAATCTAAAGTGATGACTTTGCAAATAGAGCTATTCAAGTCATCTGGTGAAATTATAAAAATATTGCTATATAAAACGTTTCCAGTGTCATGCAGCCCTTGTTCAGTGTAATAATTTAAACATCACTGCTGAAAGCCCAAACACTGAAAAGCTAATCCACTGAAACGTAGTTTCATTTCTTCAGCTCACTCTTAGTTTAGTCTTAGTTCTAATGCACTTTTTAGTTTTTATTATATTTTACAAACAATATATATCAAATCTTTTGTCTACTACCAATCTATGCCAACATGATCAAAGTAATTCATTTGCATAATCCCAGCCTCCCATAACATACAAATAGTCTAAAATGGCTTTTAAATAATACATTTAAATACTAGCATGTTAATGAAGGCATTTTAATTGTTTACATAATTTTCAAATGTCTTGGATTTATGATTTATGTTTTGTTTCTATCACTGGAAGACCAATTAACACAGACTTGACCAGCTGACCAATCAGAGCAGAGTTGGATTTATTGAGGGGGAGGGCTTTACAGACCTGAAGCACTGAAGTGAATCAAATGAATCACATCGCCATTATTGCAAAATGATTCTAATATTAAATGCATGTTCTGAGAAAATTACTTCGATCTTAGATGCATTTAAATGTTGTGGGGAACTGAAAACAGTATTAGCAGCAAACAAATGACACAAGCAATAGTGAACAATTATGTGTTGATGATCATTTTAGAACACAATTTTGTGAGTCAGTTCTGGGAGTCATTTAACTGAACCGTTTTGATGGCAGTCTTTTAACTTGATTGAGGTCTGCTGGTGATTCAGTTAACCAACAAATCTTCTTTTGAGATGAAATCACTTGATTTACATCAGCATGAGCTAAGTATCTAATTTGCATAATATCCGCCCCTTGACAAACGAACAATCTGAATAGCTGACCAATCAGAGCAGAGTTGGTTTATAGAAAGGGGAGGGGGTTAATTGATTTAAACGAATCATTTCGAAATCATTGCAACATGATTCTATTTTTAAATGCTTATTTTCTTTCCCTTTTAGACAATGAATGCCACTCTTGGTCTACTGCAGTTGTCCAGTGTGTCTCTTGTTTTTTTTTTTTCCTTAAGCAGTGAGGCGAGTGTGGTTTTAGCCTCTTTCAGGGCCTCTGCCACCGCATTAGGCGCCACAGCACTCTCTGCTGCTGGGGCACCCATCCCTTCACTTTCTCAGACCAGGGATCTCCTCCCTTAGCCCACACTTGCCAGGCCTCGGTCACTGACCCCCAGAGCACCGGCAGCCCCAAACATCTTCGGATGAGCCTCCGTTGGTGCCCTCCCGTGGGTGTCGGGGTAGTGTCATGCTGTGAAGCCCCTTGCGCCTCAGGCTGAATATTTTCAGAGCTTAGACGCATTGAAACCTGTTGTAGGTTGTGACTCGACACAATATTAAGACATTTTAATATACCATCAAATGACACCAGCACTAACAAACATGTGTTCAGAATAATGCCAGAACACAATTTTGTGAGTCATTTAACTGAATCATTTTCGTGAGGGGATTGAGATTGGCCTGCCGGTTTGTCCAATCATCTGTTGAGACAAAGTGAGTTGATCTACATCAGCACGATCAAAGTAACTCATTTACATAATCCCCGCCCCTCAGTACACTCAGAAATGGGTTTTTCATTTCCAACATGGAATAGATCAAGCAAAACAGACTTGGCCAGATGACCAATCAGAGCAGAGTTGGCTTATGGAAGGGGGAGGGGTTTACAGACCTGAAGCATTAAATTGATTCAGGCAAATCATATCGAAATCATTGCAAAATGAGTCTGATTTTAAATGCATATTGTGAGAAAATTACTGACCTTAGATGCATTGAAACCTGTTGTAGGAGACTCAACACAATATTAGGACACTTTAAAATACCATCAAATGACACAAGCTTCAGAATAATTACTGAGTTAGTTCTGGGAGTCATTTAACTGTGATGACAGTCTGTTAAGATAAAGGGATTGAGATTGACCTGCTGGTTTAGTCCAATTAACCAATCAAATTGTCTTGTGAGACTGTTGATTTACAAGTCAATTGATTTACATCAACATGATCAAAGTAGCTCATTTGCATAATCCCCACCACCGCAACGTACACTCTAAAATGGCAGTTTCCTTTGCAACATGGAAAGGCCAATAAATACACGCTTTTCTCAACTGACCAATCAGAACATCCCCTTTCGGAAGGGGGAGGGGCTTACTGACAGAATAGAAGCAAATGAATACTATCATAGTCATTCCAAAATGATTCATATTAAGAGTTTTCTGACTTTAGAGGCACATAAACCTGCTGTAGGAGACTCAAATCACAATATTAACACACTTTAAAATACCAAATGAGCATCAAATGACACGATTAATTCTGTAAATGTATTTCAATCGTAATTTGTGCACACTTTCTATTCATCTTGCCATTTTTATGCAGTGTTGCATGAATAGTTCACATTGATAGTTGGGATGTGGTGATGTTTCATATGTAATGGAGATGTGCTTTTGTTCCTGGCAGAAACTCGTCTTCATCAACAGCACCATCAGAAGTCTTCAGCAGAGAAACACTGAAACCGGCAGAAAAACACAAGACTTTTAAATTCTCTACGGTTTTCATCGCAAAACCCAAACTCTTGAGCAACAGCACCGTTTCATGTCCGGATTTACACCATTTCTGCAAGTTAAGATCACTTTGGGAAGACGAATCACAACCTGCCCAGACCGCAGCAATACAGTTTAATTTGAATGGAAGAATGGGGTCATTCAGCTGTAGAGAAATACTCAGTTATCATCAAACCTTCACTTATAGAGTGTTTTCATTTATGTTTTATCCCCATATGCACAGCCATACTGGAGATGCAAACGACAGCATGACTGAACAGTTAATCTACTATTGAATAATACTGCACATTTCTGCTGTCTAAACCATTGAGAAACGGATAAATGCTATAGAGAAGGACTTAGTGAGCAGGGAAGCAGACAATATTTAGACAAACTGAATTTAAATGGTGGTTAAACACACATATGATTCATATAATTAAAATATTAATTCATATTTGAGGTGTAACGATACGCTCAACTCATGATTTAATATGCATCTCAATACTGAACTCACGATATGATTATCTTGATATGGTATGCTAAAAAAGAGTATTATTATTATTATTAATTCTCAAACATATGGTAAAAAATGAGCTGTTTTTGGGTGAATTCTACCTTTTAAATAGAGTAAGTTGACTTTAATATCATTACCCCCTAATATTTTGCCTCCAGTATGGGCAACTGATGACAAGTCATTGTTTTTTCTTATTTCTGCTTGATTTCTTACAACTTTTGTAAGTCTGTAGTACTCGTAATGGGTTTTTTCATTGTGAGCAATTAGTTCAGCCCAAAATATGACAATAGACTGATTTCACGCGGCCGCCATTATTAACAGCGAAATCGAGGCTGCGGTGGGAAGAAACCCGGAGGTATAGACTGAGTCACACAGGAATGTTGTGTACCTGGCTGTATATCTTATCAGCGAAGAGAAAGGGACACAAATTTATGATTTCAGCGCTTTCCGAGTGACCCTAAGGTCCGTTCTGAATGAATAGTGAAAATAAAAAGGGATATTTGACCTCATTTTCAGCTAAGTTAAGGGAAATGGCACTACTTAGCTAACGTTTTCTTTCCCAAACACACATTTTAGATGCCATTCATCAAACTCAAGTTAATGAACTGAGTCTTTAACTATATTACCCTAGTCACGATACAACATTTCCGTAATGAAATATAAAAAAACGCCAATTTCTCGTTAACATTTAAGACACTGTTCATGGAGTTCTTAAACAGCGCTGATTGGCCATTGTGTTCACGTGCTCAACAGAAATCACTCTGATTGGCTGTGAAGCCAGGTCATCAGTTCACCTCACTGCTGTTTACTGAGTGCAATTACTGTGAATACTAAGGCAAATCAGAGGTGTTTATGAGCGCGCTCAGCGGCGCGTAAATGTTAGCGGGAAATAGATGTTTTTAAAACTTCAGTACCGGGACAACACTGTTAAAGACAACACGAAGATGTGCTACAGAGGACTGCAGTGTTTTATCACTCACCGGGTTACATAGGCTGAAGCAGGGAAGCGTCCCCACGGTGTTTACCTGCTGCCCTGGACTGAAGTCTAGGAGGACACTTAAGCGTATCACTCTTAAAGAGATTGTGATGTTGTTTGGCGCCTAATATGCTTTTAATTGTTTAAATGAAACTGAACGGAATGATATTAAAGTGATGTTTACACAATATCTACATTTTGAAGTCACAGCAACAGCTGGAGGTTTATAGCACACAGCATATTGCTGCAATGTTTACAGTGCTGATCCTATACTTCCGGCTTTCTTCCCACCGCAGCCTCGCTTTCGTGTTCTAAAATGGCGGTCGCGTGAAATAAGCGTATAGATCATTTTCAGCAGTAATAATCACCACGATATATGAGTTTCGCTCTGTTCAGTGGCTTTGTTTACATTCTGTGCCTCTAATATGGCCGACTGATGACACGTCATTTGTTTTTTCTCTCTTCTGCTTGATTTGTTAGAACTTTCTATAATTCTGTAGTACTCTAAATAGGCTTTTTGTTTTCATTGTGAGCAATTAGTTCAGCCCAAAATATCAATAATTGATCATTTTCAGCAGTAATAATCACTATAATCAGAATCAGAATCAGTTTTATTGCCAAGTGTGCTTCACACACACAAGGAATTTGTTTTGGCTACAGAAGCTTCCAGTATACATAAAGTGACAAGTGACAACACAAAATTAAATATGAGAAAAGAAAAAGGCGATAAACATTAGACAGAAATGCAGTTAGTCAAAAAGATCTGGATGTTGAATTGTATGTACACATTTGTTATAAATATACAGGTTGTAAGGTGCTGTGTACAAATGCGTGTGAGAAAGTATTGCATAATATATGAATTTCGCTCTGTTCAGTGGCTTGGTTTACTTTCTGTGCCTCCAATATGGCCGACTGATCACATTTATTAGAACTTTCTATAAGTCTATAGTACTCTAAATAGGCTTTTTTCATTGTGAGTAATTAGTTCAGCCCAAAATATCGATAATAGATCATTTTCAGTAGTAATAATCACCATATTATATGAGTTTCGCTCTGTTCAGTGGCTTTGTTTACATTCTGTGCCTTCAATATGGCCGACTGATCACACGTCATTCGTTTTTTTCTCTCTCTTCTGCTTGATTTGTTGTAACTTTTATAAATCTATAGTACTCTAAGTGGGTTTTTTCCTATTGTGAGTAATTTGTTCAGCCCAAAATATGTCAATAATAGATCATTTTCAGCAGTAATAATCACCATAATATATGAATTTTGCTCTGTTCAGTGGCTTTGTTTACATTCTGTGCCTCAAACCTTGCTGAAAAAACAGCATATGCTGGTAAGGTATGTTTTGATGCTGGTATGCTGGTCTTGCTGGTTTCAGTGCTGGTATTGCTGGTTTCGCAGCATCGAGACCAGCTAAACCAGCGTTGAAACCAGCAAGACCAGCATACCAGCATCAAAACATACCTTACCAGCATATGCTGTTTTTTTCAGCAGGGAATATGGCTGACGGTTGATGCATCATGAAAACACTCTATACTGTAAGTATTTTCTCATGCTCGTGTTCTTCCAAACACTTATTATGAACAATCGTTTTCTCTTTCATATTCAGCAAGTGTTCAAAATGAGCTCTGTTTCCCAAAAGCATGATGGAGATTGCGGAGATCATTGGTTTTGAGGATACTTTTGAGTAGTGCTGTCAAACAATTAATTACATAATAATAATATTGTATTTGAGGTTTGAGGTTTATTTAATTTCCTACATGGCACAACCGAGATAGAGTTATTGCAGAAATTTCACATATATACATTAAATACAAAATAAATAAAAATGTAAAACTAGTTTTTCAAAATATATTCCACAAAATTCTTTCAAGTAAATAAAATATGCACTGATAAGCATGTGGAAATATACGTTTACATCAAGCCACTTATATACAACCTACATACATACAGTATTTATGAGATGTGTGTGTGTACTGTGTATATTTACAATGTGTATATATAAATGCGGCTGCATGGTGGCTTAGTGGTTAGCACAGAAAGCAGGTCACTGGTTTGAGTCCCGGCTGGGTCAGTTGGCGTTTCTGTGTGGAGTTTGCATGTTCTCTGCGTGTTGGTGTGGGTTTCCTCCGTGTGCTCTGGTTTCCCCCACACATGCACTATACTGTAGGTGTATTGGATGAACTAAATTGGCCATAGTGTATGAGTGTGTGTATGTGAATGTGTATGGGGGTTTCCCAGTACTGGGTTGCAGCTGGAAGGGCATCCACTGCGTAAAACACATGCCGTAATAGTTGGCGGTTCATTCCACTGTGGCGACCTCTGATATATAAGGGACTAAGCCGAAGAAAAATGAATGAATGAATATATAAATGCGCCTATAGTACAAAAAATACACTAAACAAACACACACAGACACACATAATATATGCAATATAAGTACACACATGCATTTATTTTTGTTACATGAATACAAACTTATGTTAAATGTGATTGTTTGACAGAACTACATTTCAGAAACACAGCCTAGCTCATGACAGCAGACCGTATCATTTAAATTTAACTATGTTCAGCTTTGGGTTTCCATCTTTGTCGCCGCTTATTAATATTTGATCCCATTACAGATTAACAGAGTGTTTTGTTTATTAATGAAATGAATACCTAGCGTGTGTTTTGATGAGGTGACCTATACTGTATATGTTCTTGGCTGTAGAGATATTTTTGCGGCAGTCAGTGAATGTTGATATTTATTTATGTGTGTATCGCAAAGCTTCATTTGTATGCGAGTATGTGTGTATTTTTCCCATGTATTAGCTATCCAGTGTTTTTTAAAGGCAAGTTCTTCTTGTAAAGACATTATGTAAAGAAAATAAATTGTACATATAGTCATATGTTCCATTATTCCTCATGAATAGAACCTGTACATAATTTTAAGTAATAAAATAATCTCTCTACTCCTTCATGTGTTTATATGTGAAACATTTACAATACATCAGTTAAACACTGACTGAAATATACATATCTAACAAGTGTACATGTTAACATTACTGGCTGGTTTTCTTTAATTTGGGTTTTCCCAAAGCATACACTCATGGCCACTTTATTAGGTACACCTGTCCAGCTGCTCATTAACGCACAATTCTAATCAGCCAATCACAGGGCAGCAGCTCAGTGGATTTAGGCATGCAGACATGATCAAGATGATCTGCTGCAGTTCAAAGCAAGCATCAGAATGGGGAAGAAAGGGGATTTAAGTGACTTTGAACGTGGCATGGTTGTTGCTGCCAGACGGGCTGCTCTGAGTATTTCAGAAACTGCTGATCTACTGGGATTTTCACGCACAACCATCTCTAGGGTTTACAGAGAATGGTCCGACAAAGAGGAAATATCCAGTGAGCGGCAGTTCTGTGGGCGCAGAGGTCAGAGGAGAATGGCCAGACGGGTTCCAGCTGATAGAAAGGCAACAGTAACTCAAATAAGCACTCGTTACAACCGAGGTCTGCAGAAGAGCATCTCTGAACACACAACACGTCCAACCTTGAGGCGGATGGGCTACAGCAGCAGAAGACCACACCGGGTGCCGTTCCCGTCAGCTAAGAACAGGAAACTGAGGCTACAATTCACACAGGCTCACCAAAACTGGACAATAGAAGATTGGAGAAACGTTGCCTGGTCTGATGAGTCTCCATTTCTGCTGCCACATTCGGATGGTCGGGTCAGAATTTGGCCTCAACAACATGAAAGCATGGATCCATCCTGCCTTGTATCAACGTTTCAGGCTGGTGGTGGTGATGTAATGGTGTGGGGGAGATTTTCTTGGCACACTTTGGGTCCATTAGTACCAATTGAGCATGGTGTCAACGCCACAGCCTACCTGAGTATTGTTGCTGACCATGTCCATCCCTTTATGACCACAGTGTTTCCATCTTCTGATGGCTACTTCCAGCAGGATAACGCACCATGTCACAAAGCGCCAATCATCTCAGACTGGTTTCTTGAACATGACAATGAGTTCACTGTATTTAAATGGCCTCCACAGTCACCAATGCTCAATCCAATAGAGCACCTTTGGGATGTGGTGGAACGGGAGATTGGCCTCATGGATGTGCAGCCGACAAATCTGCAGCAACTGCGTGATGCTATCATGTCAATATGGAGCAAAATCTCTGAGGAATATTTCCAGTAGCTTGTTGAATCTATTCCACGAAGGATTAAGGCAGTTCTGAAGACAAAAGGGGTCCAACCCGGTACTAGTAAGGTGTACCTAATAAAGTGGCCGGTGAGTGTTTGTGTATATATTTATGTATATATATAGATTTACCTGCCTCTAATGAAGCCATTAACCAACAATAGAGATCAGTGAATGTGTTCTTAAATGTTTAACTATTAAAATATCAACTTCACAATGACTAGACGTTTATATTTTACATATTTGGATGACCAAGGGTTGCAGATTTTAATTTAGTTATTTTTTTTGACAACCATTTCTAACATGATTCAGTTCCATTTAAGATTATTTGTATAGTACTTTTTACAATACATATCATTTCCAGGTAGCTATACAGAAAGAAAGCATGATTCTGCTTTACAGTTGAGATTAATGTGGTTATCATTGTTATGTAAACGTAATGTTCATATTGCAGAAATGTTAAGTTCTAGGAGGATTCAAGCATCCAGGTAATGAACATGCTATCTCTTTACTTGTAATTATGATAATTCTGACGAGAATGCTGTTTAAATGATTTCGTGATGGAGGTTTTATTAATATTGAACAAAACGTAAAAGAGCGCGAAGCAAATGCGCGCGAATCAGCAGTGAAGCACGTGATCGACTTCTTCCCGCCTCTGTTTAAATTAACGAATTATGTGCGTTTATGGAAATATAACTGCGTCAAACGCGACGTTTTAAAGGTGTCCTCCAAAATTAGATATTAACATAAAGGTAAGTTTGATAACCCTCCATATCAGAACTTCTCCTTTGAAATCCATTTTGTTTTTCATCGCGTGAGTAAGTTTGTTTTTGTTAAAGTGCGATACTTCCGGTTCCTATTAATGACTACATGTAGGTACATTAACAGTTAAAACTATTTGCGTTACACAACAGAATATTTATCATTATGGAAATTATAATATATGATAATAAATTCCAGTTTACATTATCAGTCCTTATAAAGAACTGTTTTTGTACGGCTAAAATAGCCTCACACGTTCAAGATCACTATATTATAGTACAATACAGTTTACTGTAGTAAAAACTAAAGTATAATACACTATTTATTACAGTTTTTCAGTTCACTAACATTAATACTTCAGTATGCTGGAGCATTAGTCAACAAGGTGTTGAAAATACTATAATACTGTATAATACACTTTACTACTGTATGGTTTACCACCACTAGTATTTACTAGTATTTGTGTATGTTAAATGGCATTTGTTCATGTTAATAGACATTATGAGAAGTAAACATTTAAACTCAGAATTATTCGCCCCCTTTTAATTTTTTTTTTCTTTTTTAAATATTTCCCAAATGATGTTTAACAGAGCAATGAAATTTTCACAGTATGTCTGATAATATTTTTTCTTCTGGAGAAAGTCTTATTTGTTTTATTTCGGCTAGAATAAAAGCAGTTTTTAATTTTTTAAACACCATTTTAAGGTCAATATTATTAGCCCCTTTAAGCTATATATTTTTCCAGATAGTCTACAGAACAAACCATCATTATACAATAACTTGCCTAATTCCCCTAACCTGCCTAGTTACCCTAATTAACCTAGTGAAGCCTTTAAATGTCACTTTAAGCTGTATAGAAGTGTCTTGAAGAATATCTAGTCTAATATTATTTACTGTCATCATGACAAAGAGAAAATAAATCAGTTATTAGAGATGAGTTATTAAAACTATTATGATTAGAAATGTGTTGAAGAAATCTGCTCTCTGTTAAACAGAAATTGGGGAAAAATAAACAGGGGGGCTAATAATTCTGACTTCAAGTGTATATGAGCAATTCCATGCAAATGACAACCTTGCCCTGAAAACAAATTGGGTTTTCACCAAAATACGGAAACCATTTCTAAGTTTTATGTGTAAGCAAGTATTTTACAGCACTTTAGAAATACTCTAACAACGTATCTGTCAATGTTTTCAAACTATTATTTTTGATTTAGCACACAAGTGGCAATTTCACATAATTTCCCTCATAAATGCAAAAATAAATAGATAAATAAAATAAAATCAATCATGTTTGTTCTATAGAGAGCCGACTCTTATTCTTTTGATTAGCATTATGTCTATTGGTTTGTGCAGTTTAATACACAGAATTTCTACAAAGTATGCTGTGTACTGCAAACTCGCAGACTTTTTTGGTCACATCCTAACGCATGTTTATTTCCCTCATTTAAAGTACAAAACAGATTGATATTTTTATGATCCCTTAACTCTGTGGTCAGATGTTCTGGAAAATATAAACAAAAGTATCAATATAATGTTAACGTAGACTTTATATGTGAATTTATTGCAAATGTCACATCCATAACGTTGGAATTGCTCATATATATGTATTAGACCTGAGGCGATGACCATTTTTATGGTATACTGCGTTATGGAAAAGTCAAGGTTTTAAAAGCGCCAACATTTTCTGCTATACTGTTCCTAAGGTATGTGTACGATTTTTTATTTACGTTTTTTTTTTTTTTTTTTTGGACAACAGTATCTTCAGCAGAAAAAATATCCAAAGATTCTGTTTTAAATTGTACAGAAATCTGTGTTTTTGAAACAAATGAAGACAGCAGAAGTCAATGATTCAATGATTTATTTGAATTATTTAGCCTGACATCCCAGCTGGCACACAACATCATATGTTAATAGTAGGTTAGATGTAGGTCGTGACGTCAGGTGACCAAAATTCAATGTCTAGCCAGCGTCTAAAGACAACGTTAATTTGATGTCCAATAATGACGTCAAATGGCGTTGATAATTGGTTGATTTTAAATTGTGTTGGAAAGTGACCAAAAACCAACGTCATATTGACGTCAAATACTGACATTTATTCGTCTGGTATGACAACCAAAACCCAACGTCTAATAGATGTCATAGTGGTAACGTCCACACAACGTCAAGCTGTAACATCATTAGACGTTGATATTTGATTGATTTTAGGTTGGACGTTGAACATTGACGTCGGCCTGACGTTGAGTTCTGATGTCAATCCGATTTTCAATTCCAAACAAGATGCAACATTCCCACGACATTGGGGTTCAACATCCATCTGACGTCATGTTGACGTCCTGTGCCTGCTGGGAGGTTTCCTGTTCCAAAATATTTTTAATGTTTCTCAAAATTAAATATATTGTGTTAAAGGGGAAAAAAGTTTTAGTTTTAGTTTCAGACATTTAAAAATAATATATTTTAGAGTAGTATTCACAATACCATGAAACCGTGATATTTTTATCCAAGGTTATCATACCATCAAAATCTTATACCGGCCCATGCCTAATATATATATATATATACAGATGCAATCAGAATTATTCAACCCCCTGATTTATTTTTTCCCCAATTTCTGTTTAACGTAGAGAAGATTTTTTTAGCATATTCTAAACATAATAGTTCTAATAACTCATCTCTAATAACTGATTTATTTTCTCTTTGTCATGATGACAGTAAATAATATTAGACTAGATATTCTTCAAGACACTTCTATACAGCTTAAAGTGACATTTAAAGGCTTAACTAGGTTCATTAGGGTAACTAGGCAGGTTAGGGGAATTAGGCAAGTTATTGTATAATGATGGTTTGTTCTGTAGACTAATCGAAAACAATTATAGCTTAAAGGGGCTAATAATATTGACCTTAAAATGGTATTTAAAAAATTAAAAACTGCTTTTATTCTAGCAGAAATAAAACAAATAAGACTTTCTCCAGAAGAAAAAATATTATCAGAGATACTGTGAAAATTTCCTTGTTCTGTTAAACATAATTTGGGAAATATTTAAAAAAAAAAAAAAAATTCAAAGGGGGTTCAATAATTCTGATTGCAACTGTATGTATATATATATATATATATATATATATATATATATATATATATATATATATATATAAATATATGACGTATTGTATTAGTTTACCTTGTATTATAATTGTAAATGCACATAGTTTGCAGTACTTGAGCACTTTGAGGACTGTGAGAGTGCAGAATGTCAGTGTTTACTGTGATTTTCTCTTTTTTTGGGAAACGTTGGCAGCTCTTTTTACTCCAGAAACAACGCTGAGGTCCATTCTGTGTCCAGCTATTTGAGTCCATTATCCAGTGACCTTCAATCCCGTCTCTTCATCCATCACGGATGCTCTTTCACTGTTTATGTACAGGTCTGTTATGTCACAATCGATTAGTTCCTGACTGTTTGTGTGAGTTAATCCTCTCGAGTTCAGCTCTGGTTTCTTTCTCTCAGGCTCAAAACCACAGTCTTGTATTCAGTCCTGCTTCTGAGCGAATGCCATGCTGATGCTTTCAATCCTTCCCAACCGCAACAAAGCACAGTGACAGTCAGCAGTGTGCTGTGGATCCCGCTTGGGAATCATTTAAAAAGAAACATGATAAAGACAGAATTTTAATCTCCATTTAAAAATGAAATGTTTGTGTTTTACAGGAAATAAGCTGTACATTTAATGTGATAAATAGAAAAACAAAATTAACCTCCATAGTATTTTTCTTCTGCTGTGGCTGTCACTAGCTGTGTTTCCATCGCATATTTATGCACATTTTGGTGTATTGCATTAAAAATTAGTAATGGAAATGCCAAGATGCATATACATTTTTAAAATGCGGATAAGAAACTAGTTGATCTAGTTGATCATTTGGCATCAGAAGTGTCTCTATGAAAGGCAAAGGCCTCTAGATTTTGCTTATTTGAGCACAATAAAATCTGATCATGTCTTGATGTTGAATGATTTCATTAGGACAGTAAGGTCTGACTCTGCTTAGACTAAAGTCTCATCACTGAACCTTCAATAATGTCCAGTATAGAATATAAAGTCCTGCTGCAGTGGAAACAGAATGAATATTGTGTCTGACTCCATCATGAGCTTGGAGGACTGCATCATACATCTCTGAATGACTCAAATCACGCATTAATAAAGTCATCTGGAATGGCAAAGAAAGCGTTCTTGCAGGACTCCCAGAGTTCATCAAGAGTCTTTGTGTTCATCTTCAACGCCTCCTCCTTCATCTTACCCCAGACATGCTCAATAATGTTCATGTCTGGTGACCGGGCTGACCAATCCTGCAGCACCTTGACCTTATTGGCTTTCAGGAGCTTTGATGTGGAGGCTGAAGTATGAGAAGGAGCGCTATCCTGCTGAAGAATTGTCCCTCTCCTGTGGTTTGTAATGTAATGGGCAGCACAGATGTCTTGATACCTCAGGCTGTTGATGTTGATCATCCACTCTGCAGATCTCTCGCACGCCCCCATACTGAATGAACCCCAAACCATGATTTCTCCTTCACCAAACTTGACTGATTTCTGATAGAATTTTGGCTCCATGCTGGTTCCAGTAGGTCTTCTGCAGTATTGGTGATGATTCTCAGGAAAAATCCATTTTCCAGTTCCAAATAATCAACTAGAAGTCAAGTTATTATTTCTTGCTCTTACAACTGGGATCCACCAAAGGACTTTTGTCAGGTAAGCTATTAAACACATTTAGTGAATAAACTCTGCATGCGCATCAGTAAAGTGATGTGATTAAGTTTAAACAGATGATGATCAGATAAAATATGTGATGTGTGATGTTAAAGTCAGAATTATTCGCCCCCTTTTGAATTTTTTTTTCTTTTTTAAATATTTCCCAAATGATGTTTAACAGAGCAAGGAAATTTTCACAGTATGTCTGATAATATTTTTTCTTCTGGAGAAAGTCTTATTTGTTTTATTTCGACTAGAATTAAAGCAGTTTTAAATTTTTTAAACACCATTTTAAGGTCAATATTATTAGCCCCTTTAAGCTATATATTTTCCTGATAGTCTCCAGAACAAACCATCATTATACAATAACTTGCCTAATTCCCCTAACCTGCCTAGTTACCCTAATTAACCTAGTGAAGCCTTTAAATGTCACTTTAAGCTGTACAGAAGTGTCTTGAAGAATATCTAGTCTAATATTATGTACTGTCATCATGACAAAGATAAAATAAATCAGTTATTAGAGATGAGTTATTAAAACTATTATCATTAGAAATGTGTTGGAGAAATCTGCTCTCTGTTAAACAGAAATTGGGGAAAAAATAAATAAGGGGGCTAATAATTCTGACTTCAGCTGTATATGGGTATAGGATATATATGATATATCATATAAATAGGATATATGGTGTTGCAATATTCCAGTCTTCTGAGGTGCAACTCGTTTATTAGAGACTATTGCTAAATTACATTTCTCTGTAGTTTTCTCATGCGTCCATTTTTTCTCTTTTGTTTCTCCTTTAATAGAAACGCTTTCTTTGCAAATGTTTCATGCAATATTTCATTTTTGAGCATAAATCTAATTTGGATAATTGGGAAGCAAAAGCAAAGTATACATTACTCTGCTTCTCTGAATTGATTTATATGGAACATTATTTATAAGTAACTGTAATTAAATTACCCATAAATGAAAAGTAATCCCTCACTTTGCTTTTTCAGCAGAAAAGTAATTTAATTACACTGAATAGTTACTTTATAACTAATTACACCCAACACTGGAGCTGACAAAGTACACTTCGTCAATATATTAGTTACACAATATTTCATGCATTTAAAATGTAAAACATATTCATAAATTAGCAGTTTTTAGTGTTTTAAGTTTTTATCTTTCCCCATTGCTGCTTTTGAATTGCATTATGGGATCTTGATCTTTCTTCCAACAACTTTTAGCCTTGAATAGTTGGAAAAAAAAACGTCTATAATCAGACCCCCTAGTGTTTCATGATTTTTTATGTGATTTTTTTGCGATGAAACGAACATTTTTTTTGGTGGTAATTCCTAGAAATCTGCGCAGAGTTTTGCGATTAATATATATATATATATATATATATATATATATATATATATATTCCTGTATATAGTCCCAAATGATGTTTAACAGAGCAAGGAAATTTTCGCAGTATGTCTGATAATATTTTTTCTTCTGGAGAAAGTCTTATTTGTTTTATTTTGGCTAGAATAAAAGCAGTTTTTAATTTTTTAAACACCATTTTAAGGTCAATATTATTAGCCCCTTTAAGCTATATATTTTTTCAATAGTCTACAGAACAAACCATCATTATACAATAACTTGCCTAATTACCCTAACCTGCCTAGTTACCCTAATTACCCTAGTGAAGCCTTTAAATGTCACTTTAAGCTGTATAGAAGTGTCGTGAAGAATATCTAGTCTAATATTATTTACTGTCATCATGACAAAGAGAAAATAAATCAGTTATTAGAGATGAGTTATTAAAACTATTATGTTTAGAAATGTGCTGAACAAATCTCTGTTAAACAGAAATTGGGGAAAAAAATAAACATGGGGGCTAATAATTCTGACTTCAACTGTATATATATATACTGTATATTGCCATATTAGGTAGCCTACTATGATAGGTGTGCAATCTGACAACATGACATAAATTATAAAAAATAAAGCTTCTTTATTTTGGTCTCTTGTCAAGACAAAATCTGAAACAGCTAAAATGGTAGGCATTAAGCCAAAGGAAGGTTGTATAACTCTTATTTTTATCCACGATCTTACTTTTTCTCAGATTTCACTCACAGGAGCATCTGACATCATGTACCTCACTCAGGACATGCGTTAGGGCTTCCCCTACCATAATACACCTAAAACATGGATTGCCGTAAAACTTGTCAGGGAAGCGTTTTCTCTCGTTGACTGCAGGAAAAGAGTTAAATGAAATAATTTATCGATTTTACACACATCATAATACCAGCCATACATGTAAAGCACAAATTATGTCTTTCAATTTGGTCACGTCCAGAGGCCGTCATCCTCCATCACTGTAAGCTGCTTGCTTTTCTGTCTGTTCCACTGCTCCGTTTGTTAGGTGTTTGCTTGTTTCTTTTGCAGTCTGAAGCGCGTCGAACGCACAAAACACCCAATTTGCGCCACAGGATGCCTAATCGCATCTTTGCATTCACTTCACGTGTAAATCCCTCGCGCTTCATCCACGTCTGCTTACTGCACAGGCTGCAAAACACCTCCCCCCGCTCTCATGTAATGTAATGATTGTGAGGGCGCAGGTGAGACGTCATTCTTCGAGAGACACTCAGATACATCACATGCGCTGCGAATGCGCGACGTCTACGAGTCACGTAAAACAATCAATTGCAAACTGAAATGAATATATTTTGATTATATGGTTTGGAATGTGATGTTTTATGAGATTATTTACATTTTTTTTCCGATTATTTTGCATTTAATTAAGAATCTTGCAGTATTGCAAAAAATTGCGATTTTTTTTTTTTTTTTTTTTTTGTTAATATTGCATTGGATTCAGCGATCGCAGAATCGTGAAATACTAGGGGGTCTGTATTACTGTCATGTGTAATAGTGTGCAGTGCTATATTTTCTGGGTTGGTATCAGGCACGTGCACACATAGGGCTCAACCTGTGCAGTGTACATGCCCTTTTGAGTCCGGGATATAAAGTGCCCTTCCAAAATGAATGTAAGTGCCCCTCCTATGAAAAGTCCGCGATCAGTTCGCGATCTCCACTACCCCCCCCCCCACACCCCCCCCCCCCCCCTCATCTCCAGTTCGCGATCCCAACCATCCCCCCACCCCCGCTCTTCAGTTCGCGACCCCCCCCCCCCCAACCGATCTTCAGTTAATAATCTTAATATTATTATTAATATCTAGACTTATTTCTCTAGATATTATTATTTCTTACACATTATGTTACCTCAAACCACTAAAATGTCATTAAAAGTCAAACTGTAGAGTTCAATTTACAACATCAGAAATGGACAGAGCAGAGATCAACATCCCATAATCCAATTCACAACCACAAAGCACTGTTCATTAACAGATATTTTGTGCAGTGTAGCAAGGCGGTTTGAGGACCGTCTGAGATTGAGAAATGCTGTCGTATATTTGAAGCTGTATGTATAGCAGTGTGTTGCCAGATCCTACTGTTTTCCTATTTTGTCTCTTTCAGCTCTTATTAGATATTCCAGGCTGGCAGGACCTTGTGACCCGGCTCAGGGCTCTGGGGTGTTTCTGCTTAGAGGAGCTCCAGAAGACTGATTCTGCCCAGACGCTGGATATTACATCTACATGTACTGTAATGAAGAACAGAGAGAACATGTGCCATGCAAAAGATGACGTCTTCAGCTTAAACTCCAACGTGAAGGTAAATACAGTCCAAAAATATATACATATACCATATATAGTTCAAGTCAGAATTATTGCCTCTTCTGTATATTTTTCCTCTAATTTCAGTTTAACGGAGAGCAGATTTCTTCAGCACATTTCTAATCATAATAGTTTTAATAACTCATCTCTAATAACTGATTTATTTTATCTTTGCCATGATGACAGTAAATAATATTAGACTAGATATTCTTCAAGACACTTCTATACAGCTTAAAGTGACATTTAAAGGCTTAACTAGGGTAATTAGGGTAAAGTTAGGGTAATTAGGCAAGTCATTGTATATCAGTGGTTTGTTCTGGAGACAATCCAAAACTAATATTGCTGAAGGGGCTAATAATATTGACCTTAAAATGGGTTTAAAACAATTAAATTCTGCTTTTATTCTAGCTGAAATAAAACAAATAAGACTTTCTCCAGAAGAAAAAATATTAGAGGAAATACTGTGAGAAATTCCTGAATCTGTTCAACATCATTTGGGAAATATTTAAAAAAGAAACAAAAATCATAAGAGAGCAACTTCAGCTGTATATTATTAATTGTATAGTATGCATCACCACACTTCCCCAGTTAACTGACAACAATAATAAATGTAAGGACTTTTTACAGTTTTTCTCAGTTGCTTTGGCACTAGGGTTGGGCGATGTTGACCTATTTGGCATCGTATGATGTCTAATGTGAAACATGGCGATGGACGATGGCATCGTCGTTGTAGGCGGTGGTGAATTAATTATGAGTTATTAATTAATTCATAATAAATTAATTATTGTAGCCTACAGTTTCAACTACCTGACCCTCATGGCCTTTGTTTTACCAAATCATAAATAAATAAATTTTACGTCATACGCTAATTTGCATATTACTGACGTCATCACGTTCTACCTTTTCTGTTTGTTTAACAGCCTATGGTAAATAAATGGGGTATTTATATTTGCACTACGCTTTATGTAAGCTTGTCAATTTAACTAAATTTATTGCTGTTTGAATACAGTATATCATTATAGATGTGTAGTGAATTTGCAGTAATCTCTCAGACGTAATAAACTCAGACAAGTTCTGAAACTCTCACTTAAAACATCTCTGATTGTGAACAATAAACGGTCAAATTAAATTGTTAAAATAAAGGAGAAGCAGATCAGTTTGACTGTACAAGGGAAATACCTTCACACTCCCGGTGCTAAACCATTTGCTGTCGGTACGCAGAGGGGTGATCTGCTGTCAGGCTGCAGGTGGGAGAGGCTGCTGTACGAGGACTGGGCCGCCTGTCAGTGCTCTGAGGCGGGGGAGGGGCCGGCGGCATCACCCGCAGCTCGTTGAGAAGAGTAGGAACGGTACAGTAATGGACAAACGACAGTCTATAAAAATCTCCAGTAACACACAAAAAAGTCGCTAGGGGGGTCTGAAAAGTCGCTAAGTTGGCAACACTGGCGCGAACTGAAGAGCGGGGAGCGGGAGGGGTGAGAGATTTGGGGAGATGGAGGCGCGCGACCGGAAGAGCACAAGCACAAGCACCAGGTTTCAGCCCGGACTGTACCAAAATGCTGAGGAGTGGGGGGCGGATGGGGGGGATTCCGGGAGTTTCCCGGGAGACAGAACAATACGGGAGACGGGTCTGAAATACGGGAGACTCCCGGGAAAAACGGGAGTGTTGGCAGGTATGGGTGAAACACCAGTGTGGACGTGGATTGTTTTTATTCTAAAATGTCATTTTAAGACTAAGACATAATAGTGTAAACGGGGCCTGAGTGTGTGTTTTTCGCTAGCAGGTTGCTGCTGCGACGGGTGTGGGGCGGTGGGACGCGATGCTTGCTCAGCATGGTGATGTCTGTTGGCCATCGACAATGGATGATGGCATCGTCTATCGACCCAACCCTTTTTTGGCACATTTTTGAAAACAGTCTTATGATTCTTTAAACTGTGAGTGCAAATCTCAAAACTGCTGGAACTTCAGAACTTTATTTCATGTCTGCAAAATGTAGTTCCTCCCCCAAAACACTTCATTCGTGCTTCAAAATCTAGTTACTGTGTCAGCAATTTGGCCAAGGCCACCAAAACATTAAGCACCCTATCATACACCTGGCGCAATGCGGCGCAAGGCACGACGTAAATGTTGCTTGCTAGTTTCAGCTTGACGCAAGTGTTGTTTTAATGTTTTCACCACGCTGTTTAAATAGCAAATGCATTTGCGCTCATATGTGCGCCCATAGGTGTTCTGGTCTAAAAAAAGGAGGTGTGTTGAGGTGCATTGCTGGCGCGTTGCTATTTTGAGAAATTAGAATAGACTGTTCAATAGACCAGCTAAGAGGAGGTCTAAAGTCCAGCGCAGAGCGCGGTAGATATGCGCCTCGCTTACACACTGCTGAATACACACAGGATGTAGAGCAATACGCAAATATCTTTACAAATGAAAATAATTAAAGGATTAAAATATTACAAAAATGATTACTTTCTACATAAGTATAAACACCACTGCCTTCATGCCTTCTTCATCTCAGGACGCTTTTTCAGTTTATTCATGACAATTTGCTTTTGTATAATGTTATTATTATTAGCTGTATTATTTATTATCTGCAGATTTATATCTGTTTTAATAAACACAAGCTTAGATTTGCTCACCTGTCAGCTTTTAGACCATATGTGCCACAGCATGTGTATTTGGATATAACTCCGTTGTTTGACCACACTTCATTATTATTGTTCATTTATTCCTTTGCTGGAGATTAGAACTGAATTTAGAAATAGTTTAGACACAAATCTTTGTGCTTAACAAAGGAAATTAATTATGTAGGCTAATGGATGCCTGTGCGTACAACACGTTTCCTTATCCACGAGAGTGAAAGTAAAGAATGAGGAGGCTCATCTCTCATCACTGCAGATGCTCTGTTTAACTGTTTTCTTGCTAGTGAAGTGTTCAGTTATTCCACTTACAAAGTCCACCATGTAAATAGCAAATGCGCTATGAAGCGACGCAACTGACTCTTAAAGGGAATGAGAGACTCTGATTGGTTTATTCCCAAAACACACCCAGAACTCATTAAGAGAATAAGCTCAACTCTGTTAAACCATGCGCCGCAGCGCAAAGCAAAATTTTCCATCCTTAAAATAGCAAAAGTGGATTCAGACACGCCCTGAATGCTTTTGCGCCCTGCACTTTGGACTTTGCGCCTAGATCGTTAAAATAGAGCCCAAAGTGTATTTGTCATTGTGTGAGCCTCGCTGGTCAAAATGATCAGTTGTTTCATCACCAAAACAGTCAAACATTGAAATTAAGGATAAAAAAATCTGATAATTGTTGAGAAGAGTGGAAAAATATATGAACATTTGTATTGTAGAGTCCATTTATTTGTGTACAAATGTATTACATGCAAAGTGCAATCTTGCTTGTCTAAGATTATTAATCTAATTACTGTATTGTATATTTCATATTTTTATGTTTCCACAAATACACAAAAACTACAAAATATCATCCATGAAAAAATTATTCTTGGTGGACATCCTGTCGCTCTTGTTGGCCTTGCAGAAATTACAGACAATTGTACTTACTGTTTGCACACATGTGCCAAAGCATTAGCAATTTGCTTAAATCAATAAGAAAGGACAACCTGAAGTGAACAATAAGCTCACTGTTCAGAGATAACTCATTCATTCATTTTCCTCTCGGCATAGTCCCTTTATTAATCAGGGGTCGCCACAGCGGAATGAATCGCCAACTTATCCAGCATATGTTTTATGCAGTGGATGCACTTCCAGCTGCAACCCAGTACTGGGAAGCACCCATACACACTCATTCACACACTCATATACTACGGCCAATTTAGTTCATCAATTCCCCTATAGCGCATGTGTTTGGACTGTGGGGGAAACCGGAGCACCCGGAATAAACCCACACCAACATGGGGAGAACATGCAAACTCAGAAATGGAAACTGGCCAGCCAGGACTCAAACCAGCGACCTTCTTGCGCTACTCACTGTGCCACCCTGCCACCTTGAGAAAAATTGTAAAAATATTTTATGTATAAATATTAAATATATATTAGTTCGCACTCCGCTAGTGTCTGAAGGGAAAGGCACGTTCACGTTTCACCGGATCCAGCAGTTCATATTTGGTATTATATTTGGTCATCATTTAAACGACTCTGAGTCGAATCTTCATTCATTCATTTATTTTCTTTTTGGCTTAGTCCCTTTATTAATCTGGGGTTGCCACAGCAGAATGAACCGCCAACTTATCCAGCACATGTTTAACACAGCGGATGCCCTTCCAGCCGCAACCCATCACTGGGAAACACTCAAACTCTCTCATTCACACTCATACACTACGGACAATTTTAGCATACCCAATTCACCTGAACCTGAACATGCACACAGAACTCCACACAGAAATGACGACTGACCCAGACGAGGCACGAAGCAGCGACCTGAGTCAAGTCTTTTATTAAAAGAAATCTACATTTTTAAAGATTTAACCCTCAGCTGGATGTTTTCCTTCACTCACACTGCATGGAAGGTCATTTTCAAAAACCTATAATAGGCGCTCTTTAAACGCACTAGTCTGACAGAACACATTATGAGCAACCAAACAGCCTTAAATCTGCCCAGTTGATGCAGCGTGTTGCCTAAAAACAAACATTTTAATTAACGACTGCTCTTTTTCCATTACTGCCTGTTTGTTTTAGAGGCGGTGTGTTGTGGGACTGCAGGTGTTTGAGCGAAGCCACACACACACTCTCTCTAACACTGCCAGAAAGGCGATATTCTCCTAAGCATCGTTTGCGGACTATGAAAGATATACGCTCAGCGAGTGAATAATGAAATGCTGGTAATGACTTTAGCAGCATCACTCATAATGTCATCGCAGAAATTCATCCACGGCAGCTGTGAGCGCAAGCGCTGCCATTTCCACAGCAGCTTATGAAATAGTAGGGAACCGTAATTATTTACTCAATGAAAAATACCTTTCTGGCAACAGCAAAACCCGGAGACAGACTCCACTGAGCTGTTGGTCAAAGCGTGAAGGGGTTTGTGGAACAAATCACACTCGCTGACAGTAAGAGTCGTGCGGAGATTACCCAGAGAGCGGCACACGTTTCACACCGCTTCACTTTACTGCTTTTTTAATCTGTTATCTGACGTCGTGTTCTGTGATTGTTCAATACTGTGATCTATAGCTGTCAGATAACTGTGCTCAGGGATTTTCTGATTATTTATTTTACTAAATGTGACCCTGGACCACAAAACCATAGTCATAATTAAGCAGATTTATACATCAGCTGAAAGTGGAGCGAATGTGGCCCTGGAGCACAAAGCTGGTCTCGTGTTGCTCAGGAATATGTTTGGGAAGAGCCAAAAATAAAGTGTAGGAGTTGAAATTATTTTATGCTAAAAAACATTAGAATGTTGAATGAAAATCATGAATATATAAAAACATAATTTTTGATCACTACCATGTGTTGATAATATCTTAATTGCTTCAGTTTTAAAGTCACCATGAAACTGAAGTTAAGACTTGTTTACCAAAATTATGACATGCATCCAATTAAAACTGTCCTGAAATGAGAGAAAAAGTAGGGAAGTGGATGATTTTATCCTTTTAAAACTGATCAGATTGTTGGAAGATGGGCATTGCTAACAAAATGAAAAAAGTTTAATAAATAGATGAATGCAGAACAGAAATAAGACGCCCTGATAGCTCCGCCCAAATGACTGATAGCTCCGCTTTAAATGACTGATAGCTCCACCCTAAATGACTGATAGCTCCACCCTAAATGACTGATAGCTCCGCCCTAAATGACTGATAGCTCCACCCTAAATGACTGATAGCTCTGCCCTAAATGACTGATAGCTCCGCCCTAAATGACTAATAGCTCTACCCTAAATGACTGATAGCTCCGCCCTAAATGACTGATAGCTCTACCCTAAATGACTGATAGCTCCGCCCTAAATGACTGATAGCTCCGCCCTAAATGACTGATAGCTCCACCCTAAATGACTAATAGCTCCGCCCTAAATGACTGATAGCTACGCCCTAAATGACTGATAGCTCTACCCTAAATGACTGATAGCTCCACCCTAAATGACTGATAGCTCTACCCTAAATGACTGATAGCTCCACCCTAAATGACTGATAGCTCCACCCTAAATGACTGATAGCTCTACCCTAAATGACTGATAGCTCTACCCTAAATGACTGATAGCTCCACCCTAAATGACTGATAGCTCTACCCTAAATGACTGATAGCTCCACCCTAAATGACTGATAGCTCTACCCTAAATGACTGATAGCTCCACCCTAAATGACTGATAGCTCTACCCTAAATGACTGATAGCTCTACCCTAAATGACTGATAGCTCTACCCTAAATGACTGATAGCTCTACCCTAAATGACTGATAGCTCTACCCTAAATGACTGATAGCTCTACCCTAAATGACTGATAGCTCTACCCTAAATGACTGATAGCTCTACCCTAAATGACTGATAGCTCTACCCTAAATGACTGATAGCTCCACCCTAAATGACTGATAGCTCTACCCTAAATGACTGATAGCTCTACCCTAAATGACTGATAGCTCCGCCCTAAATGACTGATAGCTCCGCCCCAAATGACTGATAGCTCTACCCTAAATGACTGATAGCTCTACCCTAAATGACTGATAGCTCTACCCTAAATGACTGATAGCTCCGCCCTAAATGACTGATAGCTCCGCCCTAAATGACTGATAGCTACGCCCTAAATGACTGATAGCTACGCCCTTAATGACTGATAGCTCAACCCAAAATGACTGATAGCTCCGCCCTAAATGACTGATAGCTCCACCCTAAATGACTGATAGCTCTACCCTAAATGACTGATAGCTCCGCCCTAAATGACTGATAGCTCTACCCTAAATGACTGATAGCTCTACCCTAAATGACTGATAGCTCCGCCCTAAATGACTGATAGCTCCACCCTAAATGACTGATAGCTCTACCCTAAATGACTGATAGCTCTACCCTAAATGACTGATAGCTCCGCCCTAAATGACTGATAGCTCCGCCCTAAATGACTGATAGCTCCGCCCTAAATGACTGATAGCTCTACCCTAAATGACTGATAGCTCCGCCCTAAATGACTGATAGCTCTACCCTAAATGACTGATAGCTCTACCCTAAATGACTGATAGCTCCGCCCTAAATGACTGATAGCTCCGCTTTAAATGACTGATAGCTCCGCCCTAAATGACTGATAGCTCTACCCTAAATGACTGATAGCTCCGCCCTAAATGACTGATAGCTCCGCTTTAAATGACTGATAGCTCCGCCCTTAGTGACTAATAGCTCTACCCTAAATGACTGATAGCTCCGCCCTTAGTGACTAATAGCTCTACCCTAAATGACTGATAGCTCTACCCTAAATGACTGATAGCTCTACCCTAAATGACTGATAGCTCCACCCTAAATGACTGCTAGCCCCACCCCAAAGGACTGATTGCTTCACCCTAAATTCATTTCATGTGACCAGAAGAAAAGTCATTTTGAAGGGGGGAGGGAAAGTTATAATATTTGATAAAAGATTATGAGGGCAAATTATGTTTTACTAAATAATGAAGTGAGCAGATACATCATTTATAACAAGCACTACTATATGTTAATATCAGAAGAGTAGATTTTGATTTCATTGCGAATGTGACTTTCTCAGTATTTAGATTTGTTTTAGAGATTCCAGACTTTCAAATAGTTTCATCATGGGAAATATTGCTTTATATTATAAACCATACATCAGTGTGCAGCTTATTATCTAGCTTTTAGATGAAGCTTAAGTCTCAATTTCCAAAAATTGGCTTTTTTTTTTTTTTTACGAATGGTTTTGTGGTCCATGCTGACAAATAAGTAGGGCCAGACAGAATCTGCTGATATTTTTTGCTATTTCTGCGGAGAATTTTGTAAAAATCTGTGGATTTATGCGGAATGATTTTAGGAGTATCATAACTAAAATAATACATTTTTAACTTTTATTTAATGTTCACAATGCAAATTCAGGTCTTTCAGATAATATCTCTACTAAAAGACAGAAAATATTACTTCACAAACTGTATTGTAAATAAATCACATGAACATATTAATATGACTATTGTTATATTACAATAATATTAGTGAATTAATTTTAAAACTGAATAAATATACATTTACACACATTTACATAAGTAAATACATAGACTCAATGATGTGCTAAAAATCTGTGGAAATCTGCGGATTTCTGCGTGCGCAGCATCCATGTGGGCCAATAAGGCCCCGTTTATACTAATGCGTTTTCGTTTTAAAACACATAAGTTTCGCTACGGTTACGCCATCCGTCCACACTACGCCGGAGTTTTCGAGCCCCGAAAACGGAGCGTTTTGAAAACGCTGGAGAGGTCGTTTTCATTTTGAAACGCTGCTGCTCCATCTCAGTGTGGATGGGGGAAAACGGAGACATCTGAAAACGGAGGCGTGGCTGCTGAGATTCACTACCTGATTGGGGCTTTTGGGTCATTGCGTATCCTTCCCTTATTCGTCAAGCCCCTATCACGTGACTATAACGCTACCGGAAGACGGCAGACCAGCCTTCACTGTAAACAACAACATGGACACAGAAATGGGAGCGTTGTTTGCACTATTGTCAGTTTTAGGCACCATTGTGCAGTTAAACTCTGCCTTTTTTACTACAGCAGCTGCATATATTCGCAAAAGGCAAGCTATTGTTCGAGCACTCGCTAATCGCTCGCGTTCATCGTTCAACCAGCGTTTGTTGACAAACAATCACCAAATGCAGAGCGAGACACATGCTTCCTGTTTATACTTGGACGCGCATGCCCAGAGTGCGTGAATGGTCACGTGATATACGTTTTTGGTGGAGTAGTGTGGACGGAGATAAGTTTAGAAATGCTAGATGAAACGTTAGTGTGGACGCGGATCGTTTTTGATAAAAAACGCCGTTTTAAAACGAAAACGCATTAGTGTAAACGGGGCCAATAAGTCTTTCATTGATGCAAGGTTCATAAGGACGATACTAGTGAACAAACCACTGTTGTCTAATGACTTGCCTAATTAATCTAGTTAATCTAATTTACACACAAATCTAACACAAGTGGCGGCACGGTGGCTCAGTGGTTAGCACTGTTGCCTGACAGCAAGAAGGTCACTGGTTCGAGCGTCGGCTGGGTCAGTTGGCATTTCTGTGTGGAGTTTGCATGTTCTCCCCATGTTGGTGTGGGTTTCCTCCGGGTGCTCCGGTTTCCCCCACAGTCCAAACACATGCGCTATAGGGGAATTGATGAACTAAATTGGCCGTAGTGTGTGTGTGAATGAGTGTGTATTGGTGCTTCCCAGTACTGGGTTGCAGCTGGAATGGCATCCACTGTGAAAAACATGCTGGAATAGTTGGTGGTTCATTCCGCTGTGGCGACCTCTGATAATAAGCCGAAGGAAAATGAATGAATCCCATCACTGGGAAACATGCATACACACTCATACACTACAGAAAATTTAGCTTACCCAACTCCCCTATAGCGCATGTGTTTGGACTGTGGGGGAAACCGGAGCACCCAGAGGAAACCCACACCAACATGGGGAGAACATGCAAACTCCACACAGAAATGCCAACTGACCCAGCCGACGCTCGAACCAGTGACCTTCTTGATGTGAGGCGACAGCACTACCTACTGCGCCACTGTGTTGCCGACTCTGTACAAATATTTGTTTTTTTCTTTCTAAGAAATCCATTGACAGCATACCCAAATAAAGTGGTTAGCGTCTTGTGATCCGCAATGCCTCCAACAATTTGAGCTCCCATGTAATGACATTTTCTGTTTTGGAGTAAGGAAAAAACGAATAATATTTCTCCAGAAAAATTCTTTCCAAAACGAAGAGCGGGAAGTAGCCCATTGTAATTGACATATATTTAGCCAATCCTCATTTGAGATTATGGCACCACTTTCTTTCTCCCATCTTTCTTTAATGTACAGAGATGTAGATTTTTAACATTTTTTTAATGATTACTGTACTTTTATCTACTTTTTATACGTTTTCCACTTGAGAAAACATTAAAAAGAGGACTTGATTCGACAAAGTTGAGTCCTCTTCAAATGCAACTTATCCCATAGGAAATGAATGGTGAATACTAAAATAACTACACAGATTTAGTTAAGATGATTTTTGCGCTTATAATGTGCTGTTGAATCACTGCTTCATTGCTTTAATTAGCACTTTTGTCTTGATGTTGATGTGTTTTTCTTTCTCTGTCACTCTGGAAACTCCTAGAAAGGTTTTTCCTTGGAAAGGTCATTTGTGGCAAATCACAACAGCTTACATTTGATGCAGCCTTTCGACCCTCCAGGTCAAAGGTCAGAGGTCAGGAAGGCCTCGGCTGAACCCCGAGCTGTGTTTGAAGAGCTTCCCCAGAGACGCCATTATCTCGAAAAACATCCTCTGCTGTTTGGAAATACTGCACATATGCACTTTTCAGGCTTAATACAGGTGGTCTGCACTTCACTTCACTTCTGCAGGATTGTTAATTAGGGTCGTATTTTACAGAACATTTACTCAGGGTATTATCTTTTTTTCATCCTTGTGTTATTATTTTAAGTAAGTAAACAATGCAGATTATCCTTTTCGTGTGCATATAATGAATCTCTAGATGATTTTATATATTTAAAAAGTTACTGAAATAAAGTAGAATGTAAACAAACTTAAAGGAGCATTTAACATCATTCATTCATTTATTTTTCAGCTTAGTCCTTTTATTAATCTGGGGTCGCCACAGCGGAATGAACCGCCAACTTATTCAGCATATGTTTTACACAGCGGATGCCTTTCCAGCTGCAAGCCATCACTGGGAAACACCCATACACTGGAATATTTAACATTTACAAAAAAAAAACTGAAAATTAAGTTGTAAAAATAAAAACAAATAAAAAACAGTGACAAAAATAATAATAACAAAATGTAAATAATAATAAAACAGTCAATTATAATTAACATTTTAATACAAATAAAATTAATAACAATAATACTATTAAAATAATAATAATAATGCAATTTTTTATAGTAGACACAGTGGCTTAGTGGTTAGCACTGTGGCCTCACAGCAAGAAGGTCGCTGGTTTGAGCCCCAGCTGGGTTAGTTGGTGTTTCTGTGTGGAGTTTGCATGTTCTCCCCGTGTTGGCGTGGGTTATTACAGTCATCACGGGCCATTTTTAGTTTATTATTTATTTTTGCTTGTGAAACTTTCAGGATCGTATAGAAAACAGAATAAACTGAATAAAATTAAAGGCGTGCCTTAATTTGTTTACTTAAATTACACATTTAGATTAAAAAACTAAAACACTGACTGAATCCTTTTTAATAACCAGCTTAGGTTGTTTCTTTCGTACTAAGTTTATTTTTTCTTCCGTCAAGTAAATACAGCAGTCCTAACTCAAATCAATTGCTACTACTAACTCCTACAAATCAATACGCCTATTAACTCAAATATAAGCATTTTAAATGCACTGCTGTAATTCCTATATCACAAACCTCTAACAACATTTTTGATACAAGTCATTATTTTAAAGATTATGACTTAAATTTTCTCCATCTCCCTTGCAGTGAGTTCAGGTGAGGGGGTGTTTTGAAATAGTTAAACTATCCTCAGTTTAGTGTATAATGTCAAACTGGCACAGACATTTCAATATAAACTTTGCTAAAAGTCTGGTCGAGTGTAGGGCTTTTTTACAGAAGTAAACAGACGCGCATGCGGCAGCCACGGTGATGAGAGACAACAGATCGCATATATGTTGAAAATATATATATTTAAAGTAGGCTATAGGCTACTATAGCATATAATAATTTTGTATAAATAAGTTTAAATGTAGCCAATATAAATCACAGAGGTTTGTGAAGCAACAATTACAGTGGGGCATTAATTAAATCCTTATTTTCCATGAAGCGAAACAAACACTGCACAGTTGTGTAGCGGATGGGGACGCACAAAAAAAATACAATACATTTATTTATTTATTTATGAATTTAATTTTTATTTATAAATTAATTTATTATTCATTCATTCATTCATTCATTCATTTTCTTTTCGGCTTAGTCCTTTTATTAATCAGGGGTCACCACAGCAGAATGAACCGCCAACTTATTCAGCATATGTTTTACACTGTGGATGCCCTTCCAGCTGCAACCCAACACTGGGAAACACCCACACACTCTTGCACACACTCACATACACTATGGCCAATTTAGCTTATTCAATTCCCCTATAGCTCATGTGTTTGGACTGTGGGGGAAACCGGAGCACCCGGAGGAAACCCACACCAACACGGGGAGAACATGCAAACTCCACACAGAAATGCCAACTGACCCAGCCGAGGCTCGAAGCAGTGACCTTCTTGCTGTGAGGCGATTGTTCTACCCACTGCGCCACCGTGCTGCCTTTATTTATTATATCGTGGAAAAACAATTTTTGGAACAAATTTTGTTTGGTACCCTTTATATCTTAAATTTAATGTATTTTTTGTTGATCAGTTATCCACAAAATAAACAAGAATAACGAATAACAGTGATCAGAAATAAAAGAGTAGCCTATTAAACTGTTTTCACTGCATCATTAATCGATCTGGTCAGTTTCGCTTTCGTTTATTCAAGTCTTTTTCAACATTTTAATATGTAAAGGTTGCATAACCAATGATTGATCTTATCCATCCACAACCCACCCATAATTAAACATGTAGCCAGCCCACCTGACCCGTATTAACAGCTACACCAGCGGATATAACCGAGATCTGCTTATTATTTGCAGCACCAGCGGATATAACAGGGTTTTATGCATCCCCAATATCAAGAGAGTGACAACATAAGGTAACATAAACTGCACACTGCACTTGATTATTACTTTAATGTGTAAAGTCGTGGATGCATGTCACAGCACAAAGCATAAATTATCCTTTAAATTGGCAGTTCATTCCACTGTGACGACCTCTGATTAATAAAGGGAGTACACCGAAGGAAAATAAATGAATTAATAATTTATTTATAATAATAATTATGTTAATAATAATAATAATTCGAAAATTATTATGATTAAATAACTAATTTTCATCTTTAATTGAGTAAAAATTATTAATAATACAAATATTGATACAGTTTAAATTAATAATTAAAAATACAACAATAATAATAAAATGAAGAATAATACAATTACATTTTTAGAAATGTAATAATCATGTAAATAATAGTAAAATTAATAACACTTGTGTGAGAAACAGGAATAAATGGTCAACAAATTAATGAAATTAAATAAATAAATTACACTTTTCATTTAAGTTAGAAAAAACAAAAAACAATAATAAAACATTAATAATAAAATTTAAATTAATAAATAAAAATCTAAATCATTCATTTTCTTTTCGGCTTAGTCCCTTTATTAATCCGGGGTCGCCACAGCGGAATGAACCGCCAACTTATCCAGCACGTTTTACGCAGCGGATGCACTTCCAGCTGCAACCCATCTCTGGGAAACATCCATACACTCTCATTCACACTCATACACTACGGACAATTTAGCCTACCCAATTCACCTGTACCGCATGTGTTTGCACTGTGGGTGAAACCGGAGCACCCGGAGGAAAACGCAGGGAGAACATGCAAACTCCACACAGAAACACCAACTGACCCAGCCGAGGCTCGAACCAGCGACCTTCTTGCTGTGAGGCGACAGCACTACCTACTGCGCCACTGCGTTGCCAAAATCAAATCAATAATAAAAATAAAATGAATAATAATACAATTAAATTATTAGAAAAATATAAATAATCCTAAGTAATAATAACACTTCTTTGAGAAACAGACACAAATGATAAATAAATAAATAATCTTCATCTCTGTAATAACATTTAAATTTACTGTTGACTTATTCGCAAACTTTGCAAATAATAATCAACATTGTGATATTATTATATTAAATGTGTGCAAGACACGTTTCTTTTATTTTGCTATCAGTTTATTATGATGTGTACATTAATCCTGCATGTTGTGTGTGTGTGTGTGTGTGTGTGTGTGTGTGTGTGTGTGTGTGTGTGTGTGTGTGTGTGTGTGTGTGTGTGTGTGTGTGTGTGTGATATCTGTGCATTATTATACAGTGGTCTTCAGGGTCAGTGTGATGTGAGGAATCGTGTCGGGTTACAGTAATCACGGATCTGGACGCTCTTCAGAGGTCAAAGGTCATCTTTCTCTGAGGGAAGCCCGAGTCGAGGGTCGAGTTCTGCTCAGAAATAATCAACTCTGGCATGGAGAGTTTTCTTTCAATTAAACGCAGAGAGAAGAAACTCCTGACCTCTGAAGTCTCTGAATGTTTCAGTATGTGAAGAAATGATGAAGAAATGAGCCGCGATACAGCAGGTGAGCAGACACGCTTCATTACACCACACAGAATCATTCATTCATTCATTTACCTTCGGCTTAGTGCCTTGTTTATCAGGGGTTGCCACAGCGGAATGAACCGCCAACTATTCCAGCATATGTTTTAGGCAGCGGATACCCTTCCAGCTGCAACCCATCACTGGAAACACCCATACACACAATCACACACACACACACACACTTATACACTACGGCCAATTTAGTCAATTCCCCTGTAGCGCATGTGTTTGGACTGTGGGGGAAACCAGAGCACACACATATATATATATATACATACACACACACACACACACACATATATATACAGTGCTCAGCATAATTGAGTACAGCCCATTTTGAAAATGAATTTTTATATTTGTTTCTCAGTGAATATAGGCAGTGTATTTTGCTGCATTTAAACAAAACAGATTTATTAAACAGATATATTTATTAAAATAATATTTTAGTCACCAAACATATTTAGAAATTGAAAGAAAATACAATTAAATTCAAGCAAAATATTGCAAAAAAAAATTACAACCTACAAAATTTCTACAAAATTTGTACATTTTTTGCTTCTCTTGATTTTGTCATGTTCGGGTAAAGGGAAGGACAAGGACTCATGTGCAGAAATTTAATGGATTTATTAAAAATAAAAATAAAAAACAAAAAGGCAACAAAAACAAGCCAGAGGGGGAAAACATTAACTAAACAAACAAACTTGACTGGGAGGGATCAGGGCTGGAAGACAGGACAGGTCAAGGAGATAAATGACGACAAACTGGCACAGGACAGCAGACATGAGGAGAAATAATTAACACACAAACAGGTGAACAGGATAAACTAATCATGGGTTAATAAGGAGGGTGGGACTAGACAATAGACAGGAGAGCACATAGCTGCGTCCCAAATGGCACACTATACGCTATGCACTCATGCACTATGTACTTATGCACTTACACACTCAGCAGTATAGTATATGCATGTAGTGTCGTGCCAAATGGAACGTTTGATGGTCGCCAAATTAGTGAAATAAATGACCCGACTATCAAATAATACCTGCCATGAGTATAACCGCATTCTCCATCGGGAGGCGCTATAATCCCTCTTGTAGGAGAATTTTCCAACAATCCAAAATATATAAAGTTATCCAACATGTGCGCCCGATAGCTCCGCCCCTTCCGCTACATGAGCAATGCTGCGGTCGTTGAGTGCGTGAAGTGTCCAACATTATACACTTCATTTTAGCGGCTGAATGAGTGCATCATCCAGGTAATTAAAGTGCTCTTATTATTGTTAGAGTTTTCAGTGTGAACACACTACTTACACTATTTATACTACAAAATGGCATGTAATAGTGCATAAGTATGTGATTTGGGACCGCATGACACAAGAAAACACCAAGCCATGTGCTCACGTGAAATGGGACTAGAACACCAGCCAATGAGAGTTTACTTAGCACAACACTAAAGCACGCGACCACAATGTAGACACCAAGCCGCGTGCTTAGACAACACACACAGAACGCAAGACACGAGCAAATGATAAATGAAAACACCTTACCATGCAATCACACATGCGACATACATGTTCCTGATCCCAGCGCCAACCGAAACCAAAACCAACTAGACTGCAGCGCTGAGAACGAAACACCGTGCTGCAAACACCACAGCAAACACACCAGGACAAGAGTGCGTCACAAACACGCCCAGACCTCTCACGCCCGCATCAAGTGGGACCACACACGGCCCAATCGCGGCCGAGATGTCGCTTATACAAAAAGACACACAGTGACAGAAAATGAGTGCTCGACCTGAGAAAACTCGAGCAGAGCACAACACACAAGACAGGACTAGTGTCTGGACTCTGCCACCAAAACAAGAGTTAAAAAGACTGGAGTGGCAGAATCCTGACAGATTTTATATATATTTTTTATTATGTATATATATATATATATATATATATATATATATATATATATATATATATATATATATATATATATATATATATAGTGAAAAACTAGGGGGTCTGATTAATGATCCCAGAGCTACATATCAGTTTGTGTTCTCATTCAGGTCCAGATGACGTAAAATGTGACCTAAAATACATGCAAATGATGAGGGTGTGGCCTGTGAGTCACGCAACAGTCTGCTTTGTGTTCGGATTGCCAATTAGTCCACTGGGGTTTATAGTCCTTAAATTTACACGAGAATGAGTAAACAAACATGTTTAAGGCTCAGGGTATGGACATTTCCAACCCAGGCTCATTCTGAAAATGTAGTCCCATGGACATTTCTGAAGACCGCGAATAATGTAGCCAGAGGTACGTATGGCTGCGTTTCATTTTTTAAGCGAATACTACGAGGCGGTATGACTCTGTTCCTTTTGGTGCTTACCAGCTGACCACTTACCTCCGTGTGGAGGCCTTTCCTGCCTTAACCAGTTCATCCCGTTAGCTCATCGTGTACGTCGGTGGACTTGTTGACGTCGACGACCGGGTTCGAGTCTGGGGAAGAGCGGTTCCAGAAATCAAGTAAGACAAAATCAGAATCCAAAAAAATAAAATGAACGAGTGAACAACAGGCTGAGAACGTGGTAAAATCCGAAAACGTGGTAAAAACCAGACGAGGGCTTTTCTTTTTCTGGACGGCTTTTGTAAACCGTTGGTTGGGTTTAGGGAAGTATGTGGGTGGGCGGGTCAATCGGTAAAATTGGTTGGGTTTAGGGAAGGAGGGGGGTGGGTCAGTTTATTGGCCGGTCGCCCAGTCAATCATTCAGTCAGACAGACAGACAGACGGTAGGTCGATAGCGGCCTCTGGTGGGTTTATGCGTGAACAGCACGGGCGCGAACGGCACTTGCGAGAGACGTTTGAGATACGAAAAAGCGCACACAGCGGCCTCTCGTGGATTCGCGAAAACAAATACTGCAAAAATACGTACCTCCCGGGACTTTTGTTGCGGTCTCCAGAAACGTCCACGGGACTACGTTTTCAGAATGATCCTGGTTGGACATTTCCATACTGATCTCTTATTATTTCACTATGCCTAGAAATACCCAGATTGATTTATAGGAAACCTTAAATTATTTAGCAATAAAATCCGAGAACCACTGTATGAAGTATGAAGTTTTGCCGTTGTATGATGATTTCAGAGTTTTTAAGGTCATGAGTTCATCTCGTAATCCTGATCACAGATGTGTGTTTATTGGCATTTTACACGGCTTTGAACGTGCTTCGTCCAATCAGAAAAGCGGAGCTGGAAATGTTCGTTTTAGATGTTTTAATTACCGTGTCGGATGATTTCCAGCCCATAAACGCTCATTTCTGATCTAATACTTGCGTCTGAATGGTTTGAGTGAAACGGTTGACGGCTCAGGACAGATGACGAAACTCCAGCGTTCGCACGTCTCCAGATTGGAATATAAAAACGCCAGTCATATTTTAATGATTAGCAGATGAACATGTGGCTGGAGTGTTTGGACATGTGGAGAGCGTAATTGACAGCATTTGTCAAAGGAGAGATGGAAGAGAAAACCACTGTGCATTAACACTGAAGGACGCAGAAATAACACACTGTTTATATGTGTGAAAATGAACAAGACAAGCCCTTTAAAGTTCACATCTGCTCAAATATAAACGCCTCATTCCTGATGAACTGAACATCATTATATATGTCCAAATATGTGTGAGACAATGATGGAAATCATATCGCTTTTATTAAGATGCGTGATGAGTAAAGATGAGTAGGACCACATGCAATCTGCAATTCATGTCTGATAACTGGGCGATGTCAGTCTTGTGTTCGACTGGTGACCAGTAAAGAAAGACATCTTTTAAAGTCATATTCCTTTATTCCTTATATATACATTCCTTTGCTTGTTAATTCGTTTGTCATTCATTCCTGTTATTTTATTCATTTGTTTGTTTGTTCCTTTATTTGTTTCTTTGTAACTTTTTTCTTCATTCGTTCATTCATTAATTCAATCTTTCATGTATTTTTCTTTTGATTGTTTTTTGTTCATTTGTTTGTTCCTTTGATCATTTATGTTTTTGTTTGTTCATTTGTTACTTTATTTGTTTCTTTATTCATTCTTTTTTTGTTTGTTCTTTTGTTCATTCATTCGTTAATTCATTCCTTTGTTCATTCATTTATTTGTTTGATCCCTTGTTTGTTCACATTTTCTTTGTTTATTTTGTTTGTTCATTCATTTCCTTGTTTTTTCAGTCGTTTGTAAATTTTTTTGTTTGTTTATTTTGTTTGTTCGTTCATTTCTTTGTTTGTTCCATTGTTTGTTTACTTTTTTGTTTGTTTATTTTGTTTGTTCCATTGTTTGTTAACATTTTTGTTTTTGTTTTTTGTTTTGTTTTGTTCATCATTCATTTGCTCATTCATTCATTTGTTCATTCATTCATTCATTCATTCATTCATTCATTCATTCATTCATTCATTAATGTTTGTTTGTTCCTTTGTTTGTTGCTTTGTTAGTTTTCTGTTCATTTGTTTGTTCTTTTGATCATTCATATTTTTGTTTGTTTTATTTATTACTTTTATTCCTTTGTTTATACTTTTTTGTTCATTCATTCGTTCATGTTTGTTCATTCCTTTGTTCGTTTCTTTGTTTGTATTTTGTTAGTTTGTTCCTTTGATCATTCATATTTTTTGTTTGTTAGTTTTGTTTATCTTTTACTCCTTTCTTTATTCAGTCTTTTATTGTTTGTTCATTTATTCATTATTTTTTGTGTTTTTTTAATTCCTTCACTCATTCCTTTGTTTGTTTATTTTGTTCGTTCATTCCTTCATTCATTATTTTGTTTGTTACATCATTTCTTTGTTTGTTTGTTCCATTGTTGCTTTTTTGTTCCTTCATTCTTTACTTCATTCATTCCTGTTAGTTCATTCCTTTATTTGTTTGTTAATTCATTTGTTCATTTGATTGCTTCTTTGTGCCTTTTTCATCATTCATTTGCTCATTCATTCATTCATTCATTCATTCATTCATTCATTCATTAATGTTTGTTTGTTCCTTTGTTTGTTGCTTTGTTAGTTTTCTGTTCATTTGTTTGTTTCTTTGATCGTTCATATTTTTGTTTGTTTTATTTATTACTTTTATTCCTTTGTTTATACTTTTTTGTTCATTCATTAATTCATTAATTCGTTCATGTTTGTTCATTCCTATGTTCGTTTCTTTGTTCGTTTTTTGTTAGTTTGTTCATTTGATCATTCATATTTTTTGTTTGTTAGTTTTGTTTATCTTTTACTCCTTTCTTTATTCAGTCTTTTATTGTTTGTTCATTTATTCATTAATTTTTGTGTTTTTTTTAATTCCTTCACTCATTCCTTTGTTTGTTTATTTTGTTCGTTTATTCTTTCATTCATTATTTTGTTTGTTACATCATTTCTTTGTTTGTTTGTTCCATTGTTGCTTTTTTGTTCCTTCATTCTTTACTTCATTCATTCCTGTTAGTTCATTCCTTTATTTGTTTGTTAATTCATTTGTTCATTTGATTGCTTCTTTGTGCCTTTTTCATCATTCATTTGCTCATTCATTCATTCATTCATTCATTCATTAATGTTTGTTTGCTCATTTGTTTGTTGCTTTGTTAGTTTTCTGTTCATTTGTTTGTTTCTTTGATCATTCATATTTTTGTTTGTTTTATTTATTACTTTTATTCCTTTGTTTATACTTTTTTGTTCATTCATTAATTCATTAATTCGTTCATGTTTGTTCATTCCTATGTTCGTTTCTTTGTTCGTTTTTTGTTAGTTTGTTCATTTGATCATTCATATTTTTTGTTTGTTAGTTTTGTTTATCTTTTACTCCTTTCTTTATTCAGTCTTTTATTGTTTGTTCATTTATTCATTAATTTTTGTGTTTTTTTAATTCCTTCACTCATTCCTTTGTTTGTTTATTTTGTTCGTTTATTCTTTCATTCATTATTTTGTTTGTTACATCATTTCTTTGTTTGTTTGTTCTATTGTTGCTTTTTTGTTCCTTCATTCTTTACTTCATTCATTCCTGTTAGTTCATTCCTTTATTTGTTTGTTAATTCATTTGTTCATTTGATTGCTTCTTTGTGCCTTTTTCATCATTCATTTGCTCATTCATTCATTCATTCATTCATTCATTCATTCATTCATTCATTCATTCATTCATTCATTCATTCATTCATTCATTCGTTCAATCATTCATTCATTCATTCATGTTTGTTTGTTCCTTTGATCATTCATATTTTTGTTTGTTTATTTATTACTTTTATTCCTTTGTTTATTCTTTTTTATTCATTCATTCATTCATTCATTCATTCATTCATTCATTCATTAATGTTTGTTTGCTCCTTTGTGTGTTTCTTTGTTAGTTTTCTGTTCATTTGTTTGTTCCTTTGATCATTCATATTTTGTTTGTTTATTTATTACTTTTATTCCTTTGTTTATTCTTTTTCGTTCATTCATTCATTCATTCATTCATTCATTCATTCATTCATTCATTCATTCATTCATTCTTTCATTCATTTATATCTTTGTCCATTGCTTTGTTTGTTCACATATTTTTGTTTGTTTGTTAGTTACTTTGTTTATTCCTTTCTTCGTTCATTCCTTTTTGTTTTTTTGTTCATTCGTTTATTCCTTCACTCATTACTTAATTGTTTGTTTATTTTGTTTGTTCGTTCATTTCTTTGTTTGTTTGTTCTATTGTTTGTTTTTCCTTTATTCATTGTTTACTTCATTCCTTTATTTGTTTGTTAATTCATTTGTTCATTTGATTGCTTCTTTGTGCCTTTTTCATCATTCATTTGCTCATTAATTAATTAATTAATTAATTAATTAATTAATTAATTCATTCATTCATTCATTCATTCATTTATTCATTCATTCATTCATTCATTCATTAATGTTTGTTTGCTCCTTTGTTTGTTGCTTTGTTAGTTTTCTGTTCATTTGTTTGTTTCTTTGATCATTCATATTTTTGTTTGTTTTATTTATTACTTTTATTCCGTTGTTTATACTTTTTTGTTCATTCATTCATTCATCAATTTGTTCATGTTTCTTTGTTCGTATTTTGTTAGTTTGTTCATTTGATCATTCATATTTTTTGTTTGTTAGTTTTGTTTATCTTTTACTCCTTTCTTTATTCAGTCTTTTATTGTTTGTTCATTCATTCATTAATTTTTGTGTTTTTTTAATTCCTTCACTCATTCCTTTGTTTGTTTATTTTGTTCGTTCATTCCTTCATTCATTATTTTGTTTGTTACATCATTTCTTTGTTTGTTTGTTCCATTGTTGCTTTTTTGTTCCTTCATTCTTTACTTCATTCATTCCTGTTAGTTCATTCCTTTATTTGTTTGTTAATTCATTTGTTCATTTGATTGCTTCTTTGTGCCTTTTTCATCATTCATTTGCTCATTCATTCATTCATTCATTCATTCATTCATTCATTCATTCATTCATTCATTCATTAATGTTTGTTTGTTCCTTTGTTTGTTGCTTTGTTAGTTTTCTGTTCATTTGTTTGTTCCTTTGATCATTCATATTTTTGTTTGTTTATTTATTACTTTTATTCCTTTGTTTATACTTTTTTGTTTGTTCATTCGTTCATTCATTCATCCTTTCATTCATTTATATCTTTGTCCATTGCTTTGTTTGTTCACATATTTTTGTTTGTTTGTTAGTTACTTTGTTTATTCCTTTCTTTGTTCATTCGTTCATTCTTTTTTGTTCTTTTGTTCATTCCTTTATTTCTTCACCCTTCACTTAATTGTTTGTTTATTTTGTTTGTTTGTTCATTTCTCTGTTAGTTTGTTTTATTGTTTGTTTGTGTCAGGGTTCTGCCACTCTGGTCTTGTTAACTCTTGTTTTGGTGGCAGAGTCCAGACACTAGCTCTGTCTTGTCATGCCCTGTTGCGCTCGGCTCGAGTTTTCTCGGGTCGAGCGCTTGTGTTCTGTCATTGTGTGTGTCTCTGTGTGCGCGCGTGCTGTCGTGAGTGCGTGCGGACCGTGCGCGCTCCCGCTTGATGCGGATGTGAACGGCCTGCGCGTGCTTGTGACGCGTGCGCGCGCTCGTACTCGTGTTTGTTTTGTTCTGTCGGCATCGCGCTGTTTCATTCTCAGTGTCTCAGTCTGGTTGGTTTTGGTTTCTGTTGGCGCTGAGATGAAACATGCGCGTTGCTTATGTGTGAGCGCACGGTAAGGTGTTCATCTATCGTGTGCTCGTGTCTTGCGTCTGTTGGTGTTGTCTAAGCACGTGGTTGGATGTTTACATTGTGACCGCGTGCTTTTTGTGGTGTGCTTGTGTTGTCATGAACACGCAGTTAATGAGTTCTCTTATTGGCTGCGTGTTCTAGTCTCATGTTATGTGAGTGCATGGGTTGTCGTCTTTTTGTGTCATGTGCTCTCACGTCTATTGTCTAGCCCTACCCTCCTTGTTAACCAATTATTAGTTTATCATGTTCACCTGTTTGTGTGTTAATTTATGCTTCTATTTAATCTCCTCATGTCTGCTGTCCTGTGCCAGTTCGTCGTCTATTCTCCCTCATGTTCCTGCTCCAGTCCTGTCTCGTCAAGCCCAGCCAAGTTTGTCTATCATTTTGTGTTATAGTTATGTTTTTCCCCCTCGGGGTGGTTTTTGTTGTCTTTTTGTTTTGTTTTTATTAAAATAAAGATTCATCTTATGTTGCAATTGAGTCCTCGCTCCCTCATCCTTCCTGAACCGTGACAGTTTGTTTTTATTCATTCTTTACTTCATTCGTTCCTGTTAGTTCATTCTTTTGTTTGTTTGTTACTTCAATTCCTCCTTTGCTTGTTTTTTTTATCTGTTTTTCATTATGTTTTCATTCATTCATACATTCATTCGTTCCTTCATTTATTTGTTTGTTTTTTGTTTATTTGTTTGTTCCTTTGATCATTTGTATTTTTGTTTGTTCGGTCTTTACTTTTATTCCTTTCCTTTTTCATTCCTTTTTTATTTGTTCATTCATATTTTGTTTGTTCATTCCTTCACTCATTCCTCTGTTTGTTTATTTTGTTTGTTTCTTCATCGTCTTCATGTCTGATAACTTGACTGTGTCAGTCTTGTGTCTGACTGGTGAAGACCAGTAAATAAAGTCATCTTTTAAAGTCATATATCTTTATTCCTTAATATATTGTCTTGTTTTTAGTCCAAATATCTAAGCATTCTTAAATCAAGAAGCAATTTCTAGACAAGCAAATAATATTGTCTTGTTTTCAGAAATAATGAGTCAAAGTGGAGTGAGTTTTTACTTAAAACAAGCAAAACATTCTCCCAGTGGGGTGAGTGAAATAATCTTGTTTTTCCTTTGAATTAAGATTGCTTTCTTCGCCCATTGGCAGATTATTTTGCTTGTTTTAAGGAAAAACTCACTTAATTTTGACTCATTATTTCTGACAATATGTTTTGCTTGTCTAGAAAATGCTTTTTGATTTAAGTATGTTTAGATATTTAGATTAGAAACCATATGCAACCTCTAAGTAAGAAAAGCATTTGCAGTGCATATTCCTCCAGATGAGGATTTTCAGTGCCACACATGGCGGATGAACAACACTGCTGTTTGCTGGTATTTAAAGTTTGCTGGTGTTCTCCGTGAGCCGTTCTTCATCCACAGCTGATATACTGTGGTTCGACACACGTTCCAGTATTATATTTCACACAGTAATATAGGAGGATCTGAACATGATAATGCCATCTGACTGAATTACTGAGCGCTAACTCCTCACAGATGCTGGAGCTGTGGGAGGTTTGAGGATATCTGCCTTTATAAAATGAAGAAAACAGAAACAGATAACTCTCAGTCAATACAGCGAGAAAGAGAGAGAGAATATGTTGAATTAAGAACCGCCTTTATTCTAAACAATCAATTTACATTACAAACTTTACATCATACACTTCAGAGCAAAAAAAAGACCAAATGATGAGTCCCCGTCCATCACAACAATACTTTTAGAGAACATTTGAAAGGAGAAGGATAATAAATCATTCATCAACAATTCTGGATTCACATAAGCTTTAAACCAGAGATGCCCAAACTAGGGCCTGCGGGCCAAAGTAGGCCCATGGTAACCTTTGATTTGGCCCGCCATCCTATCTGAGAAGGGTGATGAGAATGATGGGGATGGTTTCGATATTGTTCATAGTTTTATTTTAACAATAGCTTTATTGTTAAAAGCTGACTGAAATTAAATGGTGTAAATTCATTAGATTTTTGTCTAAATGTACACCCTGTCACCCGACAATCCACAAACTTTGGAGAGCAAATCAAGTCAAAGGCAGATTCTGCTTGACTATTGTATTCAGCACTGAACTCTATTGTGTTATAAATGTGATCGTTAATGTTTTTATTGCAATAAGTTATTGTTTAAAAAGTTATACTGCATTAGTTAACACAATTTAAAGAAATGTTTTCTATTTGTTTTGAAATATTCTGAAATAAATTAGAAAGATACCCATGGAAACTTTAATGTAATATAGTTTGGTATATGTACAGGGTGTCTGCGGGGTCTTAAAAAGTATTAAAAGTTGATAAATCAATTATGAGAAAATTAAAATGTATTAAAAAGTCTTAATCCCGTTTATACGAGGTCTTAAATTTTGCTCAAGCGTTGTCCAAAGTGTTTGACTCCAAAAAAGCATAAATATATTTATTTTCTTCGATTGGTTCTGGCCGGGTGCGTCCGATCAAGCTCCTCTGTCTGGGCGATGTCACATAATTTGCGACAAACGTGGTAAGGTGATATGACGCTCTCCACATGTAGCCAAACCATGAAGCAGGGCTATTCAATTGGCAGCCCGCAAGGCAATTTGTTCCGGCCCTCCAAATAGTGTGACCAAGACACATCAAAAATAAATGTAGTTCAGTCGAAAAACGGCCGCTATAGTGATGAAGTGACGTGCGTCTGTTCAATACAGCACAAGGCTGCGCAGAGCGTGAGTCACCTGACATTAAGTGAGTGAGTGGCGCAAGCAGCCCAAAATATTTGGACACTTAATCGTAAAGGCTTCTCAACGCCGCGTTTCTGTTACACGGAACAAAACTGCTGCAACTAAACAATGTTATGCCACATGTGTGCTAGTTTACAGTTCTGAGCTTATACACCAAGGCTAATACGCATGCACACTGGATTAACTATAGCAGCGGGCCATTCACATATCACGTCTTTTCCGTGTGTAAGTTCGTTATTTGCAATATTAGAATATATGCCAATATGCGTGCGCAAGCGGAGCGATGCGTTCGTGCTTTCCAGATGCACAGAGTAGAAAACATCTCACGCGTAGTGGTGAGAGTTGTGCGTGGTTTTCAGTGCAATGTACACAAAAGATACGTTAGACGAATTATTACAAATGATTAAAATGATTATGTATGAACGCAGATGATAACAACAGTTCATTTAAATACTCACCTAATATAAAGCTTAAATTTACATTAGACGTGATAACCAAAATCTGTAATTGTTGCATTCATAATTGTTATGCAGTTCAAAACAGAACATATGAATGTGTGTGAATGTAGAAGAAGCCTGCTTCAGCAATGCACTGCTTCTGTTGTGCTTTGAAATACAACATTTGAATGTTTGTAAATAAAGCCACATTGTACAACAGTGATGTTGTGTAGTTTCAAAATACAATATATTAACATTTTAATGTGGAAAAATACAACGTGGGTGTCTTAAGGAGCAAAAATACAGCATATGCAAGTCATGTCTCTCCGGCCCCTCATTTGGGATGCTTTTCATGAACTGGCCCCCATGACACACTAACTGAATAGCCCTGCCATAGAGCAAAACAGACGGCAAAATGGGATAATGCTAGTTTGCATACTCCTGCGTGGAGAAGGACGAGATTAAAGAGTGGCTGAAACCTGTCGCTGAAAACAACCACACGTCATTTATTCTTTCATTATTTCTTTCTTTTTTATTTGCTCATTCATTCTTTTGCTTTTTCATTTGTTTAATTATTCATCCATTATTTTCTTTGTTTTTCTCATTCCTTCTTTTGCATTCATTCATTCATTCATTCATTCATTCATTCATTCATTCATTCATTCATTCATTCATTCATTCGTTTACTCATTCATTTGCTCATTCATTTATTATTCACTCATTAATTCATTTATTAATTAGTTTATTCATTTAATAAGTTGATTATTCATTCATTCACTCATTCGTTTACTAGCTCATTGATTTGTTAATTACGTCGTTCTTTCCTTTACTTATTCATTCATTTATTCATTTGATTACACATTCATTCATTTATTCGTTTACTCATTCATTTGCTTAATAATTAATTAGTTCATTCATTTGTTCATTAGTTCACTCATTCATTTATTCATTCACTCATAAATTCATTTACTAATTTGTTTACTCATTTATTAAGTTGATCATTCATTCATTCACTCATTCATTTACTAGTTCATTGATTTGGTAATTACGTCGTTCATTTCTTTACTTATTGATTTATTCATTTGATTCCACATTCATTCATTCATTCATTATTTCTTTCTTTTTTATTTGCTCATTCATTCTTTTGCTTATTCATTTGTTTAATTTTTCATCCATTATTTTTCTTTGTTTTTCTCATTCCTTCTTTTGCTTGCTCATTCATTCATTCATTCATTAGTTTACTGATTAGTTTGCTCATTCATTCATTCATTAGTTTACTCATTCATTTGCTCATTCATTCATTCATTCATTCATTCATTATTTCTTTCTTTTTTATTTGCTCATTCATTCTTTTGCTTATTCATTTGTTTAATTTTTCATCCAATATTTTTCTTTGTTTTTCTCATTCCTTCTTTTGCTTGCTCATTCATTCATTCATTAGTTTACTGATTAGTTTGCTCATTCATTCATTCATTCATTAGTTTACTCATTCATTTGCTCATTCATTTATTTTGTCACTCATAAATTCATTTACTAATTTGTTTACTCATTTATTAAGTTGATCATTCATTCATTCACTCATTCATTTACTAGTTCATTGATTTGGTAAATCCGTCGTTCATTTCTTTACTTATTGATTTATTAATTTGATTACACATTCATTCATTCATTCATTCATTGACTTTACTTTATTCATTCAATTTACTCAGTTAATTAATGCATTCATTAATATATTTCTGTATTGACTCTGTGATCATTCCTGAGTGTAAATAGGTTTCTCAGTGCATCATCTTCATGATTTCTCCTCTGTGATCATATGTATGTATGTATGTCAGTGAATGTGCAGGTTCATGACCCTGTGTTTCTGCTGTGTTTAACCTGGATGTCTAATGTCATTAACAGAGGATGGACGGATGCAGGGTTTGGGTTTCAGAAGCCCAGGGCGACGGCTCTTCTCGCTTCTCCATCAGGCTCCACTCGGCTGTTTGATGGATGTTTAGAGGAAGTTTCTCTTCCACTCTGAAATATTCATGCATGTGAGTGCCTACAGGAGCAGACACACACACACACACACACACACACACACACACACACACACACACACACACACACACACACACACACACACACACACACACACACACACACAAAGAGAAAGAGAGCAGAGATGTGCTAACACTTGTGTTTTCATCCAGAATTTACTGGTAGATCTTTACAATCAATTACATTTTTTTAAATTAATCATTCACTCATTCATTCATTCATTTGCTTATTTAATTATTTATTGCTTTGCTTTTTTACTTATATAATTATTCCTTATATATTACTTGCATTAAAACTTTTTTCAGTTTTCATTCCTTCATTTTTAATTAATTAATAAATTATTTTATTTATTTGTTCATTCATTGATTAATTACTTCATTCAGTCATTCATTTAATCATTCATTACATTTTTACTCATTCGTTCGTTAATTTGTTCAATCTTTTGTTTTTTATTTGTTCGTTCATTTTCATTCACACATTAATTCAATCACTCACTCACTCATTCCTTTACTCATTCATTCAGTTGTTCTTGAATTCTTATTCTCATTCATTTATTCATTCATTTGATTACTTATTTATTCATTATTTGGTTTACTCATTCATTTGTTCATTCAGTCATTTATTCATTCATTTACTCATTAAATTATTCATTGGTTTACTCATTCATTCATTCACTCTTTGGTTTATTCTATCAATCACTGGTTTACTCATTACTTTAATTTGTTCATTAAGTTGGTTATTTATTAATTCATTACTTTGTTCACTCATTCATTTACTCATTCAATGATTCATTCGTTTGCTCATTTGTTCATTTACCCATTTATTTATTTTCCTTTGTTTATTTACTCATTAATTCATTTACTCATTCATTTTATTAATTTGTTCATACAGTCATTCATTCGCTCTTTATTTATTTATTATATTGTTCATTCCGTCAGTCATCATTCATTTAGTCATTCATTCATTCACTCATTGATTTACACTTGTTCATTCATTGGTTTACTCATTTATGCGTTCATTAAGTTGTTCATTCATTCATTCATTCATTCATTCATTCATTCATTCATTCATTCAGTTACTCATTTGTTCTTTCATTCATGTACTCTTTCGTTTTCATTCATTCAGTTGTTTACTCATTCGTTCATTTACTTATTTGTTTATTCGCTCATTGATTTACTCATTCATTCATTGATTTACTCATTCAGTCATTCACTCATTGATTTACTCTCGTTCATTCATCGGTTTACTCAATTGTTTGTTCATTAAGTTGTTCATTCATTCATTCATTCATTCATTCGTTTACTCATTAATAAATAAATTAATAAATTAATAAATAAATTAATTTGTTCATGAGGTGGTTCATTCATTCATTTTACACATTCGTTCACTCTTTCATTCATTCAATTGTTTACTCCATTAATTAATTAATTAATTAATTTATTTATTTATTTATTTATTTACTCATTAATTAATTTGTTTACTCATTTGTTTATTTGTTTACTTATTCCTTCTTTAAGTTGTTTGTTTACTCATTTGTTCATCATTCATCCAGTTATTCATTCATTCATTCATTTTCAGACATTAACTTGACAATGCTAAACCTCTACATCTTTGTTTAAAACGACACATTAATCTGTGTAAAGTCATTCATTCTGTTTCTCCAGGATTGCTCCTAATAGTGTTTGCTGTGTTTTATTTACCTCTTCTTTAGATTCCTGTGAATGGAAAACCTGCTTTTCATTCATTCATTCATTCATTCATTCATTCATTAATTCATTCATTCATTCATTTGTTTATTCAATAATTTCCAACAATAATTCATTTGCTTCTCATTTAATTAGTTAATCAATTCATTCATTCATTTAATCATTTGTTCATTTACTAATCCATTTGTTTACTCATTCATTTATTTGTTTACTTATTTATTTTTTTAGTCATTTATTTAATAATTTGTTTACTAATTCATTCATTCATTGTTTATTCCATTCATTCATTCATTTGTTTTTCAGACATTAACTTGATGATGCTAAACCTCTACATGTTTGTCTTAAATGACATATTATGACTGTGTGAAGTGATTTATTCTGTTTCTCCAGGATTGTTCCTAATTGTGTTTGCTGTGTTTTATGCATTCCTTCTTTTGATTTCTGTGAGTGGAAAAGCTGCTGTTCATTCATTCATTCATTCATTCATTCATTCATTCATTCATTCATTCATTCAATCATTTGTTTAATCAATCGTTTTATTAATTTATTCAACCAGTCATTTATTTGCTTCTCATTTACTTGTTGATTGACCAATTCATTCATTCATTCATTTGTTCATTTACTCATTCATTTACTTATTTATTCATTCGTTTACTCATTTATTAATTTATTTACTCATTTATTTAATAATTTGTTTGCTAGTTTATTCATTCATTGTTTACTCTATTCATTCATTCATTCATTCATTCATTCATTCATTCGTTTGTTTGTTTTAGACATTAACTTGACAATGCTAAACCTCTACATCTTTGTCTAAAAGTCATTCGTTCTGTTGCTCCAGGATTGTTCCTAATAGTGTTTGATGTTTTATTCATTCATTCTTTTGATTTGCTGCTGTTCTCTCATTTATTCATTCATTCATTCATTCATTCATTAAATCATTTGTTTACTCAATCATTTTATTCATTCTTTCAACCAGTCTTTCATTCATTCATTCATTTACTCATTTGCTCATTCATTTGTTTACTTATTCATTCATTCATTTATTTGTTTACTAATTTATTCATTTATTTGTTTATTCATTTTTTTATAATGTGTTTACTAATTAATTCATTCATTGTTTACTCTGTTCATTTGTTTGTTTGTTTGTTTGTTTGTTTGTTTGTTTCAGACATTAACTTGACAATGCTAAACCTCTACATCTTGGTCTAAAGCGACACATTAAGGCCGTGTGAAGTCATTCCTTCTGTTGCTCCAGGATTGCTCCTAATAGTGTTTGCTGTGTTTTGTTCTGATTTCTGTGAGTGGAAAAGCTGCTGTTCTCTCAGTTTCTGGCTCGTTCTCTCCTCGCTTCCCTTTAGAGTTTGCACTTTTAGTGAAGATTGATGGTTTCTGATCTTCATTCTCCATCTGGACTCTCTGTAAATCCGCACAGATGTCAGATTTCTCCGCTCTCCAAACCCCGAGCACTCTGTTTTTAGTGGACTAGAGATCTGGCTTTCTGCAGTTCAGAGCTCGTGCTGATTAGAAAGTAAAGCCGATTTATTTGTCTGTCACCTAGCAGAGTCTTAACACGCAGAGAGAAACTCAACCTAAAGTCTTCAGGAGAGTTTGTGTGAACTTGCATGATTAATTTCAGCTTAACGAATGAAAATGCATTGATTTATCGCACTTTATCATAAGCCAGTGCGGTTTATTTTCAACCACACAAACACTGGATTATTTTCAGAGCAGTGATTTAATTGTTAGAATCGAGCGTTTACATATTGTCATAAACAAAAGATGATTTATATTAGTTAGAAAGAGACCAGAAGTGGCTTTAAAACAATAGTCCGAAGTTATTTATATTCATAACTAGCGCTGTCAGATTATGCACAGTTTGTTCGTTACAGATTGACAAAATGTAAATAGTAGTACAATCTGCTTTTCTTTTTTACTTAACATTAGATTTGATTATTTTGATTTATTAATATCTGAAAATATTCCACATTAATTAATAAATCTAAATATTATATATTAAAATCTAATATATAATATAGCATTAAAATATTAATGCAAAAGTTAAATAAAATGAAACTAATAAAACAATAGATTCATGTCTTCTAGATGAATGTACATGAAAATATAATAACTTATATATAAATATATATACAAGGATAGAAAGGCCTGGTTTTAGACCACAATAATGCATTAGTATTGTAACCAGGGATGTGACACTGACAACAGAGGTGCGGATCCACATGCAGGTTTAATAGCAAGGTCAGGTAAGCAGTGGTCAATACAGGAGCAAACAGATGTATACGGGCAATCCAGAGTCGTGGTCAAAATAGCAGGCAAATGGTCAGAGGCAGGCAGCAGACAGGAATACACAGATAACCATGGCGAGGATCAAAACACAGGAAAACAAACCAGGAAAACGCGTTGTAATGCCACTTAAACAGATAACAGTAGACAAGACTCAGCAACAGTGTTCGTGTTTGTGAAGTACTTATAGTCCATGTAATCAGTATCTGAGCAGCTTCAGCTGTGTGTTTGCAATCTCTGGTGACTTGTATCAGGTGTGTGTGTGGCATGCTGAATATGTAGTCCATGAACATGGCCGATTTGTAGTCCATATGAATGTGAGTGTGTTTACCAGCGATCTCTGGAAGTAGTCTCATGACAAGTATGCTGTAGGGTCTGCTTTTGCAGCCAATACAGCATCAGTTGGTTTTGGGAATGACAGATACAAGTCCTGCACAGCGGCCAGAGGGATTCTGATCATTCCTCTTCAGAATAGTCTCCAGGCCACTAGGTGATGCTGTCACAAATACACAGGAGACCCAAATGCAAGTGAATGCAAGATGATTTATTAACAGGGATAACAGGAGCAAACAACTGGTATTGATCTCACCAGATATGGAGGGATAGGATAGAGCAATGATGCATCTCTCAAGGAAATCGACGACGCTAAACAGCGATAATAGTTCTTCAATGAGACAGATCCCGGAAGATCTCTCATAAAGTTCAACAACGCCAAACAGTGTTAACAGATCTTTGGAGAAAAAGCAAGCAGTGCTAAATATTCCAAAAGCAACAGTCTCTATGAGCAACTCCAACCACCAGCGGATTCAGCGAGAGAAGCCTAACAAGGAACAGACACAGACGTGAACACAACAAACTGACAAACACGATCTACAAACACTGAACATATAAAGGCGTGCGGTAACGTGCAACACCTGTGGTTAATTGATAACAGCTGAGTGAGACTGAGCTGCAGCAAGACACGTGATTGCTCAGCTGAGGAATGTAAACACACACAGCCACGCGGTGAAGATACACCCAAACAAACACACCCACACACACACATACAAGAGAAACAGACAGATCCACAACCGTGACAGATCCAGGTGAAGGAAAATCTGACTTGTTCCTCTAAAACACTCCAAAGTGCTTAATAATGTTTAGAACTGGGTACTGTGCAGACCATGGGAGATGTTTAACTTCACTTTCTTGTTCATCAAACCACTCTGTTAGCAGTCTTACTGTGTATGTTGGTGCATTATCATCCTGATACATGCCACTGCCTTCAGGACACAGTGTTTGACCTATTGGGTGCACATGGTCCTCCAGAATGGGTCAGTAGTCCTTTGCAATGATGCTCAATCTAGCACCAGTATTGGCATTGAAATGCCATGATATTACAGCCCAAACCATCACTGATTCCATGCTTAACTCTGGGCTTCAGCAGTCTGGGTGGGACGCTTCTTTGGGGCTTCTCCACACCAAAACTCTCCTGAATGTGGGAAAGACAGTGACAGTGGACTCATCAGAGAACAATACATGTTTCACATTGTCCACAGCCTAAAATTAACACTGCTGGCACTACTGAAAGCGAGGTTTGGCATTGGCACAAGTGACCAAAGGCTTGGCTATAGCAGCCAGCCATGTATGTTGATCCTGTGGAGCTCCAGACCAACAGTTTTGGTGGAAACAGTAGAGTTGAGGTTGCTGACATTACTCTGGATACCACACCTCTTGATAATCACAAAGACTTGCTGACTTGTTCACAGATCCGCCAGCAAGATGCACACCAACATTTTGTCCACTTTTGAACAGGAAAAATCTTGGGCTGTGGACAATGTGAACGTATTCTCCTCTGATGAGTCCACCAACTACTTTCTGAATAATGTGCAGTAAGATTATTGTGTGAAAATTATGTACGTGTGTATGTAAATAATATTGTAGTGTGTATGCGTGTTGGAAAAGTAAGTAATTTTCTCCATATGGAACTTGCTGTAAGTTTGAGGTTAAACATTTCATGTCGATTAATTGTTATATTGTAGAAGTGTGTTGTAATTGTAGACTCCAGCATGTAAACATCACGTATGACACTTTGACAGCTCGAATGTGCGTATGATGTAAGAGCAGAACTGTGTTCAGCGTTATAAAACACTGAGGTCATTGCTCACATTTCTGTTATTAAAGTCATAAAAAATGAATGTGTGTGTGTGTGTGTGTGTGTGTGTGTGTGTGTGTGTGTGTGTGTGTGTGTGTGTGTGTGTGTGTGTGTGTGTGTGTGTGTGTGTGTGTGTGTGTGTGTGGCTCCGGGATCTGTGAATCTCAGAACTGGCTTGAGTTTTACTTTAAAACAATGAGTGTGTTTCTGAAAGAGATCTAATGTACCTGGAATGAGTGTATCTGTTAGATATCAGCATGCGTGCACATTCATCTCTATTACACACACACACACACACACACACATGGAAATGCTGGAGTTTCAAAATCTGCTTTAAGGCAAAAATGTAAATCCACATTTTAGTCTGTTTTCTTCCATCTGTTGTCTTTTTTTAAACTGTTGGAAAGAAAACATTCAGAATACACATTATAAAACTATAATTGGTCATTTTAAGTTTGAAATCTCTTTAATAGCACTTACACACCAAACTTTACACTTTTATTCTGTCTATATTCTGATCACACACACCAAACTTTACACTTTTATTCTGTCTATATTCTGATCACACACACCAAACTTTACACTGTTATTCTGTCTATATTCTGATCACACACACCAAACTTTACACTGTTATTCTGTCTATATTCTGATCACACACACACACCAAACTTTACACTGTTATTCTGTCTATATTCTGATCACACACACACACCAAACTTTACACTGTTATTCTGTCTATATTCTGATCACACACACCAAACTTTACACGTTTATTCTGTCTATATTCTGATCACACACACCAAACTTTACACGTTTATTCTGTCTATATTCTGATCACACACACACACCAAACTTTACACTTTTATTAATGTCTATAATCTGATCACACACACCAAACTACACTTTTATTCTGTCTATATTCTGATCACACACACCAAACTACACTTTTATTCTGTCTATATTCTGATCACACACACCAAACTTTACACTTTTATTCTGTCTATATTCTGATCACACACACCAAACTTTACACTGTTATTCTGTCTATATTCTGATCACACACACCAAACTTTACACTGTTATTCTGCCTATATTCTGATCACACACACCAAACTTTACACTTTTATTCTGTCTATATTCTGATCACACACACCAAACTTTACACTGTTATTCTGTCTATATTCTGATCACACACACCAAACTTTACACTTTTATTCTGTCTATATTCTGATCACACACACCAAACTTTACACTGTTATTCTGTCTATATTCTGATCACACACACCAAACTTTACACTTTTATTCTGTCTATATTCTGATCACACACACCAAACTTTACACTGTTATTCTGTCTATAATCTGATCACACACACCAAACTTTACACTTTTATTCTGTCTATATTCTGATCACACACACCAAACTTTACACTTTTATTATTGTCTATAATCTGATCACACACACCAAACTTTACACTTTTATTAAGGTCTATATTCTGATCACACACACCAAACTTTACACTGTTATTCTGTCTATATTCTGAACACACACACCAAACTTTACACTTTTATTCTGTCTATATTCTGATCACACACACCAAACTTTACACTTTTATTCTGTCTATATTCTGATCACACACACCAAACTTTACACTTTTACTCTGTCTATATTCTGATCACACACACCAAACTTTACACTGTTATTCTGTCTATAATCTGATCACACACACCAAACTTACACTTTTATTCTGTCTATATTCTGATCACACACACCAAACTTTACACTTTTATTATTGTCTATAATCTGATCACACACACCAAACTTTACACTTTTATTAAGGTCTATATTCTGATCACACACACCAAACTTTACACTGTTATTCTGTCTATATTCTGAACACACACACCAAACTTTACACTTTTATTCTGTCTATATTCTGATCACACACACCAAACTTTACACTTTTATTCTGTCTATATTCTGATCACACACACCAAACTTTACACTGTTATTCTGTCTATATTCTGATCACACACACCAAACTTTACACTTTTATTCTGGCTATATTCTGATCGAACACACCAAACTTTACACTTTTATTCTGTCTATATTCTGATCACACACACACCAAACTTTACACTTTTATTCTGGCTATATTCTGATCGAACACACCAAACTTTACACTTTTATTCTGTCTATATTCTGATCACACACACCAAACTTTACACTTTTATTCTGTCTATATTCTGATCACACACACCAAACTTTACACTGTTATTCTCTCTATATTCTGATCACACACACCAAACTTTACACTGTTATTCTGTCTATATTCTGAACACACACACCAAACTTTACACTTTTACTCTGTCTATATTCTGAACACACACACCAAACTTTACACTTTTATTCTGTCTATATTCTGAACACACACACCAAACTTTACACTTTTATTCTGTCTATATTCTGATCACACACACCAAACTTTACACTTTTATTCTGGCTATATTCTGATCGAACACACCAAACTTTACACTTTTATTCTGTCTATATTCTGATCACACACACACCAAACTTTACACTTTTATTCTGGCTATATTCTGATCGAACACACCAAACTTTACACTTTTATTCTGTCTATATTCTGATCACACACACCAAACTTTACACTTTTATTCTGGCTATATTCTGATCACACACACCAAACTTTACACTTTTATTCTGTCTATATTCTGATCACACACACCAAACTTTACACTGTTATTCTGTCTATATTCTGATCACACACACCAAACTTTACACTGTTATTCTGTCTATATTCTGATCACACACACCAAACTTTACACTTTTACTCTGTCTATATTCTGATCTCACACACACCAAACTTTACACTGTTATTCTGTCTATATTCTGATCTCACACACACCAAACTTTACACTGTTATTCTGTCTATATTCTGATCTCACACACACCAAACTTTACACTGTTATTCTGTCTATATTCTGATCACACACCAAACTTTACACTTTTATTCTGTCTATATTCTGATCAGACACACCAAACTTTACACTGTTATTCTGTCTATATTCTGATCTCACACACACCAAACTTTACACTGTTATTCTGTCTATATTCTGATCACACACACCAAACTTTACACTTTTATTCTGTCTATATTCTGATCACACACACCAAACTTTACACTTTTATTCTGTCTATATTCTGATCACACACACCAAACTTTACACTGTTATTCTGTCTATATTCTGATCACACACACCAAACTTTATACTTTTATTCTGTCTATATTCTGATCACACACACCAAACTTTACACTTTTATTCTGTCTATATTCTGATCACACACACCAAACTTTACACTTTTATTCTGTCTATATTCTGATCACACACACCAAACTTTACACTTTTATTCTGTCTATATTCTGAACTCACACACCAAACTTTACACTGTTATTCTGTCTATATTCTGATCACACACACCAAACTTTACACTTTTATTCTGTCTATATTCTGATCACACACACCAAACTTTACACTTTTATTCTGTCTATATTCTGATCACACACACCAAACTTTACACTGTTATTCTGTCTATATTCTGATCACACACACCAAACTTTACACTTTTAATCTGTCTATATTCTGATCACACACACCAAACTTTACACTTTTACTCTGTCTATAATCTGATCACACACACCAAACTTTACACTTTTATTCTGTCTATATTCTGATCACACACCAAACTTTACACTTTTACTTTGTCTATATTCTGATCACACACAATTATCAGGGGTCGCCACATCAGAATGAACCGCCAACTATTTCAGCATATGTTTTACACAGCGGATGCCCTTCCTGCCGCAACCCAGTACTAGGAAACACCCCTACACTCTCACATTCACACACACACACACACACTCATACACTACGGGCAATTTAGTTAATCAATTCCCTTATAGCGCATGTGTTTGGAATGTGGGGGAAAACAGAGCACCCGGAGGACTCCCACACCAACACGGGGAGAACATGCAAACTCCACACAGAACTGCCAACTGACCCAGCTGGGACTCGAACCAGCGACCTTCTTGCTGTGAGCACACAGTGCTAACAAATGAGCCATGTCATTTCATGTTGACATTTTATTTGTAAACAAAAGCAGGGAAAATGTTCATAAAAATATCCGTGTACACGTGGACACAGCCTCAGATGTTCTGTCTGTTTCTCTGTCCTCTAATGGTAAACAGTGGTAATGGAGTTTCCTCTCCTTGATCTTTCACCCGTCTGTGTTTACTGACCGTCTGTTTTCTCCATCACTCTTCTCTATAGCAGCTGTTTCTGCAACACCTCTGGGTTTTGATGGTTACGTGTTTCTTTTTAAGGGTTTTTCCTCACCATTTGTGTGTTTTATAGCCTGTATGGGCATGTGTGGAGGTCAAGGTCAAGGCTTAGCTGGTTAACTTCAGTGCTCTGGCATTCTGTGTTTAGTAACTAAGGCATAAGTATAAAACCTAGATTAATTTTCTTTATTGAGGATTTAAGTGATTAATGATAGCTTATAGGTAGAGATGTATTCTATATTGGTAGCCATATCAATATCGGCTGATAAGTGAAGTTTATTAATAAACTAATTTCGAGAGGATCACGTGCTTATGATTGCTAGCGACTGGACCCACATTATCCAAATTCACTATGCATCAATCAGACGATCCCTAAGCTACCACAAATACCCTGGGTTACGTATCACCGCTATCTTCACTTTGAAGACTCCCCCCTTCCACCCCTACTCCTCCTCCTTCCAAGATGGGTGACATGGTGGCCCAGTGCTTAGCGCTGTTGCCTCACAGCAAGAATGTCAATGGTTCTAGGCTTTACCAAACCAGCGGGCATTTTCTGTGTGGAGTTTGCACGTTCTCCCCGTGCTCATGTGGGTTTCCCCTGGGTTCTCCGGTTTCCTCCCACCGATTAAAAACATGCAACCTAAGTTATTGACTAATCAACAGTATAGACTTGCTCTTCAGTATAGATCTGCTCTTCAATCACTATGCCAGGGGAGTTCTCGAGATCTACCTGAGCTCAATCTCCCCTCTTGCCTTGCAACCAGAGGGAGCCCCGGGCTCGAGGATTTTATGAGCTCATGGCTCTCTCCCGGGACAGCATGCCAAACAAGCTTTATAATCAATCATCAGCTAAGTGTGAACTCTTGAAATGCTGGTTTTAATGTATTTGTTATTGGTCCAACACTGATATACAGCTGAAGTAAGAATTATTCACCCTCCTGTGAATTCTTTGTCAAATATTTCCCAAATAATGTTGAACAGATTCAGGAATTTCTCACAGTATTTCCTCTAATATTTTTTCTTCTGAAGAAAGTCTTATTTGTTTAATTTTAGCTAGAATAAAAGCAGTTCTTAATTGTTTTGAAGCCATTTTAAGGTCAATATTATTAGCTTCTTTAAGCAATGTTTGTTTTGGATTGTCTCCAGAAGAAACCACTGTTAAGCTGCGGTCACACTAGAGTTTGAGCTTGCGAAACTGTGCAGTACGGCGCTGCGAAAAGGGGCGGGATTAAACAAGAGAATTAGACATGTAAAAAAGCGAGCGATTGCTCCATGTTTTAAATTTCTGTTCAGAGAGGTCATGTTTTGATCCTCGATTGATCTCACGCAGTCAAGTGATGCGATTTCGCAGGTCAGAGTTCACCAAGCTTGAACTTTGCAATGCAGCGAACTGCGAAACTTGTTGCACGAGCTTGCGTTTCCGGTCTGACGCATGCGTATGAAAGAAAGTCTATCGGAGAAAAGTCCAGTGTGACCGAAGTATTATACAATCACCTAATTACCCTAACTTTACCCTAATTAACCTAGTTAAGCATTTAAATGTCACTTTAAGCTGTATAGAAGTGTCTTGAAGAATATCTAGTCTAATATTATTTACTGTCATCATGACAAAGAGAAAATAAATCAGTTATTAGAGATGAGTTATTAAAACTATTATGATTAGAAATGTGCTGAAGAAATCTGCTCTCTGTTAAACAGAAATTGGGAGAAATAAAAAATGAACAGGGGGGTCAATAATGCTGCAGTCACACTAGAGTTTGAGTTTGCGAAATTTTGTCGTACGGCGCTACGAAAAGGGGCGGGATTAAACAAGATGATTAGACATTTTAAAAAGTGAGTGATTGCTCCATGTTTTAAATTTCTGTTCAGAGAGGTCATGTTTTGATCCTGGATTGGTCTCATGCAGTCAAGTGATGCGATTTCGCAGGTCAGAGTTCATCAAGCTTGCAACATAGCAAACTGCGAAAAGCTGCGGTCACACTGGACTTTTCTCCCCATAGACTCCCCATTCATACGCACACGAATGCGTCAGACCAGAAACACAAGGTCGAGTGGCAAGTTTCGCAGTTCGCTGAATTAGAAAGTTCAAGCTTGGTGAACTCTGACCTGCGAAATCGCATCACTTGACTGCGTGAGAAAATTAGGGAAAAATTTAAAACTGCTTTTATTCTAGCCAAAATAAAACAAATAAGATTTTCTCCAGAAGAAAAAATATTATCAGACATACTGTGAAAATTTCCTTGCTCTGATAAACATCATTTGAGAAATATTTAAAACAGAAAAAAAATTCAAAGGGGGCGAATAATTCTGACTTCAACTGTATATTTACAAATATATACATATATATATATTTAATATTTAAAAGAAAAGATGTCAAATAATCATATCTCTGTGTGAAGCCTCAGCTGGGTCAGTTTGCATTTTTGTGTGGAGTTTGCATGTTCTCCCCATGTTCGCGTGGGTTTCCTCCGGGTGTTTCGGATTCAGTTTCCCCCACAGTCCAAAGACATGCGTTTTTTACATTACCAGTATTTTGCCAGAATGCTGCTCCGTGTGAACGCCGGAAAGAGTGCATTCACATTTGGAACGCGCTGACGTGAGACGTCTACTCATTCATTTACTCATTCAGACGCATTCACACCCACGCTGTTTGTGAAAATAAAAGCTTTTGAATATTTTTCCAGACACATTTAGCTGGGAGATATTAGTCAGATCGGGCGACGCAGTGGCGCAGTAGGTGGTGCTGTTGCCTCACAGCAAGAAGGTCGCTGGGTTGCAGGTTCGAGCCTCGGCTGGGTCAGTTGGCGTTTCTGTGTGGAGTTTGCATGTTCTCCCTGCGTTTGCATGGGTTTCCTCCGGGTGCTCCGGTTTCCCCCACAGTCCAAACACATGCGGTACAGGTGAATTGGGTAGGCTAAAATTGTCCGTAGTGTATGAGTGTGAATGAGTGTGTGTGAATGTTTCCCAGAGATGGGTTGCGGCTGGAAGGGCATGCTGAATAAGTTGGCGGTTCATTTTGCTGTGACGACCCCAGATTAATAAAGGGACTAAGCCGAAAAGAAAATGAATGAATGAAGATTAGTCAGATCACGTTTCTGTTTCTTCTTAATGCCAACTGGGTGAATAATTATCAATAAGATGCTTATGATAAACCGCTGAAGAATGCAAGAATGCAGATAACCTTAACTTAATGTTCAGTGGAAATGTTTAATTTGAGGTTCCCACTTTTACACACGGTGATCAGTTTAAGATAACATTTCTAAAATTGAGTTTTTAATAGATGTAAAAGTGCACTTGTGTGTGTGTGTCTGCCTTTATTATTGATCAGTGGTGGAGGTTGATATGACATTTAGAATGTAAGCAGTACTAAAATATAGTGAACGAGTTTTAATATTTACAACGAGTAATAATCCCATTAATCTAGTTACAGTACATGTCGAAGGTCTGTAAATTTAAGCTAATTAATTATTAAAAAAGGACAAGCCATTCTCATACGTGACTTTGTTGTTTGTGTGACTGAAATGTAGGCAATAGCTTTGTTTCCATCCAAAAATGAGAATTAAATTTATGTGCAAAACTGGAATATCGCATAAAAGACGTGCGAATAAAGCTGCGTGTCCATCCAACGAGTCAAAGAGAACAAAAGAAAAAATTTGCTGCGGTAGAAGAAGCTGCGTGAATCTTTTCTTTATTTAATAAATGACTTTCACCTCAGAAGAGGATGCCGACACGCAATGAACGACTGGTGGCGTTTGAAACCATGAGACACAGTGCGCAGGCGCTCTTGACCGTTCTGGAGGTCATTAATAATATAATAACACTAATACTGAGATGGCTAAAGCGTTTTACAATGACCAAAATAACATTTCAGATGGTTTAACAGTGTGCTCAGCCGGCTGGTTTGTTCATTCACACACATTTTCATCATCACATGATCTCTTATAACACAATCACATTACTTTTTTTAATGCACATACTGGCATTTGTTCGGTAAAAGTGTTTCCATCGTAGTTTATGCGCATCTTTTCTTACCGAATAAAAGTTTATCCTACTCGTCAGCGCCAGTGGTGTAGTGGTTATTGCGTCGACACATGCACTCCGGTGCTCATGGCGACCTGAGTTTGATTCCGCCTCATGGTCCTATGCCGATCCTTCCCCTCTCTCTGCTCCCCATGCTTTTCTGTCAATTCTCTCTACTGTCCTATCTAATAAAGGTGAAACCCCCCCCCCCAAAAAAAGGAAAAAAAAGTTTCTCCTACTCAGTTGTGCGCACATGTTTTTATGCATATTTTCAAAAGTTCTGTGCATCTTGGTGTTTCCATCAACCAATATTTTTATGCGCATATCCAAAATGAGCATTAAAATAGGTGGGTGGAAATGTTAGGCTAAGACAAGAAATGCCGCTTCGTCTTTAAAAAAGGAGAGGAGACCGACAGAAACTCAGAGTTTAGAGAATAAACCTGCCCCTGACCAGGTTAGGTTTACAGAGTAAGTAAACACAGTAACTGACTCTGAGTTAAAGTTACCTCTCTTTCAGACACAGGCTTGACTTACCCTGCTTTCTCGAGTTGGACAAACCTGCCATCAAACAGAAAACCCAGAGTTTCTCTCATTTCAGGGTTAAAATACTCTGAGTTTTCACTTAACCTCCTTTCTGAAACGCGGCCAAGGTTCTTTATTAACTTTGTTAGGGTGTACTCACACTATGTACAGTTGCCTTGAACCGGGCCAAAGCACACTTATCCCCCCTCCTGTCTCCCCCAATGGCCCTCATATTGCAATCGGGCCTGGGCACGCTTACGTCATCGATGATGCGCTGTTCAGTAAGCTCTCTCGCTCAGCACAGTGGAGATTTCTTTAGTTATATCGTTTAAGTGGTTTGATATGCGGTGACACACAGTCAAACATTTCGCCGAACAGATCAGCCGCTTTTGACGCTCATAAACAATCATAAAGTCCTCGTGCTGCAGGAATTAGGAGGTTTGCTGAAGGTGCAGCTGACGTGCAGTGAGGGGTTTGCGTCTTTAATAAACTACGACAGTTTGTGTTTATTGAACAGTATGAATGATTAATTGATCCATATCAAACAGTCCCTTAAAGTCACGTCTCGCTTTCAGTTTCGGGCTCAGGTGCGCTTTGAACTCACACTACAAGCGTACAGCGCATGAGCCCAAGTGAACCGCGCTCAGGCCCACCTCTTCCAACCGGGCCAGGGCCGGCCAAGTGAACCATGCCTGAGCCCGATTCAGAGCACTCACACTTCTCAAAGATCCGGGAAACGGGCCTGGGCACGGTTCGGATAGCATAGTGTGAGTGCGCTCTTAATAAAGCATTGTTTATATACTGTACTTACAGTACCTCCTGTGTCCAGTCCTCAGTGTGTCGTGACAATATTTTGGTGCATTTAAACAGCTTTATTAATCAGTAATCTTCATTAAAATAAGCCTTTGGTCTCTGAACATCTTTTACTTTTATATATTTGCTATAAAGCGCTTTGAGATGCTTCTGCTAAAGGTGCTCTATAACATGCAATTCATCATATTATCAGTTGGGCGGCACGCTAGCTCAGTGGTTAGCACTGTGGCCTCACAGCACTCAGGTCGCTGGGTCAGTTGGTGTTTCTGTGTGGAGTTTGCATGTTCTCCCAGTGTTGGCTTGGGTTTCCTCCGGGTGCTCCGGTTTCCCCCAACACATGCGCTATAGGGGAATTGATGAACTAAATTGGCTGTAGTGTATGAGTGAGTGTGTGTGTGTGAATGAGTGTGTATGGGTGTTTCCCAGTGATGGGTTGCAGCTGGAAGGGCATCCGCTGTGTAAAACATGCTGGAATAGTTGGCGGTTCATTCCGCCGTGGTGACCCGTGATAAATAAGAGACTAAGCCGAAACGAAAATGAATGAATGAAATATGATATATATATATTTGTAATGTAATATAGATTCACAGCCTCCAGACTCGTGTGCTCGTGTCTCTGTGACTGAAGCTCAGAGTAACTGTGTTGTGAAATGATGGCGGATCTGGAGTTTCAGGCCTCTGGGAGTGTGTAAATGGAGAACTCCAGATATTCTAGACCTGTTGTGTGTGTGTGTGTGCGACTGTGCGTGTGTGTTTTCTGAATGAAATATTGAACACTTAAGGCTCCGTGATGATTGAGTGACACACTTACAGTGACAGAGATGTACAGACTCTCTAAACATGATCCATTCCCTGTCCAGAGCCATTCACAAACACATACAGCAGAGGAGCAGAGCACAGGGGCTGAAACACACACACACACACACACACACACACACACACACACACACACACACACACACACACACACACACACACACACACACACAAACTCAATATACTTTATCTCACACACAAAGATTATCTCACTACACACACCCACTCACACAAAACACTCAGACTCACTACACTCTCTCTCTCTCTCTCACATGCACACATACACATACACACACACCAATAAACAGAGTATCTCACTTTACACACACTCACTTACTTACTCACACACAAACACACTCACTCATATACACACACTCACACACATATTCACTATACACACATGCACTCTCTCACACGCACAGGTTTATGTGTCCCGCTGTGGCAGCATCAGTGTGTGTGTGTGTGTGTATCAGGCATTCCCAGATGAACACACTGCCGCTTTAAGAGATGAATGTGTTTCTGGCTGCTGCCAAATCCTGGCCAATAACTGCTGATATCAATACATTATATGAAATGCAGAATGAGTTTCTGGAGGAGAACTGACAGGGGAAACAATCCAAGAAACCTTTTTCCTGGAACCAGACTCGGAAGTGCTCGTAAAAGCTGTAGTTGTGTGTGTTTTTGCGGACGTTTCGAGATTTGGCGGTTTTCTTAACACAGTTATTTTCTTCATTATGTGGAGCTTTATTATCCTCCTCCTGTGAATGTTGAGAGTTCACAGCTCCTGCTGAATATACTCCATCATCTTTAAAACCAAGCCGCCATTTTACAGCTCATGCGTTCACTAATGTTTGAACTCAACAAAATTAGCACTGAGATCATTTAAGCTCGCAAAGTGCTAGTAAATTGCACAAATAATTACAAAGAAACAGCAATTAACAGTAGAAAACCGTGCAGCATTCTCCAGTCTTTACCCTCTAATCACTGCAGTTTACTTTACATTTATTATTCATTCATTCATTTTCCTTCGGCTCATTCACTTTATTCATCACAGTGGAATGAACCGCCAACTTATCCAGCATATGTTTTACACATCGGATGCACTTCCAGCTGCAACCCAGTACTGGGAAACACCCATACACACTTATTCACACCCACACACACACACTCATACACTACAGCTAATTTAGTTGATCAATTCTTCTATAGCGCATGTGTCTGGACTGTGGGGGAAACCGGAGCACCCAGACCAACACAGGGAGAACATGCAAACTCCACACAGAAACGCCAACTGGTCCAACCAGAACCAGCAACCTTCTTACTGTGAGGCGATCGAGCTATCCACTGCGCCACCATGTTGTCCCACATTTATCATTCACATGAAATCTAGTTCATTGATTCAAGATTGTTTACAAAACAAAGTGAAGTTTTAAGCTCATCAAATCTATACTGTAAATCCAACCCAGGCTCATTCTGAATACGTACCCCTACATTTCTGGAGAGTGCCAAATACATCCCAGGAGCAGTTTTTGTTTTCATGAATCCACCAGAGGCCGCTGTGTACGTTTATTCACATCTCAAATTTCTCTCGAGAGTGCCATGCGCGCCTGCTGTTCTTAAGTAAACCCACCAGAGGCCGCTGTCGACTGATGTACTGACTGACCAATCGACTGATACCTCCCTCCTTCACCTTTCCTAAACCCAACCAATAGTGTTTTAAAAAGCACCGATTGACCCGCCTACCCCCTTCCATAAACCCAACTGACAGTGTTTTAAAATCAATCCAGAAAAATAAAAGCCCTCGCCTGATTTTTTTTTACCACGATTTCAGATTTTACCACGTTCTCACCCTGTTATTTACTTGTTTTATTTAAATTTTTGGCTTTTGTTTTTGTCTTACCTGCTTTCTAGAACCGTTCTTCACCAAAGTCTAACCCCGTCATCATGGTCAACTCCGCTCGGTGTCCAACCCAGGCTCATTCTGAATACGTACCCCTATATACATTTCTGGAGATCACCAAATATGTCCCAGGAGCTATGTTTTTAGCAGTTTTTGTTTTCGTGAATCCACCAGAGGCCGCTGTGTACGCTTTTACAGATCTCTAATTTCTCCCGCGAGTGCCATTCATGGCTGCTGTTCTCGCATAAATACACCAGAGGCCGCTGTCGACTGACTGATGTACTGACTGACTAATCGACTGTACCTCCCTTTTCCCTAAACCCAACCAATAGTGTTTTAAAAAGCACCGATTCACCAGCGCTCACCCCCTTCCTCAAACCCAATGCCAGTGTTTTAAAATCAATACAGAAAAAACCCTCGTCTGATTTTTAGACTGTTTTCAGATTTTACCATATTCTCACCCTGTTATTTACTTGTTTATTTTATTTTTTGGCTTTTGTTTTTGTCTTACCTGCTTTCTAGAACCGTTCTTTACCAGACTCGAATCCTGTTGACGCGGCCAACTCCACTCTGTGTCCAACCCAGGCTCATTCTGATTGTGTATCCCTATTTACATTTCTGGAGATCACAAAATATGTCCCAGGAGCTACTATTCTTGCAGTTTTTGTTTTGGTGAATCCACTAGAGGCCGCTGTGTAAGCTTTACAGATCTCAAATTTCTCTCGTGAGTGCCATTTGCGCCTGCTGTTCTCGCGTAAACCCACCAGCGGCCACTGTTGACTTACTGTTTGACTGACTGAATGACTGACTGACTGACCGATCGACTGACCCACCCTCCTCCTTCCCTAAACCCAACCAATTTTATTGATTGACCCGGCTACCCGCTTCCCTAAACCCAACCAACAATTTTCAAAAGCAATCCAGAAAAAGAAAAGCCCTCATCTGATTTTTACTACGTTTTCAGATTTTACCACGTTCTCACCCTGTTATTTACTTCTTTATTTAAATTTTTGGCTTCTGTTTTTGTCTTACCTGCTTTCTGGAACTGTTCTTCACCAGACTCGAACCCCGTCATCATGGTCAACTCCGCTCTGTGTCCAACTCAGTCTTATTCTGAATACATACCCCTATATACATTTCTGGAGATCGCCAAATATGTCCCAGGAGCTATGTTTTTTAGCAGTTTTTGTTTTCGTGAATCCACCACAGGCCGCTGTGTACGCTTTTACAGATCTCTAATTTCTCCTGCGAGTGCCATTCATGGCTGCTGTTCTCGCATAAATACACCAGAGGCCGCTGTCGACTGACTGATGTACTGACTGACCAATCGACTGATACCTCCCCCTCCCCTTTCCCTAAACCCAACCAATAGTGTTTTAAAAAGCACCGATTCACCAGCGCTCACCCCCTTCCTCAAACCCAATGCCAGTGTTTTAAAATCAATACAGAAAAAACCCTCGTCTGATTTTTAGACTGTTTTCAGATTTTACCACGTTCTCACCCTGTTATTTACTTCTTTATTTAAATTTTTGGCTTCTGTTTTTGTTTTACCTGCTTTCTGGAACCGTTCTTCACCAGACTCGAACCTCGTCTTTGTGGTCAACTCCTCTCTGCGTATCAAGTCCGCCGTCGTACATGGTGAGCTAACGGGACAAACTGGTTACAGCGGGAAAGCTATCCATACGGAGGTAAGCGGTCAGCTGGTAAGCGTGAAAAGGAACGGTGTCATACCGCCCTGTAGCGTTCGTTTAAAAAATTAAATGCAGCCATATGTATCTCTGGCTACACAATTCGCGATCTCCAGAAATGTATATAGGGCTACGTTTTCTGAATGAGCCTGTGTTGTCTGTGTCTCAAGTCTGCCGACGTACATGTCAAGCTACTGGACAAACTGGTAACAGTGGAAAAGTCATCCATACAGAGATAACTGGTCAGCTGGTAAGCGAAAAAAGGAACGGCGTCATACGGCGTAGTGTTCAATTTGAAGATGAAATGCAGCCATATGTACCTCTGGCTACACAATTCGCGATCTCCAGAAATGTATATAGGGCTACGTTTTCAGAATGAGCCTGTGTTGCGTAAATCTGAGTTTACTTCACTGAGTTTTTCACACATGTTGTTCTCCTTCTGAAACATTTTTGTCAGTTGTTTACAGCAGGGGAAATTAAGTATTGAACACGTCACCATTTTTTATTTTTATTTATTTATTTATTTATTTTAGAGCTTCGGATAGCCTACTAAACCTTATTTTATTTACCTGATAAAGGCTTCAGATGTCAGTGCACTTTCAATAATTTCACTATTAAACATTCCAACCTTTTTTTTAACTCGTGTTAGTGTCCTCCTTGCTTTTGTTGATGAATTCTTGTGCTGCCATTTGGCAGATAAGAGTTTGTTCTTTGTTTGTTACCAGCAGCCTGGCTGGGTGAATCACTCTGTGTCGAATCCCCAAGGCGCGCAATTCCTGACGTATCGGGTCAAACTGCTTCCGTCATTGGTGTATTTCAATTGCCAAGTCAGCAAAAAACTTTGTTTGCTGGTTCTTGTACCAAATATCTTGTTTAGCCTGTGCAGCTGCGATGTCTGCCTGCTTATCCTTGTAGTTTAGAAACAGCATTATCAGCGTTGGTGGCGGTGCTTTTGAGTTCTTCATTGGTCCGATTCTGTGTGCTCTTTCAGTAATACCCGAGGATTGCAAAACGACACCATCCAGTAATTCTGGAATCCACATCTCTAAAAAGGAGCATGGCTCTCGTCCCTCGGCACCCTCCGGAAAGTCTATCATTCTTAAATTGTTTAAATCTGGTTTCCAAGTTCACAAGTTTATCCTCCAAAGTTTTGTTTTTTGACTCCAGCTTGTTTATTTTGCTTTGCAAGTGGGCAACGTCATCCTCTACGTTTGAAATCTGCAATTTCTGCCTGCGACATTCGTTTACCACAATCACTCATTTCCTTTCTCAAACTTTTTATCGCCACTGTGATTCCATCAAATCTTGATGAAAAGTCAGTCTTTAGGGAGTTTATAGCCGTCAGTATTTCGTCTTCTTTCATGCCTTCAACTGTGCCTTCTCCGCGTGACTCATCTACCAGGGCTTCATTGTTACCCTTCTGTGTTTCACCGCCAACAAAGCTTTGGCTGTCTTGACGATTTTCTTTACTTAACTTGACAGACTTCGACATTGTAGTGTTCACACCAGCCTTATTCTAACACATTTTGTTGCGGATACGAGTGTTTTTAGTAGAAAATTGTAATAGTTAGGACAGAGCAGCGTGAGGCACATCTTCTCAGGTGGTAACCATAACTGGAAGTCCCACCATTTTTTCCAGAAAACATATTTCTAAAGGTGCCGTTGACTTGAAATGTTGGTAACAACCAAAGAAATCCATTTAAACAAAGAAAACAAATCTAATTACTTTAGAAATGAAGTTCCCCTTCGGGAGGGGAACTTCAATGCTATGTGGAAAAACTTCCACTATGGGGATTTCGTCAGAATCCAATCATCTGAAAGAGTATAAAAACGGGCCAATGAAATGCCAATGAGTTGGCAGCGTCAGCGTGCACAGCTGTCTTGAATGACAATCAGTGTGGCATAAAAGGCTAGCATGTGCTCAGCAACGCTATCCTTTTCGCTTTCAGAGCCTTTCACGAGCTTCTGAGAGAGTCTATGAGGGTATCTCCAACCTGTGTCTACAGAGAGAGATCGAGAAGCAGCTTCTCCCGGTCCAGAGCGTGTATACGCAGTGGCAGATGGTCGAGCTGGGTTGTTCTCCCTTGCCTGGCGTCCTTTGGGTCCGGTCCTCCAAGAGCGGTATGTATATAGGAAGCAAGTTTCCTAAAAGAGCAACACGGTTGTGCAGCGCGTCTTTTTCAAGACGTCGCTCCGACCGTGCGTTTCTGGTTGCGGTGGTTTCCTGTCCCCGGATGATGGGCACGAGCACTGCGTTTCATGTCTGGGGGTCCAGCATGTTGATGCGGTGCTCGCGGGCAGTGCATGCCATCATTGTGATGTCATGTCTGCTGCGCAGTTAAGATCGCGGCTCGCTCTTGCAAAAGAGCGACCCACCCCAGTTGTCCCCCGCACTGCGGTTGGCACTCGGGCAGATCTGAGGGTTTCAGTGGGAGTAAATCCGCCGCCCTCGGGCTCGCGGACCTCTCGCTCCTCCACGCGCTCCATCCAAGCTTCAGGTGAGAGAAGCGCTCCATCCTCGGGTGGTCGCCCTCTCACTTGATGACACCGAGGATCAGATGTCCATCGCTGCATCGGAGGATGGGCTGTCATTGTCTGATGAGGATGCGAACCCGCTCGCTCCCTCCCTCCGGGGTGGAGAGCACGGTGTTGGCATCTAAAAAGCAGACATGATGGCCGTGCTTTCCCGGGCTGTTTCGGCCGTGGGTCTGGTGATGGTTTATCCCCCAGCCCCGCGGCCGGACCGACTAGATGGGTGTTATGTGGAGGATATAAGAAGGCAAGACCTTCTAAGCCTTCCGTCCCCTTCTTCCCGGAAAGTGCGCAGTAAGCTCACGCAGTCTTGGAGGGCACTTTTTTCTGCCCGATCTGCGTGCGCTTTCATCCTCACCATCCTTGGAGGGTTGGTTGTCATTGTCTGATGAGGATTCGAACCTGCTCTCTTCCTCCGGGATGATGGGCGTGGCGTCGAATCCAGAAGCAGACTTTGCAGCCGTGCTTCCCAGGCTGTTTCGGCCGTGGGTCTGGAGATGGTTTATCCCCCAGCCCCGCGGACGGACCGACTAGAGGGGTGTGATGTGGAGGAGATAAAGGAGGCAAGACCTTCTAAGCCTCCACGTCCCCTTCTTCCTGGATGTGCACAGGAAGCCCACGCAGTGCGCTGCGTGCGCCTCCGCCCTCACCATGCATGCTACGGCCACCTACCAGCGCTCCCTAGCGCAGGCGCTGGCCCAGCTGCGCGGGGGATGGTTCCGACCCAGGACTGAGCATGAGCTCCGCACAGCTATCGACTGAAGTCGGCTGTGTGTGCCCCAGGGAAGGACGATGGTCACATTAGTGGCCCAGGAACGCCACCACGGGCTAAACCTGGTGATCTGCGTGATGCTGACAAAGTTCGCTTTCTTAGCTCACCCATATCCCAGGCTGGCCTGTTCGGCGACACCGTCAGTGAATTCGCCCAGGAATTCACGCCGGTGAGCGAGCAGTCGGAGGCGATGGGTAATACCATCTCTCAGCGGGATCGTAAAACCGCTCCTCCCCGCCGAGCCATCCACATCCACTGCTTCACGCCGAGAGCGCCCGCCTGCGGCTTTGCTCGGTCGCCCCCGCCTGCGCCTCTGGCCAAGCGGCTGCGCCGAGCATCTCGCAGGCAACCAGCGCTCCCCGCCCCAGGGCGCCGCTAAGTTCGGTAAACGAACCGCGAAGCGTCCCTGAGACGGGCCATCTGGAGAGGAGGAAATTTGCTCTTTCCCCGCTGGAGGGCGGGGCTCTTCTTCTAAACAGCGTTAAAAAACGCTATCAAAACCTCAGAGAAAAGAGCATTTTTTCCCTTCCCCGGATGTGACAGCCCGAACACTGCCAGTCTGGGACGCTATGCTTTCCAGCTCGCAGGATCGGTGCACTTCGCCAGTGGCTCGCGGAGCGAGAGAGAACGGTCTCCTTTCTCTCCCCCTCCCAGCCCCACCTCCGGAGTACGGGTGCGAGACAAGAGTGAAGCTCTTGCCTCCTGCTCTCCTGTGGGACCCCAGTGCTTCCCGGTTGAGCCCACCCACTCCGCGCTGCCCCACCGCTGGTACGTCAGCGATCGTGCGGACGAAGCCACTTGCGAGGGCTCTGCCTGCCTGGTTAGCGCGGGCCAGCCCATCGCAATGGCTCATCCGCGCGATCAGACTCGGCTACGCGATTCAGTTCGCGAAACGGCCTCCCAAGTTCACGGGTGTGTATTTCACCAGGGTCAGCCCTGCGTCCGCCCCTGTCTTGCGAGAGGAGATTGCTGTCCTCCTGGCGAAGGATGCAATCGAACCGGTCCCTCCAGCCGGGATGGAGAGCGGGTTTACAGCCCGCACTTCATCGTACCCAAAAAGAGCGGTGGGCTACGGCCAATCCTTGATCTGCGCTTTTTGAACCGCTGGCTTCACAAGCTGCCGTTCAGAAAGCTTACGCAGAAGCGCACCTTCCGGAGCGTTCGTCCTCGGGATTGGTCTGCAGCAGTAGACCTGAAGGACGCGTACTTTCTCCATACTTCCACGCCACCGTCAGTTTCCTGCGGTTTGCGTCTGAAGTCGAGTCTGGCGGTACAAGTCCTCCCCTTTTGGCTCTCTCTGTCTCCGCGGGTTTTCACCAAGCTCGCGGAGGGTGCCCCAGCTTCGGCTTGCGGGCATCCGCATACTTAATTATTTCAAGCGACTGGCTGATTTCAGCGCGCTCGCGGGATTAATTGATTACGCACAGAGACAGGGTGTTTCGGCACTTCGACCAATTGGGGTTTCAGGTCAACCGAGAAAAGAGCAGCCTCGCCCCCGTGCAGAGCAACTCTTTTCTCGGGTTGGAGCTGGACTCGATCACCATGACGGCGCGCCTCCCCCGAGAGCGCGCCGGGCTGATGCTGGCCTGTCTGAGAGAGTTCGACAGGAAAATGTGGTCCCACTGATATTATTTCAGAGGCTCCTGGAGCATATGACATCCGCAGCCGCGGTCTCGCCGCTCGGATGCTCCATATGAGACCACTTCAGCATTTGCTTCACGATCGGGTCCCTAGACGCGCATGGCACGCGAGCGCGCACCGGGTGACTGTCACCTCCGCTGTGTCGCCGCGCCCTCAGCCTCTGGATGGACCCTGTGTTCTACAGGCCCGCGGGCCTCTAGAACAAGCGTCCAGGCATGTCGTCGTTTGACGGATGCTTCCAGTTCACGCTGGGGGGCCGTGTGTTGCGGGCATGCAGCTGTGGTTCCGTGGTAGGAAACTGGTTGCATTGGCATCTTAACTGCCTGGAGCTGTTGGCAGTGTATCTCACGCTTGCACCGTTTTTTACCGGTGTTAGAAGGGAAACACGTGCTGGTCAGGACGAACAGCATGGTGGCGATGGTGTATATCAACCGCAAGGGAGATATTCGCTGTCGCCGCATGTCTCAGCTCGCTCGCCGTCTGCTCCCCCGGAGTCATACGCGGCGCAATCGCTGCATTCCATTTTTCCCCGCCGAGCTCAACCGTGCAGCCGCTGCGCTCTCACGGCAGTTCGCCTGGGAGAATGGAGGCTCCACCCCCGACTGTCCAGCTGTTATGGGTGCGTTCTGCGCACTGGCTACACAGCTGGCCCCGGGGCGTGCGTAATACGCATTTCTCCAGTGAGCCTACTCGCACAGATGCTGTGTAAAGTCAGGGAGGACGAGGAACAGGTCTATGCATTGCGCCTCTCAGGCCCAATCAAACCTGTATTCTAGCTCTCTCCTCGTGATGGCCCCTCCCTGGCATGTCCCATGGAAGAAACTTCTTCTTTGGGGACAGGCACCGTTTGGCACCCGCGCCCAGTTCTATGGACATCACGTGTGGCCCATAGATGGAGCTCGGAGGACTTAGGTGACCTACCGTTAGGTGGTTAACACCATCACTCAGGCCTAGAGCACCCTCTATGAGGCATGCCTATGCCCTGATGTGGAGTCTATTCGCTGTGTGGTGTACTTCTCTCCGAGAAGGAAACCCCAAACATGCCAGATCAGTGTGATGCTATCCTCCTTCAGTTGGCTGGAGCCAAGGCTGTCCCCTCCGCACTGAGGGGTTGGCGTGGCGATCATCCCCGCTCTGAGGATGCGGCGATGGCGGCGCGCTGGGAAAGCATCGCCTCATCATCCAGTCCCCAGAGGCGCGAGACGTAGATATATATCCTGTCCCCTCTCTTACCCATTTGAAGATCTCTCTTAGGAGAGGTCTGCTCGATCACTCGACTCAGTATCTATATGATTTCTGTCCAGGTAGACAGCTCTGCTGGTCGCGTTGGCATCGGTCAAATGGGCGGGTATCTGGAGGCATTTTCGGTCAGCGAAATGTGCCAGCGTTTTGGGCCGGCCCACTCTCACGTTTACCTGAGACCCCGGCCCACCTAGGTGCCCTAGGTTCCTACAGCGCTCGTTTAGACTATGTAGTGAACCTGCAAGCGCTGCCCACGGAGGAGGCAGACCCAGCCCCTTTATTGCGGTGTCCTGTTCGCGCTTGCGTATTATAACGGACCGTACTCAGAGCTTAGATCCTCTGAGCAGCTCTTATATGTTACGGTGATTGGCAGATGGGAAGTGCCATATCTAAACAGAGGTTGGCCCACTGAACAGTGAATGCCATCTCCCTCGCTCATCGAGCTAGGGCGAGCCGTGTCCCCCACTCGGAGCGCGCTCCACTCGGAGCGCGCATCCTTTTGGGCGTTAGCACGCGGCGCCTCTCTAACAGACATTGTAGAGCTGCGGCGACACCTGAGCATTTGTGAGATTTATCTTCGAGTGAACTGATTTCCTCACGAGCGGTGAATGAGGAAATTCGGTTAGGTGTTGTAAAACGCTTGCTGCGCCTTTCTCTCTAACACAGAAATACGTGCGCTTTTCTCGCTTTGTCAGTCGAGTTCCCCGCTTGGCGAACCCTGCAGAGTTCCTCCGAGGCCCCCACCACCTGACTCAGCGGAGGAGTCAGGCGATGGCCCGTTACGTTGTAGGTATGCCCGCTGGTCATCCCGCGTTCTGGGTATAGGTGCCTGCTATGTGTGATCCCCGCTGGCGATCCCATATGCTCACTCAGCCACGATGTAGTTCCCCCCTCCTCCTTCTTCCCTCCCCGCTAACCATCTTCATATGTGCACTCCCCCTTCTCAGGGCTAGTCCATATACTACTTGCCACCAGGTCTCCCCTCCCCGGGCAGCAGGTGGCCTCCGCAGCGTCCTCCCTATCGGGACTGAACGCTTTCCCAACGTACTGTCGTATCTAAAATTCCTAGAAATTAACTAGGTGTATCTTACGACTCCCCGAAAAGTATATCTAAACCAGAAAAGGTAAGTAGGGTAAGTAAGGGCCAGGGGACACGTTGGAGGACTGTGTCTCCAGCGATGCAGGTGCGCTCGTACTACTGCGTGGCGCGCCCCTCACTGGAGACATGGTAAGGTTCTTTCGTTGTGGCGCTTTCCATAAATTTCCCCATAGTGGAAGTTTTTCCACATAGCATTGAAGTTCCCCTCCCGAAGGGGAACGCTCAGGTTACTAAAGTAACCCTCGTTCCCCGAGGGGGGGAACGGAAATGCTATGTTCCTTCGCCACAATGATTGTCCCTTAGCTGTTGAGTGTGAAAGCCTCTTCAGCTAGAAAAGGATAGCGTTGCTGAGCACATGCTAGCCTTTTATGCCACACTGATTGTCATTCAAGACAGCTGTGCACGCTGACGCTGCCAACTCATTGGCATTTCATTGGCCCGTTTTTATACTCTTTCAGATGATTGGATTCTGACGAAATCCCCATAGTGGAAGTTTTTCCACATAGCATTTCCGTTCCCCCCCTCGGGGAACGAGGGTTACTTTAGTAACCTGAGCGTTATGCATAATAAAATCAAATGACACAGGGAAAAAGTATTGAACAGATGAAGAAAGGAAGGTGTAGGTGGGCAGTGAAAGCCCAGACAGCAGCTGAAATCTCTCAGTAGTTCTTCAGCAACCCTCTGCCCTTCCTCAGTGTAAATGAATATCAGCTGCTTCAGTCCAACATCTACATTAGCAGGAGGATGAACATCAAACCAGAGTGGACATTTCAGCAAGACAATGATCCAAAACACAGCCGAGGAGACTCTCAGATGCTTTCAGAGAAAGAAAATCAAGCTGTAGAATGGCCCAGCCAATCACCTGATCCGAATATAATAGAGAATACAGAATAAAGCTCAGATTTGATAGACGAGACCCACAGAAGCATCAAGATTTAGCAGCCTGATCTCACGAGGAAACGTAAGTATTTTACGTTCTGTCAGTTTAGTGGCTAATTCGTACGAATTTGTGCGAGTTCAGTCGTACGAACATGTACGATTTTAAAAAGGAGGCGTGACACCTAACCCAAACCCTGACCCCAACCGTCATTGGGTGATGAGCAAATCGTACTTATTTGTACGAATTAGATCCTACAAATTCATACGAATTAGCCACTAAATCAAAAAGTTACGAATTGCTGTGAGATTGCGTTGGACTTAGACACTCTGTTGAAGTCTGTGAGAAACTCACACCTGAGCAATGCATGAGGCTTCATTCTCCATATGAGAGGCTCTTTAAGCTGTCGTCATTAAAAAAGTTTTTTATATAAAGTATTACATACAGTTCAGTAGTTCAGCACTTTCTCCTTCTGTCATTCCACTGTTATTAGATTTTTCAGTTTTGTTTTATGTTTATGTTTGTATTGTTCTGGTTTTTGCCATAAAATGCTTCAATTCCATGTCAACAGCTCCTTCAGGAATATTATTCCCAGGAAAAAACATGACAATGTGCTCCATATTTTTCCCCGCTGTATGTTACGTCTGAGTATATAAAGCACCAGGTGTGACTGTAGTGCTTTTTTGCTGTTTTCAGCCCGGCACAGGTTTCATTTTCACATTTTGTAGGTCTAAAACGCCCATTAGAGGTGTTAACCTACACTGGTCTCACGGTTACGATTATCATGCTATTGATTTGGTTCAACTCGATATATCTCGCTGCATCACGGTGCATTGACAATTCTTTCCATACACACATTTTACATTTTATATTTTCTTCACAGCACAGCAATTCTTGTATTAAAATGTATATTTATATTTATTTACTATTTGTAATACAATTTTGTCCTTTAATACAAACAGTCAGATATATGAACTGTACCTTTAAAAACTCAAATACATGCACAGAACAACATGAGCATTTATAGCAGATAAACAAATATAAATATCCCGCTCGTGCTCGCTTTCTGAGCCGTCTAGTGAGTTTGTTCTTACACCCCTATGATTGGTCATGCGCTCAACAGAAAGGGCTGTGATTGGCTCTAACGCTCTGGCGCTGTTCACCAACGATAAACACTGATAAACGGCATCGGCGATCACAGCTGATCCATGATAGACGCAGTAGAGAAAACTCTAGTGTCTGTATCGAGAGGAGAGGAAAAGTCATGCCAGCAGGTCAAATGGGCCACAATGAGAGAGAGAGAGAGAGAGAAATAGAGTTTACTTTCATTTTCTCAATCGCAGTGAAATAGGGGCTGTAAGTGTTAGTGAAAGACTGTCCAGCAAACACACACCCAGTGAAATTGTGCACAGTTTCTGAGTTTTTAAGTAGTTTTAGCGTTGTAAACACTCGCGCTCGCCTCCCTCGCCATAGTAAGCTACGGCGCCATAGCGCATATGAGATAAATGACGTCATACATAATAACCGGTGATGATTATTACTGAACCGATACCAAATTGCTTGCATCTGCATCGCGGTGGACCGAAGAAACAATTAATTTTGACACCCCTAACGTACTCATACTCATTGCTTACTGTGTTTTTCAAACACTAACATGCATTGTGCAGTAATGAAGCCACATTTCCCAAACACTCATTACCAATGTGACTCTTGACCAAACCGTTCAGCTCATCTGCAAAACTCACTCAGACCGACACAACAGCTCATATATGGCTCAAAATAAGCTTGTTTCACTAAACCACTGAAAATGTTATGTGCCTTTGCGCGTCCAAAACACATTTCTTGGCTCACACAGATTTTTAGCTCATCATTGAGTCTATTTATTGACTTGTGTAAATGTGTGTAAACTTATATTTATTCAGTTTTTATTCAGTAATATTATCGACTAATATTAAAATGTTCATATGATTTATTTACAATACAGTTTGTAAAGTAATATTTTCTGTCTTTTAGTAGATATGTTATATGATAGACTTGCTTTGTTTACGCATTAAGTGGATCTAATTGAATTTGCATTGTAAACATTAAATAAAACTTTAAAGGTATTGTTTTTTATATCCTAAATTAAGTTTTTAGTTATGAAATTCCTAAAATTGTTCTGCATAAATCAGCAGTTTTTTTTTTACAAAATTCTGTGCAGAAATAGCAAAAATGTCCAAAGATTCTGTCTGGCCCTACTTATTACAAACACAGGGATGTACAGCAGTGCACACATACCTTTAAATATGAAAAATTAAAAGATTGAAATTTAAAAATAATAATAATATTGTCAATATAAATATAAAAAATGCTACCTCCACCCATGCCTTCTTCACCTCATTGGGGTTTTGGTTCTGGTGCAGCCAATTTATTCAGGAATATTTACATTTGTTAATGTAATCGTTCATAGTAAAAGCACAACTTGTGTTTCTGAAATACATGTGGTCATTCTGACACTATGGTAATTAAGGGTAGAAATACTCATAGTGGCAACGCAGTGGCGCAGTAGGTAGTGCTGTTGCCTCACAGCAAGAACGTCGCTGGGTCGCAGGTTCGAACCTCGGCTGGGCTGGGTCAGTTGGCGTTTCTGTGTGGAGTTTGCATGTTCTCCCTGCGTTCTCGTGGGTTTCCTCCGGGTGCTCCGGTTTCCCCCACAGTCCAAAGACATGCAGTACAGGTGAATTGGGTAGACTAAATTGTCCATAGTGAATGTGTGTGTGGTAGTTCCCAGAGATGGGTTGCGGCTGGAAGGGCATCCGCTGCGTAAAATCGTGCTGGATAAGTTGGCGGTTCATTCCGCTGTGGCGACCCCGCAAGGGACAAAGCTGACAAGAAAATGAATAATTGAATGAATACTCATAGCTCTTGTATTTGTAACTCAATTGTAGTTATTTGTTATAAAATAACAATGTTAGAAAGAAATGTAGGGCGACGCGGTGGCGCAGTAGGTAGTGCTGTCGCCTCACAGCAGGAAGGTCGCTGGTTTGAGCCTCGACTGGATCAGTTGGCATTTCTGTGTGGAGTTTGCATGTTCTCCCTGTGTTGGTGTGGGTTTCCTCTGGGTGCTCCGGTTTCCCCCGCAAGTCCAAAGACATGTGGTACAGGTGAATTAGGTAAGCTAAAATTGTCCTTAGTGTATGAGTGTGAATGAGAGTGTATGAGTGTTTCCCAGTAATGGGTTGCAGCTGGAAGGGCTGAAAACGTGCTGGATAAGTTGGCGGTTCATTCCGCTGTGGCGACCCCAGATTAATAAAGGGACTAAGCCGAAAAAAAAAATGAATGAATGAAGAAAGAAATGTACACACATTTAGGAAAAAGTCAGGGTATAACAGATGTGTGGGTTTTATTTCAACAAAGTTGTTAAATTACAAAAATAATAAATGATCAAAATGACCGTCTCTATAGGTGAATTAGATTAACTAAATTGGCCGTAATGTATGAGGGTGCGTGTGAACGAAGGTGTATGGGTGTTTCCCAGTACTGGGTTGCAGCTGGAAGGGCATTTGCTGGAATGAGGGACTAAGCCGAAAAAAAAATGAATGAATGAATGAAAACTGCCGGGTGCTCCGGTTTCCCCCACAGTCCAAACACATGTGCTACAGGTGAATTGAATAAGCTAAATTGAGTATGAGTGTGAATGCAAGAGTGTATGGGTGTTTTCCAGTGTTGGGTTGCAGCTGGAAGGGCATCCGCTGCGTAAAATCGTGCTGGATAAGTTGGCGGTTTATTCCGCTGTGGTGACCCCAAATTAATAAAGGGACTAAGCCAAAAAGAAAATGAATGAATGAATGAAAATGACCACCTCTATAATGTTAATCAGGTTAAGGCGATTAAGAACCAGTTCTCATTTACAATGTAGTAAAATTGTTGTCCTCCATTATTAGACACATTCACGTTTCTATGAATTCATCCATCATGTCTCCATCACTCCTGGACATTTACTGGCCAGAGCACAGTGTGATGTTTCCAGCATGTTGTCTGAACTTCACACAGTCTCTAACAGGCCCTGTGGAGCTGTACAAAACAGCAAGGCCTTCTGGGAAACATATTAGCACAGAGTTCAGTGGTTTATATTTATTGAGGATGGATGAGGGAGAGCGTGACATTGGTTACACTTGCATTCGGGACAGTTATGAGTTAAGATGGCATGAAATGAAGCTGCACTTTAATCCCAGTCTATTAGTGCTGAGCTGGGAAAATCTCTTTCACACGAGCCGAAATATTCATGAGTCATCTCGCATTGGGATGAAGACAGCTTTCCAGGCATTTAAACAAAAGTGTAAAACAGCTTTCTGTATAGTAGAATGTGTCCTGGTTGCTTGGACTGCTTTTTTTCTAAGCAACACAAGATCATCAAGCATTTCCCTCATGACTTCCAGAAGAATGTATTCATACTATTTCTGTATCCTAATATTTTGTCAATCATCTCACATGATAAAGTACTATTCATTTAAAGTAAATATTATAGCGTTTTTGAACCCTACTATAGTAGTACAGCGTTATACTGTATATTTTTAGGATTTACAACTTTGTCAAGGAATGCTTCAGCATATTGTAGTATTAACTGATAAATTAATAATAAATACTATGGTATACTTTAGTTTTATTACAGTAAATGATGGTGTATTGTCGTATAATATACCCTGTAGTTGTAGAAAACTACAGTATTGGCTTATTTGTTTATATTACTATAGTTGTTGTGTTTCCGTAGCAACTATGGAATCACCACAAAGATTAATTGCTATAGTTTTTGTGTTACCATAGCAACTATAGAATTACTACTACAGATCGATTACTCTAGTTGTTGCGTTAACGTAGCAACTATAGAATCATCACAACAAATCAATTACTATTATTGTTGTGTTACCATAGCAACTATAGAATCACCACAACAGATCAATTACTGTAGCGGTTGTGTTACCATAGCAACTATAGAATTACAACAACATATTAATTACTATAGTTGTTGTTACCATAGCAACTATAGAATTACCACTAAAGATCAATTACTATAGTTGTTGTGTTACCATAGCAACTATAATCATCACAACATATCAATTACTGAAGCTGTTGTGTTACTATAGCAACTATAGAATCATCAAAACAGATCAATTGCCATAGTTGTGTTACCATAGCAAATATAGAATACCACAACAGATCAATTAGTATAGCTGTTGTGTTACCATAGCAACTATAGAATCACCACAACATATCAATTACTATAGCTGTTGTGTTACCATAGCAACTATAGAATCACCACAACATATCAATCACTATAGTTGTTGTGTTACCATAGCAACTGTAGAATCACCACAACAAATCAATTACTATTGTTGTGTTACCATAGCAACTGTCGAATTACTATAACAGATCAATTCCTATAGCTGTTGTGTTACCATAGCAACTATAGAATCACCACAAAAGATCAATTATCATAGTTGTGTTACCATAGCAACTATAACATTTCCACTACATACCAACTACTTTAGTTGTTGTGTTACCATAGCGACTGTAGAATCACCACAACAAATCAAATACTATTGTTGTGTTACCATAGCAACTGTAGAATCACCACAACACACCAACATTTTTTGAAAATAGGCTCATTTTACAGCTCCTCTAGAGTTAAACAGTAGAGATTTGCCAATTTTTTATTCATTCAGCCTATCGCTGGGTCTGGTGTGGGCACTTTTAGCTTAGCTTAGCATAGATCATTGAATCAAATTAGACAGTCAGCATCTTCGTCAACAAATTCCCATACAGTGTAACGAAATGCTGTGTCTTCCAAGACCACGGTGCTACATAAATAAACACAATCATAAATAAGAACACAACGCTGGACATAAATGCTATTTTAAACCTATACCTGGAGCTGTAATCTGACTATACATATACTATACACGCTTAACTATACACATAACCTAAATCAGACTATACAAGTACTTTTACATAAGACAGAACAATATTGCGCAGTATATTACACAAAAGAGGAGTTTAAGCTTGGAGAAAACAAGTCATTTGTGGAACATTCACAAGTAAACATTCATTCATTTTCTTTTCGGCTTAGTCCCTTTAATAATCTGAGGTCGCTACATCGAAATGAACAAATTCAGCATATGTTTTACGCTGCAGATGCCCTTCAAGCTGCAACCCAGTAGTGGGAAACACTCATACACTCTCATTCACACACTTCAGCTTACCCAATTCCCCTATAGCCCATGTCTGGACTTGTGGGGGAAACCGGAACCCGGAGGAAACCCACACCAACACGGGGAGAACATGCAAGCTCCACACAGAAACGCCAACTGACCCAGCCAAGGCTTGAACCAGGGACTTCCTTGCTGTGAGGCGACATCGCTATCCACTTCGCCACCCCACAAGTAAACATTGTTTTCCTCGGTTCATGTAAGATGGAGTTTAGGTAAAGTGAGCGGTACATGTGGAGAGAAGAGTATTTCTACAGGTGGTTTGTCAGGCCCACTCACCTGTGTGAGGCCCACTCAGAAATGCACAATGTTTTGATAGAGATATGGAGTGATTTTAAGAAAGTGTCTGGTGCAAGTGTGGGTTAAAGTGTCAGAGTGTTTTCTACATGTAGAAAACTGTGTGCATTTTGCATAGAAGTAGCTAATATCTCTGTGTAAAGGATTCAGAAATGGTAAAACTTAACTGTTTAACTCTAGGTGAGCTGTAAAATTAGCTTATTTGTCACGGTTGTAAATCTGTCTGTTCTTTTGAATGTGTGGGTGTGTTTGTTTGGGTGTTTACATGTCGCCAGCTGAGCGGTCACGTGCCTTACTATTGCTCAGCATCGCTCAGCTGTTAATCAATGAACCACAGGTGCAGCGCATTACCGCGCGCCTTTATCTGTTCAGTGTTTGTATCTTGTGTTGTCAGTTCGTTGTGGTTCACGTCTGTGTCTTCCTGTTAGGCTTCTCCCGCTGAATCTGCTGGTGGTGAGTAATCATAGAGTCTGTTGCTTTTGGACTTGTCTAGCACGGCTTGGTTTCATTGAAGTTGTTACCGCTGTTTGCACTGATGACACTCACAAGAGATTCACTTTGTTTTGCTGCACTGAAGAACTATTACCGCTGTTAGGCGTTGTCGATTTCCTTGAGAGATGCACCATTGCTCTACCCCTTCCCTTGATATCTGGTGAGATATCCATGAGAGATTTTCCTCTGGATCTCTTGCTCTGAAGAACTATTACCGCTGTTTAGCGTTGTCGATTTTCTTAAGAGATGCATCATTGCTCTACCCTAACCCTCAATATCTGGTGAGATCTATACCAGCTGTTATTACCTGTTATCCCTGTTAATAAATCATCTTGCATTCACTTGCATTTGGGTCTCATGTGACACTATTTCCCAAAAATTAAAACCCAGGCTCATTCTGAAAACGTACCCCTATATACATTTCTGGAGAGCGCCAAATACGTCCCAGGAGCTATGTTTTTTTGCAGTTTTTGTTTTCAAGAATCCACCAGAGGCCGCTGTGTATGCTTTTACAGATCTCTAATTTATCACGCGAGTGCCATTAAAACCTGCTGTTCTCACGTAAATCCAACAGAGGCTGCTGTCGACTGACTGAATGATCCATTGACCAGCGCTCACCCCCCTCCCTAAACCCAACCGACAGTGTTTTAAAATCAGTCCAGAAAAAGAAAAGCCCTCGCCTGATTTTTACCACGTTTTCAGGTTTTACCACATTCTCACCCTGTTATTTACTTGTATATTTTAATTTTTGGCTTCTGTTTTTTGTCTTACCTGCTTTCTGGAACCGTTCTTCACCAGACTGGAGCCCCATCATCGTGGTCAACTCCACTCTGCATCTCAAGTCTGCTGCATGGTGAGCCACTAGTCAAACTGGTAACAGTAGGAAAGCCACCTCTGCTTACACAGTCAGCTGGTAAGCATGAAAAGGAACGTATGTACAGTTGAAGTCAGAATAATTCGCCCCCTTTGAATTTTTTTTCTTTTTTAAATATTTCCCAAATGATGTTGAACAGAGCAAGGAAATTTTCACAGTATGTCTGATAATTTTTTCTTCTGGAGAAAGTCTTATTTGTTTTATTTCGGCTACAATAAAAGCAGGTTTTAATTTTTTAAAACCCATTTTAAGGTCAATATTATTAGCCCCCTTAAGCTATATTCTTGTTTTGATAGTCTACAGAACAAACCATCATTATACAATAACTTGCCTAATTCCCCTAACCTGCCTAGTTACCCTAATTACCCTAGTTAAGCCTTTAAATGTCACTTTAAGCTGTATAGAAGTGTCTTGAAGAATATCTAGTCTAATATTATTTACTGTCATCATGACAAAGATAAAATAAATCAGTTATTAGAGATGAGTTATTAAAACTATTATGATTAGAAATGTGCTGAAGAAATCTGCTCTCTGTTAAACAGAAATTGGGGAAAAAATTAAACAGGGGGGCGAATAATTTAGGGGGGCTAATAGTTCTGACTTCAACTGTATATAGGGCTCCGTTATCAGAATGAGCCTATGTTGAAAAATGGAGTACTTCTCCGAGCAGAGGAACATGTTCAGAAGCAGAAGGTCAGATGTCAGAAATGTTTGGCTGGCTAGCGGCTGGTTAGTGAGCGCATGTTTGGAGCTGATCTGCAAGTAACGGATCATTTGCGTCCGCTGAAAGCTCTTCAATAAATCACTCTGACAGGAGCTGCGCTGGACTCTCAGTCAGATATGAAGAGCGTCTCATATGAAAGACATTTGTTTGAGGTAAACGAGCAGGAATGATGAGTCTGTGCACATCTGGATGCACTGAGCTGAGTCTGCGTGGAGAAATGCTGACGGGTTTCACTCAGGGTTTAAGAGGCGTGAAGAACACGAACGTGTGAGACGCACACCTGCAGCGTCCTCAGGTCATGTTATGATGACCGCATTCAAGGTTTACCATGGTTTTCTGTTATACCGTTCCTGTGGTAAATGTACAGTTGAAGTCAGAATCATTATTCATTCATTCATTCATTTTCATTTCAGCTTAGTCCCTTTATTTATCAGGGGTCGCCACAGCGGACTTATCCAGCAACTTATCCAGCATATGTTTCACGCAGCGGATGCCCGTCCAGCTGCAACCCATCTCTGGGAAACATCCATACACACTCATTCACACTCATACACTACGGACATTTTAGCTTACCCAATTCCCCTGTACTGCATGTGTTTGGACTGTAGGGGGAAACCGGAGCACCCGGAGGAAACCCCCACGAATGCAGGGAGAACATGCAAACTCCACACAGAAACGCCAACTGACCCAGCTGAGGCTCGAACCAGCAACTTTCTTGCTGTGAGACGACAGCACTACCTACTGCGCCACCGCGTCGTTGTCAGAATCATTAGCCCTCCTGAATTATTAGCCTCCTTGTATATATTTTTTCCAGTTTCTGTTTAATGGAAATAATATTTCTTCAACACATTTCTAAACATAATAAATTTACTAATTAATTTCTGATAACAGATTTCTTTTATCCTTTCCATGATGACAGCAGATAATATTAGACTAGATATTCTTCAAGACACTAGTATTCAGCTTAAAGTGACATTTAAAGGCTTAACTATAAAATCAGGTTATGAATATTCATAAAGCAGTGGATATTAACCTGTATCCTGTCACATTTGCCGTGTAAAAACAGTGCAAAGTTAAACGCGAGTGTGAGAGTGAGAGTGGGACAACATTGTGTGTGACTCATTGTCAGTGTTGGGGAGGTTACCTTGGAAATGTAATAGATTACAGATTACAATTGACTCTATTTAAAATGTAATCAGTAGTGTACCTTCTCAATGACTTTATAAAAGTAAAGTAACTGATTACTTTTTGATTACTTTTAAGTTTCTCATGGACATTTTCAACTAAATCATGTTCAAGCATTTATACCGAGCAGGAATGAGCTTACAGTAGCTCTGTTTACTTCTAGAGTTTCAGTATCTCTCATCACTTGAAATTAAATATTCATTTAAAGGTGCAGTATGTAAGTTTGACACCTAGTGGTTAAACTTGGTGTTGCACTCCTGGATCAAAACAATAGCATGCGTGGGATGCCAGAGAAGCGAGTGATTTAAACTGTTCTAAAAAAAGCGACGACACGCGATAGAGGGAATATTCTCCATATTAAAGGGAGTTTTTGTCCTAACCAACACCTCGAATTGAATTTATTAGAAACGGCTTCTATTTCTAACAGCTGAACTTGTGAAACCTATGACAGTGATCAGCTCAGGTAAATCTCGTGTGCTTTATTCAATGCTAAATGCTAACAATATGAGTTTGAATGCCATTTTACATTTAATGATGTTAACGTGGGTTAACATGTATTAAACAGATTCTAAACTTTACCATTTCATGAGTGAGTGCATATTCTGTGCTTCTGAAAGGCTGTATTTAAATTTCTGCCGTGTTTGATCTGGTGCAAACAGCCAAATAGCTGATCACTGCCTCTCTCGTCACAGCGTGTTGTTAGGACACGCGGTTACAATGTAACCTGCTCACCTAATGTTGACGTTCGTAATATTTATGTCATTTGCTAATTAATAACCTCATGTGGAACTGAATCTGTCTCCCATACTGTCCTTTTCGGTCACGGACGCATGCTTTCAGAGCCTTTCTGAATGAATGTATGAAGTATGCTGTTTCCCAACATGGCAACCCGGGGTGCTGAATTATAATTGGCTAAACTGGCATGTGCATGTGAAAATTACCTAAACAAAGAGAGCGTTCCGGCACGGAAAAAACATTTTCAAAGCAGAATATCTGACTTCAGCATTGTTTTTCAGTTAAACAAGTATGTTCACTTAGGATGTTTCTTAAATATCTGCACACATATTATGGTAATTTTATGCTTTAGAAGAGTAAAAAAACTTACATACAGCACCTTTAATGGGGTGAAATAGGTGCCCTTTAAGGGAGTTTTTCACCCACAGTCCAAACACATGCGCTATAAGGGAATCGATGAACTAAATTGGCTGTAGTGTATGAGTGTGTGAATAAGTGTGTAAGGGTGTTTCCCAGTACTGGGTTGCAGCTTGAAGGGACTCCTCTGTGTAAAACATATGCTGGAATAGTTGGTGGTTCATTCCGCTGTGGCGACCCCTGATAAACTAAGCTGAAGAAAACTGAATGAATGAATGAAAAATAATTATGTTAACCCTTACATTTTAAAATGAAAATAAATTAATTATATGGTGTAAAAATAACTCATTAACCCTTACATTTTAAAATCAAATAAAATCAAATAATAATTGGATATAAAAATAATTATGCCATTATTCCTTACAGTTCAAATTAAATAATAGTATACTGCAAAAATAATTCCAAAATAAAACTATAATAAACTCAGTATATCCAGTATTTAAATTAAGTATACTATCAACCATAACTACATTATATTAACAAGCAAAACAACAGATTGATATTTTCACTTTGGAGATGAACATTGGTGCAGATTTTCATTCATTCATTCATTTTCTTTTGGCTTAGTCTCTTACTCATCAGGGGTCTCCACAGCGGAATGAACCGCCAACTATTCCAGCGTATGTTTTACACAGCTGATGCCCTTCCAGCCGCAACCCAGTACTGGGAAACACCCATACACACTCATTCACACACACACACACACACACACACACACACACACACACACACACACACACACACACACACACACACACACACACACTCATACACTACGGCCTATTTAGTTGATCAATTCCCCTATAGCGCATGTGTTTGGACTGTGGGGGAAACCGGAGCACCTGGAGGAAACCCACACCAACAACGGGAGAACATGCAAACTCCACACAGAAACACCAGCTGACTCGAACCAGTGACCTTCTTGCTGTGAGGCCACAGTGCCACAGCACTGAGCCACTGTGTCACCTGGTGCAGATATAAACGTCAGTAATTCAGTGTATATCTGATGCGTTACTGTTACTCTCATGTCATGCTCTGATTGATTCAGTTGCTCATAATTGAGTATAAATTGAACTCTAAATGAGTTTTGGGGTCAGATGAAGCCGGTCAGAGGAGACTTTCTCCTGATATTAATGGAAACTCTGATATACAATTAGCTGAGAGCAGTCAAACCTGCAGGGCTTCAGTCGACCTCAGTGAACAAGGTCAAGAGCGGAGCAGATGTCAAACTACTGGCCTGATATCAGCTAGTCTGTTACTTTTAAGGATATCTTTTGTGCTCCAAAACAGTGACAAAAAATTGTGTTAAAAACATATATAAAACTGATATAAACATCCAAAGCGTGCAGTTTGTGACTTCCGCCTAAATTAATCAATGTTGTTCTTTTGCTCAACCACTCTCACTGGCAGAGTTGTGAGAAAAATGAAATGCTATTGGCTGTTTTTTGAGGGGAGGAGCTACTCTATGTCCCGCCCTCTCTTCTTTTTTTGCAGTTGAGCACTTAATGAGACCTTTAAAGTCAGCATGAAGTCAAAATGCACTCTTCTTATATGTATATGGATACAGTAGTGCTTGTTATAAATGATGTATCTATGAACTTCGTAATTTAGTAAAAATGAATTTGCAGTCATACTCATACAATTTAAACAAATATAGCCTTCTCTCCTCCTCAAAATGACTTCTCTTCATTTCTGGTCACATGGAAAGCCTTTAGGGCAGAGTTAACAGTCATTTATGGAGTGGTTATAAGTAATTTAGGGTGGAGCTATCAGTCTTTTACTGCGGGACTATCAGTCCTTTAGGGCAGAGATATCAGTCAATTAGGGCGGAGCTAGCTGTAATTTAGGGATGGGCTATCAGTACTTTAGGGCGGGGCTATCATTAATTTAGAAAGGGCCTATCAGTCGTTTAGGGTGAACTTATCAGTCCTTTCGGGCAGGGCTATCAGTCCTTTAGGGTAGGGCTATCAGTCACTTAGGGTGGAGCTATCAGTAATTTAGAAAGGGGCTATCGGTCCTTTAGGCCGGGGCTATCAGTCATTTAGGGCGGGGTTATCATTAATTTAGAAAGGGGCTATCAGTTCTTTTTGGTGAAGATATCAGTCCTTTAGGGTAGGACTATCAGTCCTTTAGGGCAGGATTATCAGTCATTAAGGGTGGGATATCAATAATTTAGGAAGGGGCTATCAGTCCTTTAGGGTGAAGATATCAGTCCTTTAGGGTGGAGCTATCAGTCCTTTAAGGCGGGGCTATCATTAATTTAGAAAAGGGTTATCTGTCATTTAGGGCGGGGCTATCATTAATTTAGAAAAGGGTTATCAGTCCTTTAGGGCGGGGCTATCATTAATTTAGAAAAGGGTTATCAGTCCTTTAGGGCGGGGCTATCATTAATTTAGAAAAGGGTTATCTGTCATTTAGGGCGGGGCTATCATTAATTTAGAAAAGGGTTATCAGTCCTTTAAGGCGGGGCTATCATTAATTTAGAAAAGGGTTATCTGTCATTTAGGGCGGGGCTATCATTAATTTAGAAAAGGGTTATCAGTCCTTTAGGGCGGGGCTATCATTAATTTAGAAAAGGGTTATCTGTCATTTAGGGCGGGGCTATCATTAATTTAGAAAAGGGTTATTAGTCCTTTAGGGCGGGGCTATCATTAATTTAGAAAAGGGTTATCTGTCATTTAGGGCGGGGCTATCATTAATTTAGAAAAGGGTTATCAGTCCTTTAAGGCGGGGCTATCATTAATTTAGAAAAAGGTTATCTGTCATTTAGGGCGGGGCTATCATTAATTTAGAAAAGGGTTATCAGTCCTTTAGGGCGGTGCTATCATTAATTTAGAAAAGGGTTATCTGTCATTTAAGGCGGGGCTATCATTAATTTAGAAAAGGGTTATCAGTCCTTTAGGGCGGGGCTATCATTAATTTAGAAAAGGGTTATCTGTCATTTAGGGCGGGGCTATCATTAATTTAGAAAAGGGTTATCAGTCCTTTAGGGCGGGGCTATCATTAATTTAGAAAAGGGTTATCTGTCATTTAGGGCGGGGCTATCATTAATTTAGAAAAGGGTTATCTGTCCTTTAGGGCGGGGCTATCATTAATTTAGAAAAGGGTTATCTGTCATTTAGGGCGGGGCTATCATTAATTTAGAAAAGGGTTATCTGTCATTTAGGGCGGGGCTATCATTAATTTAGAAAAGGGTTATCAGTCCTTTAGGGCGGGGCTATCATTAATTTAGAAAAGGGTTATCTGTCATTTAGGGCGGGGCTATCATTAATTTAGAAAAGGGTTATCAGTCCTTTAGGGCGGGGCTATCATTAATTTAGAAAAGGGTTATCTGTCATTTAGGGCGGGGCTATCATTAATTTAGAAAAGGGTTATCAGTCCTTTAGGGCGGGGCTATCATTAATTTAGAAAAGGGTTATCTGTCATTTAGGGCGGGGCTATCATTAATTTAGAAAAGGGTTATCAGTCCTTTAGGGCGGGGCTATCATTAATTTAGAAAAGGGTTATCAGTCCTTTAGGGCGGGGCTATCATTAATTTAGAAAAGGGTTATCTGTCATTTAGGGCGGGGCTATCATTAATTTAGAAAAGGGTTATCAGTCCTTTAGGGCGGGGCTATCATTAATTTAGAAAAGGGTTATCAGTCCTTTAGGGCGGGGCTATCATTAATTTAGAAAAGGGTTATCTGTCATTTAGGGCGGGGCTATCATTAATTTAGAAAAGGGTTATCTGTCATTTAGGGCGGGGCTATCATTAATTTAGAAAAGGGTTATCTGTCATTTAGGGCGGGGGCTATCATTAATTTAGAAAAGGGTTATCTGTCATTTAGGGCGGGGCTATCATTAATTTAGAAAAGGGTTATCAGTCCTTTAGGGCGGGGGCTATCATTAATTTAGAAAAGGGTTATCTGTCATTTAGGGCGGGGCTATCATTAATTTAGAAAAGGGTTATCTGTCATTTAGGGCGGGGCTATCATTAATTTAGAAAAGGGTTATCAGTCCTTTAGGGCGGGGCTATCATTAATTTAGAAAAGGGTTATCTGTCATTTAGGGCGGGGCTATCATTAATTTAAAAAAGGGTTATCTGTCATTTAGGGCGGGCCTATCATTAATTTAGAAAAGGGTTATCAGTCCTTTAGGGCGGGGCTATCATTAATTTAGAAAAGGGTTATCTGTCATTTAGGGCGGGGCTATCATTAATTTAGAAAAGGGTTATCAGTCCTTTAGGGCGGGGCTATCATTAATTTAGAAAAGGGTTATCTGTCATTTAGGGCGGGGCTATCATTAATTTAGAAAAGGGTTATCTGTCCTTTAGGGCGGGGCTATCATTAATTTAGAAAAGGGTTATCTGTCATTTAGGGCGGGGCTATCATTAATTTAGAAAAGGGTTATCTGTCATTTAGGGCGGGGCTATCATTAATTTAGAAAAGGGTTATCTGTCATTTAGGGCGGTGCTATCATTAATTTAGAAAAGGGTTATCTGTCATTTAGGGCGGGGCTATCATTAATTTAGAAAAGGGTTATCTGTCATTTAGGGCGGGGCTATCATTAATTTAGAAAAGGGTTATCAGTCCTTTAGGGCGGGGCTATCATTAATTTAGAAAAGGGTTATCTGTCATTTAGGGCGGAGCTATCATTAATTTAGAAAAGGGTTATCAGTCCTTTAGGGCGGGGCTATCATTAATTTAGAAAAGGGTTATCTGTCATTTAGGGCGGGGCTATCATTAATTTAGAAAAGGGTTATCTGTCATTTAGGGCGGGGCTATCATTAATTTAGAAAAGGGTTATCTGTCATTTAGGGCGGGGCTATCATTAATTTAGAAAAGGGTTATCAGTCCTTTAGGGCGGTGCTATCATTAATTTAGAAAAGGGTTATCTGTCATTTAGGGCGGGGCTATCATTAATTTAGAAAAGGGTTATCAGTCCTTTAGGGCGGGGCTATCATTAATTTAGAAAAGGGTTATCTGTCATTTAGGGCGGGGCTATCATTAATTTAGAAAAGGGTTATCAGTCCTTTAGGGCGGTGCTATTATTAATTTAGAAAAGGGTTATCTGTCATTTAGGGCGGGGCTATCATTAATTTAGAAAAGGGTTATCTGTCATTTAGGGCGGTGCTATCATTAATTTAGAAAAGGGTTATCTGTCATTTAGGGCGGGGCTATCATTAATTTAGAAAAGGGTTATCAGTCATTTAGTGCAGAGCTTTCAGACCTTTCAATACTAAGACCAACAAAAAATGAAAATTTGTTATTTTCTATGTTGATATGGCTATTAACTGTACTATCATTCTGGTGTCTATTTTTAAAATCTGATTTCAGCTAATAATTTTTGGTGACTGAATATTTAATGCATCCCTAATCTCTTTAGGGCAGAATGAGGTTTCTGTGGTTAGAAAGTACATACTTTATTATTATTATTATTTATTATTACTCACAGCAAGAAGGTCGCTGGTTCGAGCCTCGGCTGGGTCAGTTGGTGTTTCTGTGTGGAGTTTGCATGTTCTCCCCGTGTTGGTGTGGGTTTTTTCCGGGTGTTCCGGTTACCCCCACAGTCCAAACACATGCGCTATAGGGAAATTGGGTTACGGCTGGAAGGGCATCCGCTGTGTAAAACATGCTGGAATATTTGGCAGTTCATTCCGCTGTGGCGATCCTTAATAAATAAGGGACTAAGCTGAAGGACAACTAAGGAATGTTTGAAATTATCCCACTGAACAAAATTTTTGGTAATCTTCAGTCTGAGCATCTGCTTCTGGATTGGCTTCCTCTCTGATGATGTCAATCTGACGCTTCAGACACAATATTTTTTAACCACGCCTCTTTTACTGTTAGTTTACTGAGGGAATGATGTCCAACAATAAAGCCTCGCCCCCTACTCAATATTCTGTTTCAACTGAAAGTGCATCTGCATACTGAAGTCTCAGCAATTTTTGTTTCATGTGGACTTTAACAGGATAACCAAGATTTTCTTTTTATATTCAGAGAACATTTACTGTACAAATAATGTCAACATGGCTCCATCATTCTCATTATTGGAGGTTTCTCATTAGCAGTGGTGACTCCTGTGTTCAGCTCAGTGTGTCAATGATTCCTCATATCTATAAAGGAGAATAGGATATTTGAGCATGCAGCGCTGTGTTTGGCTGTGATCATGAATGAGGATCATTAGACTGCCAGCACATTGTTTCCAGTCATTATTATCTGCACTGTACTGATGTGTTGATCTGCTAAACAGAGACTCATAATGAGAGAAAACAGCTCACAAAAACCCCTTCCAGGAACATTCTGATCATTGAGTTATTATTGCTTAATGTTCTCACAATGTTCAGTTTCTTAAACATGATTTATTATTATTATTGGTCTTAAAATATCAGCCATGCTTTACAATAAGGTTTCATTAGGAGAAATGGTCGTGCCCAACTGAGCCTGGTTTCTACCCAGGGTTTTGTCCTTCTTTGGTCAATTGGTGAAGTTAGTTCCTCCGCTGTCGCCACTGGCTTGCTTGGTTTGGGACTTGTGGAGCTGCACATGGATGGATTTGCTCTTCAGTGTTTGGACTTTCAGCAGTGAATATTAAACCACACTGAACTGGACTGAACTTCAACTCTGAACACTGGACTGACACAGTTTCAGTTTACTAGAACTTCTGTGTTCAGCTGCTTTGACACAATCTACAATGTAAAAGCACTAGAGAAATAAAGATGAATTAAATGTATTGTGCATGGCCATACATCTAAAGCGCTTCACAATCATTATTATTTTACATTTCTCAACGCCTTAAGCTTTACATGCTGCTGAAATGAGTGTTTATTTGCGTCGGGCTCTTCTGCATGTGTGTTATCCTCCAGAGAGAGACAGAGAGTTTCTGGAGTGTGTGTTTGTTCTGCTCTTCATCTTCATATGTAGGACTGACAGCGTTCATACACATGTTCTGGAGAGATGACAGATACTGCAGCTTGTTTAAATAAAAAAAAAGAAGTGTATTTACCCCCATGACAACAGCCCAGCCAAACAAGGTCATTTTTTTCTTTTTGTTGTCACATTGTAATTGCTTCCATCAGGTTTGCATAAAAACATCTCTCGTATTAATAGTGAGCACTTACAGCACTGCGAAACAACGTGGAGGAGTCACAAACACTCCATCATGGGCGAACTTTAGATTATAACTGTGGAGAATTACAATATTCATTTAGTTTAAACTTTATTGTTCGTTCTGCTAAGGACATTTGTCTCTAACACTGGATTTAAGACAACCGTTGCATACATACAACAATCATACAATAACAACACTCATCAAGACAACAACATAAGTCAAAAATTTAAAGGGTCACGAAACACCAAAACACTTTTGTGGAGATGTTGACAGTCATATATGTGTCCCACACTGCTATAAACACTATGAGGACACATATATCTCACAAAAAATGTGTTATTTCGAGCAAATTCGTTCTTCCGGTTTTAAACTAATTTTCGAATGAAATTTAATAGCGCACTCCGAATGGAAAGAAAAAAACGTCCACATTTCGTGTGTGTCTGTGGTTCTTTACTGGCAGCCGTATGTGTGGATCTTGTCTCAAAATGTGTCAAAAGTCCTACATGACGGTGTTTACTTCAATAATGCCACTAATATATGCATACTCTACGTCAGGTGACCTGAACCCAATCTGGGGTGCGTTTCTCAAACAACGACGTAACTCGCGGCTGAACTATCATAGTACGATGCATCGATTGGGAAAAGAGCGATGTAGTAACGAGTGTTTCCCAAAACCCGTAGTTTCTCTGTCGCAGATCCATCGCTTGAACCACGTTAGTTATAACGTAAAACGCCCATAATGATGCTCTAAACGGGGTGGAGGAACTTCTTTAGAGAAGAACCCCATCATTTCTTTGTGCAAATTATATTGTTTTACACGCACACGCATTTAAAATAAAATCCAATATTAGTTTTGGTAAAAACATGCACTCGCTTTCCATATTAATTAAAATATATGTAAACGGCACATATAGAGCCTGTGTTTGCTTTACTAATATTATTGAGAGTTGAACATTACATACATTATTCTATTCTAAAACAAAATCAATGACAAAATCAGAATCAGAAAGAGCTTTATTGCCAGGTGTGTTCACACATACGAGCAATTTGTTTTGGTGACAGAGCTTCTACAGTGCAACAGAATGACAGAGACAGGACTAACAACAGATAATAAATATATTTTAAAAAGTGAATGCAGATATACAAATGGACAAGTGTTTGTACAGCTATATTACTATATACAACATAATATGTGCAGCTGTTATGTGCAAATTGGCATGTAAAGTGTGTTGTTAAATAAGTGTATGTGTGTATAAGAGTGTATAGCAGGTAGTGATGTTGGTTCCACGATTACTATCATCAAGTGTTCATGAGATGGATTGCCTGAGGGAAAAAACTGTTTCTGTGTCGGGCTGTTCTGGTGCGCAGTGCTCTGTAGCGTCGACCAGAAGGTAAAAGTTCAAACAGGCAGTGTGCTGGGTGTGAGGGGTCCAGAGTGATTTTGGCAGCCCTTCTGCTCGCTCTGGATAACTACAGTTCTTGGAGAGTAGGGAGGGTTGTACCAATGATTCGCTTAGCAGTCCGAACTATTTGACGTAGTCTTCGGAGGTCGGATTTGGTAGCTAACACTGTTCTAATATCATATATACTGTAAATTATATAAATAAATAAATAATGAGGCGATTTCTCATAAATATATTTACATTAATAATAATATTAATAATATTATTGATGATCATTATTATTATTATTAATATTATTTAGGATATTGTTTATTTTTTATTTTTTTTTTATTACAATTTGACACGTGCAAACCACAGCAGAAAGTTCTAACCAACAGACCCATGTCATATACAGTAGAGATACTTAAAAAATAAACCCACTATAAATTAAAAGCATTAACGTATGCTAGGTTTTTTTATTTTCACAAGCTTTAGAGACGTAACATAATTTCCGCTTTTGAATATACCTATAGCTTTCGCCATGAGGCTGTGTTCAAATGATATCAATGTTTTCAAAGTGCACTGCGAAGGGAGCGCAATAGTAAACATGAAGATCACTAAAACTGAACTGTAAAAATACTTTGAAAGCAAATTACACCTACAGTAAGAGAGATTAACTTAATGCTTTTTTATTATTAATAATTCCAACTTTGAATGTTAGAATGTTCTAAATGAATAGGGCATAGGGGGGATAAGTGGGAATAGAACACAGCCAGGAACTATGCTTTTAACTACAGCTCCAGAGGTGTCGTTTCAAGTGCTCAAGTTTGCGACGCAGTTTGCGAATGTTCGTTGGAACGATGGATTTGGGAAACGGCAAATCAACGAGTTATGTTTGTAATGACAGAACTTGCGACCTTAGTTGGCTAACGATGGTTTTGGGAAACGCACCCCAGGTAAGCTATATATTTATGTTTCAATGTAATTATTATACGCACTTTAAATGCAGCAAGTAATATGTGAATGATGTTGACACATGCATTATTATTTTGGCTCGAAGGAGGGCCATGAATGAAATTGGACAAATTTGGGGGGCATGTGTCCTAAAAGTTTGAAAACCCCTGGTCTAGAGAATGCTTCTTAAAGAGCCCCTATTATGAGTTTTTGAAAATGATGCATCTAACACAGCTCTGAGTGAATGAACACATCCAGCTAAGGGTTAAATCTGAAAGTGCAGCATGTTTAAAACTTATGATTCTTTACCAAAACAGTCAACTCAGAGTCGAATAAATCAATAAGATACATCACCAAATATGTAGTACGTGATCTGGTATAATGTGCGCCTTTCCCTTTAGACCTTAGCGGAATGCTGAGGATCACGAGACTGATCATGATGTGAACATGACGATCACAGACAGATGGAGATTCGGCTGCGGGGAATAAGGGGTTAAAGTTCATTTTCACAACAACACCACAGTATAGCCAACCATGTGCTGTGTTTGCTCCGGTCATTTTTCTGATGATTGATACGATAACCTATGCTGCAGCGCGGGATTCGCTGGCTGTTTGCTATTGAAGGAGCAGCAGAGACTATTATGTATGGGACTTTGTTAGACTTTGACAGGGACTTTGTCAGTAACTTTTACAGTTCATATGGACCAGTTTCTTCATCCTCCAGATCATAACATGTAAGTGTCATTAAAATTGTTGCCTCATTTTCTGTAGTTTGCAAAATATGTGTTTACCTGTGTGTTATAAGTTGTAATCACTCCACGTGGCTTGTAATCACTTATCTATTATAGATCAATGCTTCTACTGTATCTCTCAGGTTAAATCTGTATGGGGCTGTTCACATATCAAGTCCAAAACCACAACGCATGCTTCTTTCGCGATGTAAATGCGTTTCTGAACTCGCGATCCTCTGCCATTTGTCTTTGCTATGGCCACCATCAGCTGTTCCTCACACACGCGGCGCGGTCAATTGTCAAAAAAGTTCAACTTTTACCAGTGTGTGGATTAGCTGCGCTCACACTGCACTTTTCTCCCAATAGACTTTCATTCATATGCACGTGAATGTGACAGACCGGAAACACAAGCTTGTGCGACAAGTTTCACAGTTTGCTTCGTTGGAAAGTTTAAGCTTGGTGAACTCTGACCTGCGAGGATCAAGACATGACCTCTCTGGACAGAAGTTTAAAACATGGACCAATCGTTCGCTTTTTTAAATGTCTAACCATCTCGTTTAATCCCACCAGATCCCAACAGAATTTCACAAGATCAAACTCAAGTGTGACCAGCAGCATAATACTGAATGTGTGTTGTTATTACTTGGGGCTAGGGTTAAGAGTAGAGTAATATGCTGGTGTTTAACTGCATTGCTTTAATGCACTCCTGCATTGGGCTCACACATACTCTCTGCTACATCATAGCCGTGGTGGGCATTTCTCTCTCACGCTGAACACAATCGACCAATCGCAACAGACTGGGTCATCAGACCAATCAACGCAGATTAGCTTCGCTCTAAGGAGGGGTTTGGGAACAAGTGAATCGCTGAATGAATCATATGGGAGTCGCTAGGATAATTAGGTAAAAATAAATGTAGATTATAAGACAATGAAAGTGTTTTTGACCCTGCATGCAGATCAGACTGTTGATAGAGAATCAAAATATGACCTTTTATAATGCAAAATAGGGGCTCTTTCATTTTGGATATTTGGACTACACAAGGCAAAAACTCCAAGTAAGAAAAGCATGTTTGTGTGTGTGTGTTATGCCAATTCTTTCAAACAATTTGAGGATTAAACAAATATAACGATGAATAATCTCTGCTCACAAAATCCATCCGGTGGAAACAAAGAAAGGAGCTTTATTTGTTTTGTTTGGACTCAAAAATCCCTGTATTATTGACTTTTGGGAATTGACATTACTGTAAATGTTTCCTGGCATGTAGTCTTGAATATTTTGCAGGCAGAGAAATGACTGACGTCAAGGTGGATTGAAGAGGATGTTTTATGTGACAGACTTTCAGGTGGAATAAACTTTATTGTTTATATGTTTACTGATGGAAAACACTTGCAACTCAAAGTCATGTGTCTTCGTTTATGCAAATAAACAGTCGGTAACCTTGACTACAGTAGAGCTGCATTTAAAACTGCTCACAAAATAATGCAGATATAAAATCTTATATTAATATGATCCGTCATTAGAGTTGTTAAATTAATTAATGTCATTTTTAATGTATTAGAAATTAATTGGAGTGTCACGGTGGCGCAGTGGGTAGCATGATCACATCACAGCAAGAAGGTCGCTGGTTCAAGTCCCTGCTGGGCCAGTTGGTGTTTCTGTGTGGAGTTAGCATGTTCTCCCCGTGTTGGTGTGGGTTTCCTCCAGGTGCTCCGGTTTCCCCCACAGTCCAAACACATGCACTATAGGGGAATTGATGAACTAAATTGGCCATAGTGTATGAGTGTGTGTGTGAATGCAGAAGTGGATGGGTGTTTCCCAGTGTTGGGTAGGCATCCGGGACATTAATTAGAAAATAAATGTACCTTATAAAATAAAATTGAATACACTCAAAGTATGATTTAGTGGAACATTTTATTTGGATTTTTTGGAGCAAAATGATCATTAAAACTGTGAGATATAAACTGTAATTGTGAGACAAAGTCCTAATTACCTTTAAATTGTTTTACTTTCTGGCAGAAATTCACTCAGAAATACATTGTAATAATTTAGCATTATTTAAAAAAGGGCTATTAATAAACTTGAAGACTAAATTGGTGATTCATTCCTGTGAATACTGACATAACATTATATAACATCACTTAATAGAATCCAACTGTCAACTCTCCAAAATACTATAGTAATTTATAGTAAATATTGTAGTGTTTTTAAACCTTAGTATAGCAAAAGTACTTGAATTAATCTGCCGTGGTGATTCTACAGTTGCTATGGTAACACAACAACTATAATAATTGATCTGTTGTGCTGATTCTGCAATTGCTATGATAACACAACTGTAGTAATTGATCTGTTGTGGTAATTCCATAGTTGCTACGGTAACACATTTATAGTAATTGACCTGTTGTGGTGATTCTACAGTTGCTATGGTAACACAACTGTAGTAATTGATCTGTTGTGGTAATTCCATAGTTGCTACGGTAACACATTTATAGTAATTGACCTGTTGTGGTGATTCTACAGTTGCTATGGTAACACAACTGTAGTAATTGATCTGTTGTGATTCCATAGCTGCTACGGTAACAACAACTATAGTATGTGATCTGTTGTGGTAATTCAAAAGTTGCTATAGTAACACAACTATAGTAATTTATCTGTTAATTCCATAGTTGCTATGGTAACAACAACCATAGTATTTGATCTGTTGTGGTAATTCTATAGTTGCTATGGTAACACAACTATAGTAAATCATCTGTTGTGGGAATTCTATATGTAATTGATCTGTCGTAGTGATTTTATAGTTGCTATGGTAACACAACTGTGGTAACTGATCTGTTGTAGTGATTCTACAGTTGCTACGGTAACAACAACTATAGTAATTGATCTGTTGTGGTAATTCTATAGTTGCTATGGTAACACAACTATAGTAAATCATCTGTTGTGGTAATTCTATAGTTGCTATGGTAACACAACAGCAATAATAATTGATCTGTTGTGGTGATTCTACAGTTGCTATGGTAACATGACAATTATTGTAATTGATCTGTTGTGGTGATTTTATAGTTGCTATGGTAACAACAACTATAGTAATTAATATGTTGTGGTAATTCCATAGTTGCTATGGTAACACAACTATAGCAATTGATCTGTTGTGGTGATTTCATAGTTGCTATGGTAACACAACAACTATAGTAATCGATCCGTTGTGGTGATTCTACGGTTGCTATGGTAACACAATTATTGTAATTGATCTGTTGTGGTAATTCCATAGTTGCTACGGTAACAGCTAAAATAATTGATCGATGTGCTGATTCTGCAGTTGCTATGGTAACACAACTAAAGGAATTGATCTGTTGTGGTGATTCCATAGTTGCTATGGTAACGCAACAACTAAAGTAATTAATCTGCTATGGTGATTCTACAGTTGCTATGGTAACACAACAACTATAGTATTTGATCTGTTGTGGTGATTCTGCAGTTGCTATGGTAACAACTATAGTAATTGATCTGTTGTGGTGATTGCATAGTTGCTATAGTAACACAACAGCTATAATATTTGATCTGTTGTGCTGATTCTACAGTTGCTACGGTAACAACGTCTATATTAATTGATCTGTTGTGGTGATTCTACAGTTGCTATAGTAACAGCTTAAGTAATCGATCTGTTGTGGTGATTCTATAGTTGCTATGGTAACGCAACAACTAAAGTAATTAATCTGGTGGTGATTCTACAGTTCCTATATTAACACAACTATAGTAAACGATCTATTGTGGTTTTTCCATAGTTGCTATGGTAACACAACGCCTAAAGTAATATAAACAAATGACCTATAGGGTCTATTATACTACAATACACAACCATTTACTGTAGTAAAAACTAAACTTGTAGTAAAAATTCAACTTGATCAGTTCACTATAGTTCATACTACAGTACGCTGGAGCATTCACTAACAAACTGTTTTTGAAGTTTTAAATACTATAATATTTACAGTATAATACACTGTAGTATTGCTGTAGTATTATTGAGCCACACTATAGTAAAGTGTATTATGCTGTATATCATATAGTATTTAAAACTTCAAAAACACTCTGATATTTACTAGCACTTACTATAGTATTTTTTCATGTCCGGCTTCTCTGATTATTGCTTCATTCTGCAGCAAAAGCATGATTTACAAAATACGAATCAGCCAAAGCTTGAGCGTTTGGCATGACGATGTGGAATCTGCAAGATAAATGCAGTCTTTGCATGACAGTCTCAGAACAAGCCCTGAAATAAAGATCATTTGGTTTGACTAGAAAGCGATTAGTGATCTGTTTGCATTAACGATGATCTCATTAATGTTCTCAGCTGAGCTCACGCTGATTTCACTTCCAAATACACAAACCCAGGAGTCACAGACGTCCATCTGACCCTCCACAAACTGCCCGTAATCTCTAATAAATCAGCGGCCATCTTGGCTCCTTCTGTGTCCATCTGTTTGTTCAGAATCCAGTTCATGATTCAGACGCAGTGATTCGCTTGCTGCTGTTGCAAAACGCTTTAAAATCGTCTGGAAAACTGCCGGACACATCCATTAGGAAGAGCCTATAAATCAAGTTATGAATGCAGAAAATATCCCTGTATGGGTTTGTCTTTTAATATGTGTAAGACATTACATATTTCAGTAATATAGCACAAAAAGAGAGACGTTTTCTCTGAATATTAGCTTAAACGTGATATTGATTTTATACAAGTTCAACCAACAAGATGTTTAAACTGAGTGAGTTAGATATTATACACAATACACATAGTTCAATAGAACATTTGTGCATGTCAGATCAGCATGAATTGGTTTCTGAATGAATCATTTGAGTCAGTGATTCAGTGATTGATTCATAAAGATGATTCATTTCTAAGTGAATCAACTTTTTTGAATGAATCATTTGAATCAATTATTTAGCGAATCACTCTTAGGGCTTTCTCACCTACTGATGAGTATATCATCATATTTATATATTCATGACAGACTAAATAGTGCCAATGATTGTATACAGCAGTTTAACAAACTTAAACCTAAACAAGATCCGTTTCCTACTTTGCTTGTTTTAAGGGAAAGCTCACCTAATTTTGACATGCTACTTCTGAAAACAAGACAATCATTTTTGCTTCTCTAGAAAATGCTTCTTGTTTTAAGAATTTTTCGATATTTGGACTAAAAACAAGACAAAAAAAATATGTTTTTTAGAAATTATACTTTTAATTATAAGTAAAAACATCATTTTTTTTTTGCTGTGTGCATGTCATCTAATGCCATTTAAGATACGCTCACCGGCCACTTTATTAGGTACAGCTTACTAGTACCGGGTTGGACCCCTTTTGCCTTCAGATCTGCCTTAATCCTTTGTGGCGTAGATTCAACAAGCTACTGGAAATATTCCTCAGAGATTTTGCTCCATGTTGACATGATAGCATCACACAGTTGCTGCAGATTTGTCGGCTGCACATTCATGATGCCAATCTCCTGTTCCACCACATCCCAAAGGTGCTCTATTGGATTGAGCTCTGGTGACTGTGGAGGCCATTTGAGTACAGTGAACTCATTGTCATGTTCAAGAAACCAGTCTGAGATGATTGGCGCTTTATGACATGGTGCGTTATCCTGCTGGAAGTAGCCATCAGAAGATGGAGACAATGTGGTCATAAAGGGATGGACATGGTCAGCAACAATACTCAGGTAGGCTGTGGTGTTGACATGATGCTCAATTGGTACTAATGGACCCAAAGTGTGCCAAGAAAATCTCCCCCACACCATTACACCACCACCACCAGCCTGAAACTTTGATACAAGGCAGGATGGATCCATGCTTTCATGTTGTTGGAGCCAAATTCTGACCCGACCATCCGAATGTGGCAGCAGAAATGGAGACTCATCAGACCAGGCAACGTTTCTCCAATCTTCTATTGTCCAGTTTTGGTGAGCCTGTGTGAATTGTAGCCTCAGTTTCCTGTTCTTAGCTGACAGGAGTGGCACCCCGTGTGGTCTTCTGCTGCTGTAGCCCATCCGCCTCAAGGTTGGACGTGTTGTGTGTTCAGAGATGCTCTTCTGCAGACCTCGCTTGTAACGAGTGCTTATTTGAGTTACTGTTGCCTTTCTATCAGCTGGAACCAGTCTGGCCATTCTCCTCTGACATTAACAAGGCATTTGCTCCCACAGAACTGCCGCTCACTGGATATTTCCTCTGTCGGACCATTCTCTGTAAACCCTAGCGATGGTTGTGCGTGAAAATCCCAGTAGATCAGCAGTTTCTGAAATACTCAGACCAGCCGTCTGGCAGCAACAACCATGCCACGTTCAAAGTCACTTAAATCCAACTTCTTCCCTATTCTGATGCTCACTTTGAACTGCAGCAGATCGTCTTGACCATGTCTACATGCTTAAATACATTGAGCTGCTGCCCTGTGATTGGCTGATTAGAAATTTGTGTTAATGAGTAGTTGGACAGGTGTCCATGTTTATTAATGTCTTTTGTTAAACTGCTTCTAAATTGAATCCAGTTTTTATTATTATTGACACATTCTGCAATCAGAACAGTTAATAATCTGCATTATGCATTATGACTTTTTAGGGCTGCTTCCCATCAAACAAAATATATTACGAAGATTGTTTGTTCAGGCGATGCGGTGGCGCAGTAGGTAGTGCTGTCGCCTTACAGCAAGAAGGTCGCTGGTTTGAGCCTCGGATGGGTCAGTTGGTTTTTCTGTGTGGAGTTTGCATGTTCTCCCCGCATTTGCGTGGGTTTCCTCCGGGTGCTCCGGTTTCCCACACAGTCCAAAGACATGCGGTACAGGTGAATTGGGTAAGCTAAATTGTTTGTAGTGTGTGTGTCTGAATGGATGTTTCCCAGTGATGGGTTGCAGCTGGAAGGGCATCCGCTGCGTAAAAACGTGCTGGATAAGTTGGCGGTTCATTCCGCTGTGGCGACCCCAGTTTAATAAAGAGACTAAGCCGACAAGAAAATGAATGAATGAATGATTGTTTGTTCATAACTTGCAGAAACAGTTTCTGTTTTAATTCTCAATAGTTTGTCAAATAAAAAAAGTTAATCATTTAATAGATCCTGGTTTAATTGAACTTGTTTCAAATGTTGTCTTTTAGAGCCGAAGTAATCTCATATTTTACTGAAGTTACATTATTAAAGTTACATATTACAGTTTGATTGTGTTATTGTTCTGTTATGACTGTAAAGCTGCTTTGAATCAGTCTGACGCTGGAGAAATAAAGTGGACTTGGTTTAAATCTGTCTGTTTGTCTCCAAGACTCATTTTTCATGCATTAAAACGGTTGTGTAAAATATCTATGGTGATTATGGCTGTTTATTAATGTGCTCTGCTATCTCGGTGCATATAAACGACAATAATTAATTTGCCTCTGCCTGAAAAAGCAGTCTTGTAGAAGCCGTTTGAGGGCAGGATCATAAATACAGTGACACTGGATCTGGACAGACGGATGATGAATACTGAGAACTGCAGCGGCTCAGGCCAGACACACACTTTCAGCTCACAGTTCAGCTCTGCACACAATCACTCCATTATTACATCACAGACACTCTTCAAGAAGAAGAGGAGGAGGAGGAAAAGGGGTAGTAGAGGTAACGAAGAAGAAGAGAAAAGAGAATGAAGAGGAAGAAAGAAGAAGATGTAGATAGAAAATGAAGACAAGGATTTAGAAAAAAGAGTAGGATGAAGGAGAAGAGGAAGGAGAAGAAAAAAGAAGAAAGGCAGAAATAGGAAAAAGAAAGGGAAGAGGAAGAAAAGAGGAACAACATGATGAAGAAGAGGAAGAAAGAAGAAGAGGAGAAATGGGAGAAGAAGATAGAATAAGAGGAAGAAGATGAATGAGGAGGAGGAAGAGAAAGACGTGAAAAAATAGAAAGAGGAAGAAGAAAAGGTGGGCGTCACAGTGGCGCAGTGGGTAGAACGATCACCTCACAGCAAGAAGGTCACTGGTTTAAGCCTCAGCTGGGTCAGTTGGTGTTTCTGTGTGGAGTTTGCATGTTCCCCCTGTGTTGGCGTGGGTTTCCTCCAAGTGCTCCGGTTTCCCCCACAGTCCAAACACATGCGCTATAGGGGAATTGATCAACTAAATTGGGCGTAGTGTGTGAGTGTGAATGCAAGAGTGTATGGGTGTTTTCCCAGTGTTGGGTTGCAGCTGGAAGGGCATCTGGTGCATAAAACATATGCTGGATAGGTTGGCGGTTCATTCTGCTGTGGTGACCCCTGATTAATAAAGGGACTAAGCTGAAAAGAAAATGAATGAATGAAGAAGAAAGGTAGGGGAAGAAGAAAGAAGAGGGAGGGAAAGAAAAGAAGAGCAAGAAGAACAGGAAGAGGAAGAAAAAAAGAAGAGAAGGAAGATGAAGAAGTGAGGAAAGGAGATAGAAGAGGAAGATGAACGAAGAGGAAGAAGAGCAAGTAGAAAAATAGAAAGAAGAAGAAGAAAAAGTAGGGGAAGAAGATAAACTAGGGAAGAAGAGGGAGGGAAAGAAAAGAAGAGGAAGAGGAAGTGGGAGAAGTAAAAAGAAGAAGAGGGATGAAGAAGGGAGAGGAGGAGATAGAAGAGAAGGATGAAAGAAAAAATAAAAGGAAGAGATAGAAGAGAAATAGAAAGAGGAAGAAGAAAACGTAGGGGAAGAAGATGAATGGGGAAGAAGAAAGAAGAGGAATAAGAATAAAATGAAGAAAAATGAGAATATAGAAAAAGAAGATGAACAAGAAGAGGGAAGAAAAGAGGAGAAGAACAGGAAAAAGCAGGAAGAAAAGAAAGAAAGAAGAGGATGAGAAAAAGATAGAAGAGGAAGAACATAAAGAAGTGGAAGAGGAAAGACAAGAGGAAGCAGAAGAGAAAGAGGAGGAAAAGAAAGAAGAGGAAAAAGAAGTACACAGGAATAGGGAGAAGAGAACGAAGGAAGTGGAAACAATAATATATTGATTAACTGAACTGATTGCAGACAGTAAACTGTTAATGTATGTCTCATCTTTGAGCCAGGGTTATTTTGAGATAAATAATGGAGAAGTCTGCCTCAGCAGTGTTCATGAGGAAGATCAGGGTAGCAGTCACTGTCTGAGAATGCATTCAGTGCACCGATGTGGCCAAGTAGGGTCATTTGCATTTTTAAGATGACATAAAAATCCCCCGTCATGAAAGAAATACTATAGAAAATCTAGAACTTTTGACTGATACTATGGTAAAATACTTCAGTTAATCTGTTGTGGTGATTCTACAGTTGCTATGGTAACACAATAACTATATTACTTGATCTGTTGTGGTGATTCTATAGTTGCTATGGTAATACAAGAACTATATTAATTGACCTGTTGTGGTGATTCTATGGTTGCTATGGTAACACAAGAACTATATTAATTGACCTGTTGTGGTGATTCTATGGTTGCTATGGTAACAAAAGAACTATATTAATTGATCTGTTGTGGTGATTCTATAGTTGCTATGGTAACACAAGAACTATATTAATTGACCTGTTGTGGTGATTCTATGGTTGCTATGGTAACAAAAGAACTATATTAATTGATCTGTTGTGGTGATTCTATGGTTGCTATGGTAACACAAGAACTGTATTAATTGATCTGTTGTGGTGATTCTATGGTTGCTATGGTAACACAAGAACTATATTAATTGATCTGTTGTGGTGATTCTACAGTTGCTATGGTAACACAAGAACTATATTAATTGATCTGTTGTGGTGATTCTATGGTTGCTATGGTAACACAAGAACTATATTAATTGATCTGTTGTGGTGATTCTATGGTTGCTATGGTAACACAAGAACTGTATTAATTGATCTGTTGTGGTGATTCTATGGTTGCTAAGGTAACATAAGAACTATATTGATCTGTTGTGATTCAGCAGTTGCTATGGTAACACAAGAACAATAGTAATATAACCAAATGACCCAATACTCTAGTGTTCTACAACTATAGGGTATAGTATACTAGAAAACACCACAGTTTACTGTAGTAAAAACCAGGGATGCTCCGATCAGGATTTTTGCAGCCATTACTGAGTACTGATTCTTCGTCATGGTGACCGCCCGATACTGAGTACCGATTCTGATGCTTCAAGCGTTATAATGCATAAAGCACATTTCTCTCTAAATATGATACTAGAGTGGAGATCTCTTCTTACCTAAAAGAATAAATGAAGGATGCTGCATATAATCACTTAAATATATCTCTTATATCCAGATGTGCATGTGCATCTTATAAACTCATAAACAAACACCTGTGATCGGTTCATCAGATCGGCCAGATTGGTGAGTACTGATCGAGTCATGAAATGTAATTATTGGCCAATACTGATCGGAGCATCCCTAGTAAAAGCTACAGTAAACTGCAGTAATGATTACAGCTGATCAGTTAGTTTCTAGTCAGTGGTGTAAAGCAGGGGTTCCCAAACTTTTCAGCCCGCGACCCCCAAAATAACAATGCCGACCCCCAATATCCTCTGAGGTGGTTATAAATACAGAAACCTTGCATGCAATGGTGCACACACACCAATAGACCCAAGTCTATTCTTCATTTAATTATTTTAATGTATGTCAGTGCTGTAAATGTGCCAGAAAGTTTAACCTGGTGTTATAAAATCAATCTGCTGCATCTGATGATATTGCCGTGTCTTTAATATAATGTAATTACCCCAGGGGTTGCAATCCAATAGAACTAGTAACTATAAGCTACTATAGTAACTATATAGTATATAGTAAATATAAACGACTATTTTTTCTCTTCAGTAGGTTATGGATAAAATATGGTAATTCTCATAGTTTAATAAAAAATAAATAGATTTTGGAAATCACAAGGTGACCCCTCCTTCATTGTCCTGCGACCCCTAGGGGGGTCCTAATCCCTACTTTGAGAACCACTGGTGTAAAGTTACAGATTACAAATACTCAAATGTCTGTAATTGAGTAGTTTTTCTCAGGAATTGTACTTTACTAAGTAGTTTTAAAGATGTGTACTTTAACTTTCCCTTGAGTACATGTTTAGTGCTGTATCGGTACTTTAACTCCACTACGTTCCTTCAACCTGCAGTCACTACTTCATTTATTCTTGTCTATGGGGATTAGAAAACTCAGTCCTGTGATTTCTGTCCAATCAAATTGCATATAGAAGGTAAATCACGTCATACTGAACAAACTCAAGACACGGGCGATTTATAATTGCAGCAAACTGTTTGGAAGTATTAAAAGTGTCCATGAAGATGTTCAAAATGTTTACACACATTGACCCAGAGACTGTTTAGATGCAGGTCACTGATGAGAAGATGACGGATGTTTACTGTATGATACTAAAATGGCCTTAAACACCCAGAAGGCACAGGACGTCAACATGACACCAGATTAACATTGTAGCCCAATGTTGTGGAGACGTTGCATACTGTTTGGAAATGAAAATCGGGTTCACATCAGAACCCAACATCAGGCTGACGTCAATGTCCAACGTCCAACCTGAAATCAACCAAATATCAACGTCTAATGATGTTACAGCTTGACGTTGTGTGAACATTACCACTATGACGTCATGTTGGATTGTGGTTGTCATACCTGACAAATAATTATGTTGGCTCAACGTTAAATTTTGGTCACTTTCTAACACAATGTAAAATCAACCAAATATCAATGTCATTTTTGTCGTCGTTATTGAACATCAAAATAACGTTGTCCTTAGACGCTGGCTAGATGTTGAGTTTTAGTCACCTGACATCACAACCTAAATCTAATCTAATATTAACGTCTTATGATGTTGTGTGCCTGCTGGGCAATCACTAAATGCACTACAGAATTTCAGATTAGATTCAACTTTATTGTCATTACACATGTACAAGTACAAAGCAACGAAATGCAGTTTAGGTCTAACCAGGAGTGCAACAGCAGAGAGTGCAGGATACAGGTATAAGTTATAAAGTGCAGTTATAGTTATAGCAGTTACAGAATGTTACGTTTACACACACATGCACAAATTACATGTAAACACATCAGCTTTTACAGTGTAATACTCACCACTCACTACTCTTGAGTACTTTTAAAAGGTCTACTTTTTACTCATATTTTGAGTAATATTTACAACAGATACTTTTACTCTACTTGCACTACATTTTTAGGCAAGTAATGGTACTTTTACTGGAGTATGATTTTTCAGTACTCTTTCCACCACTGGTTATACTACAGTATGCTGAAGCACTGCAAATAGTACAATATATACAGTATAATACTGTATGAACAATATCACTTCAACCAGACAACCCAATCTGGCAACCCTGTTCAATTCATCCCTTATTCATGATGTGACCGAATGACTCCAGACATTTATGGTTTTCCCTCTTTTAAAGGACGGATGTGGACTCATACCTGCGGTTAATAATGAAGCTCTTGTGCTGTAATTGGAAGTAAAGCGCTTCATTATTTCTCCACATTGTCTCCAGCTAACAGAATAGCTGTGTTTTTATGGCCGGGGTGGTCGCGGACCCCCTACCGCCGGCCCTCCGCTGCTGTCCTGGCCAAGTGGAGCAGAAAGCAGCGATTGTGCACTTTTATTGAACTGTAATGGACTGATTCATCGTGGGCTTCAGGAGTCGGGCTCCTCTGGATTACCTTCCCGGTGGAGGGTTGCCAGATCTATATTAAAATAAATGAGAAGAGCCGGAGCCAAGAAGCAGAGCCAGAGGATATTGCTCCATCCCAGGTCCCGGCCTTTAGAAGAGTCCTTCAGTAACTGTGTCTGACACCAGATCACCAGCTTTTCTACATCATCACCAGTGTTGGGTGCGATGAGGAGTAATTAGTACTGTAATTAATGTACTTTTGTACTAAAATAAGCACTTACACTGTAAGAAAATTGTATTTACAATGTGAGCCATTTACAATGTAGCAAAGGAAAAAAGACCATGGCCATGTCCACATGTACACGGGTAATTTTATGGTTGATATGGTAACACAACAACTATAGTGAGTGATCTGCTGTAGTGATTCTATAGTTCCTATAGTAACGCAACAAAAATATTAATTGATCTGTTGTGGTGATTCTGTAGTTGCTATGGTAACACAAGTACTATATTCATTAATCTGTTGTGGTGATTCTATTGTTGCTATGGTAACAAGTACTATAATAATTGATCTGTTGTGGCGATTCTATAGTTGCTATGGTAACACAAGTACTATATTAATTGATCTGTTGTGGTAATACTATAATTGCTATGGTAACACAAGAACTATATTAATTGATTTGTTGTGGTGATTCTATAGTTGCTATGGTAACACAAGTACTATATTAATTAATCCATTGTGGTGATTCTATTGTCGCTATGGTAACACAAGTGCTATATTAATTAATCTGTTGTGGTGATTCTATTGTTGCTATGGTGACAAGTACTATATTAATTGATCTATTGTGGTGATTCTATTGTCGCTATGGTAACACAAGTACTTTATTAATTGATCGGTTGTGGTGATTCTATAGTTGCTATGGTAACACAAATACTATATTAATTATTCTGTGGTGCTGTTCCTATAGTTGCTATGGTAACACAAGTACTATATTATTTGATCTGTTGTGGTGATTTTATAGTTGCTATAGTAACACAACAACTATATTACTTGATCTGTTGTGGTGATTCTGTAGTTGCTATAGTAACACCACAACTATATTAATTGGTCTGTTGTGGTGATTTTATAGTTGCTATGGTAACACAAGTAATATATTAATTGATCTGTTGTGGTGATTTTATAGTTGCTATGGTAACACAAGTAATATATTAATTGGTCTGTTGTGGTGATTTTATAGTTGCTATGGTAACACAAGTAATATATTAATTGATCTGTTGTGGTGATTCTATAGTTGCTATGGTAACACAAGTAATATATTAATTGATCTGTTGTGGTGATTCTATAGTTGCTATGGTAACACAAGAACTATAATAATTGATCTGTTGTGGTGATTCTATAGTTGCTATGGTAACATAACAGCTATATTAATTGATCTGTTGTGGTGATTCTATTGTTGCTATGGTAACACAAGTACTGTATTAATTGATCGGTTGTGGTGATTCTATAGTTGCTATGGTAACACAAGTAATATATTAATTGATCTGTTGTGGTGATTCTATAGTTGCTATGGTAACACAAGAACGATAATAATTGATCTGTTGTGGTGATTCTATAGTTGCTATGGTAACATAACAGCTATATTAATTGATCTGTTGTGGTGATTCTGTTGTTGCTATGGTAACACAAGTAATATATTATTTGATCTGTTGTGGTGATTCTATAGTTGCTATGGTAACACAAGTACTATATTAATTGATCTGTTGTGGTGATTCTATAGTTGCTATGGTAACATACCAACTATATTAATTGATCTGTTGTGGTGATTCTATTGTCGCTATGGTAACACAAGTACTTTATTAATTGATCGGTTGTGGTGATTCTATAGTTGCTATGGTAACACAAGTACTATATTAATTATTCTGTTGTGCTGTTTCTATAGTTGCTATGGTAACACAAGTACTATATTAATTGATCTGTTTTGGTGATTCTATTGTTGCTATGGTAACACAGGTACTATATTAATTGATCTGTTGTGGTGATACTATAGTTGCTATAGTAACACAACAACTATATTAATTGATCTGTTGTGGTGATTTTATAGTTGCTATGGTAACACAACAACTACTGTAATATGAACAAATTATTCATTACTGTACTTTTCTACAACTATAAGGTGTATTATACTACAATATACCACAGTTTACTGTAGCAAAAACTAAAGTACACTACAGTATTTCCTACAGTCGACCAGGTCACTATAGTTAATACTACAATATGCTGGAGCATTCATTAGCAGAGTTGTAGATACTATAATATATGCACTTTACTAAAGTATGTTTCAAAAATGTCTATAGTTTTCTGGATGTGTGTGTTCAAGAGGAGAGCCGCTGGAACCCGGTGTGTGTGTGTGTATGTGTGTGTATGTGTGTATGTGTGTGTGTGTGTGTGTGTGTGTGTGTGTGTGTGTGTGTGTGTGTGTGTGTGTGTGTGTGTGTGTGTGTGTGTGTGTGTGTGTGTGTGTGTGTGTTCATCTGCTCTGGAATGATGTGGATCTCCAGCTGAGCTTGATCTCAGTGTTGGAGCAGGTCAAGCAGAAGCCGTGTTTGTGTCTCCTTCCAGACTCCTGCAGATAATGCAATAGAGCAGGGAAATCCGAGACGCTTCATCCACACTATATTATGACCTGTGGAGGAGAAGAAGGCTCTCGGCTTCCTGGAGACTAAATTAAATCACATGCCCAGGTGTTAGGGGTTATTCTGCGACACGCTACTGTTTCATTTAGCTTTTTTCCTGTGCAGAAATAATGTAATATATTTATAATGTAAACATGCGATATACTTTTCCTCATGCATGACTTACGGAAAACAGCTACATGTAATTGAGGGGAAAATACAGTAGTTTCTATCTTCAAAACTCTTGTCAGTCATATTTAGATCAAGAATTATTAGATGACGTAATGGTAAATATAATATTTAACAACAAATGTCTCCACTGGCTTGCTTGGTTTGGGACTTGTGGAGCTGCGCATGGATGGATTTGCTCCTCATTGTTTGGACTTTCAGCAGTGAAAATTAAACCACACTGAACTGAACCGAACTTCAACTCTGAACACTGGACTTTAGCACACTGTAAAACCCAACAATCAACTTTATCAAATGAAATGAGTGTGGTTAACTCAAAATTCACTAAAAGTTAATTCTACTCATTTGAAAAGAGTTTTGAACTCAGTCTTGAACATAATGAGTTAATTAAATAGCCATACCAATACACGTCTCCCGGATTTTCAGAGACAAATGTTGGCAGGTATGAATTAAATACTTCATTACTTCAACTTAAATGGAGTAAGTTCACAGTACTCATTAGGATTAGTTTATGAACTCAAATGATTTGTTGCAATCAGTTTTCTCAAATGGTTTGAGTTGCCTTAACTTATTGGGGTTCACAGTACTCAGTTGGTTTGAGTTCTCTTCATGTATTGGGTTTTACTGTGCTCAAATTGCTTCATTTACTCAAATAGATTAAGTTCACAGTACACATTAGGGTTAGTATTTGAACTTTAATGGTTTGTTGCAATCGGTTTCCTCAAATGGTTTGAGTTACCTTAACTCATAGAGGAATTACCAACCTATGTCACACATGACGTCACACGTGTTCCCGGTTGCAAAAAAAAGACCGGTTGCAATAGCAAACATGTCGTGTTGTGCGGTAAGATGCAACTTAACTTTTACCCTACACCACACTGCTTTTAATGCCAACCGCAGACGTCTTTGGCTAAAAGGGAGCTGAATGGAGTGAGGACCTAATTAAAAATGCTGGATTCTGCAGTTCTCATGTTATATCAGGTAAGTTTACACTATGCTGAATCACACACATTACTTGTTTATGATTGCAGCAATGATTTCAGCAAAAACAGTTAAATATGGTGAATTAAACTGCCGACACTGAATGCTAAGAATGAAATGTAAACATGTGTGTTCACATACCCTGCTGTACAGGTGTAGTTCACTGTCAGAATGCAGTTGTTTTGCTTGTTGATGATTACCCAGGCCTTGTACAGCTCCGTCTACTTTCCTTGTCTTTGGCTAGGCAGAACCTCGGTTTTTAGCACTACAAAGTTCTGAATCTGGTAATCATGGAGCATTATTTCTTGCACATGACCACACAGAACAACATTGTTGGCATCCAAACACTTGTAGGCCTCTAACTTCTCTTGTAAAATCACGTGGAGTTTCAGTGAGATAGTTGTATATTTCGGGCTGGATGCTTGGCCATTTCGTCTTATCCAATATCCATTGGGAGGGTGCTATCGCAAATGGACCTGTCAGATGAACGCCGCTCACTTTAACGTTAATTTTGCTGAATCACTGTGCTTATCACTGGGTGACGAGCTGTTATAATACGCTGAAAGCATTATTTAAATAACATATATAATATGGAATCAATATATCTTATTTCTAAGACAACAACAAACTCTGCACCACATGGGATGTCATTCCCTCACTGTAAATGCTAGCGCTACCGATTTTTTCTGCAATCTCACTGCGCGCGCATCCTGAATGTTTACAAACTGGTAATTCGTCTATGGGGTTTTACAGTGTAGAACTATGTTAAGCTGCTTTAACACAATCTACATTGTAAAAGTGCTATATAAATAAACATGAATTTAATTGAAATATTTAAAATATTTAATTACTTCATCTATTTATTTAAATGATTTATTTGTTTATTTTAATTATTTTAATATTTTTAATAGCACTCTTTTTAATAAGGATAGCAGTTTCCCCCTAAACCCTCATTAATTGTCATTTGAAATCTTGACACATGAGAGAAAGTAGTTTTTCATCATCCCAAACAGAATCTCTTTCAGCATCATTGTTATTTTATATATTTTAATAAGTTTCTGTTAAACCATTTTTAACTGAACATGGCTGGTAAAAAACAAAACAAATTAAAGTGTCAATAAAATTGAGTCTAACAATAATTTCTGTCCAACTCTTGTCCGCCATATACAGATCAAGAATAATTTGAGGACATCATTCCTTCATTCATTCATTCCTTTTCTTTTCGGCTTAGTCCCTTTATTAATCAGGGGTCGCCACAGCGGAATGAACCGCCAACTTATTCAGCACATATTTTACACAGCGGATGCCCTTCCGGCTGCAACCCATCTCTGGGAATCATCTATAGATTCTTACATTCATACACATACACTACAGACAATATAGCTTACCCAATCCCCCTATAGCGCAAGTGATTGGACTGTGGGGGAAACCGAATCACCCAGAGGAAACCCACGCCAACACGGAGAGAACATGCAAACTCCACATAGAAATGGCAACAGAAATGCTAACTGACCCAGCCGAGGCTCAAACCAGCGACCTTCTTGCTGTGAGGCTAACGTGCTACCCACTGCATATATATATATATACACTTGAAGTCAGAATTATTAGCCCCCTGTTTATTTTTTTCCCCAATTTCTGTTTAACAGAGAGCAGATTTCTTCAGCACATTTCCAATCATAATAGTTTTAATAACTCATCTCTAATAAATGATTTATTTTATCTTTGTCATGATGACAGTAAATAATATTAGACTAGATATTCTTCAAGACACTTCTTTACAGCTTAAAGTGACATTTAAAGGTTTAACTAGGGTAATTAGGGTAAAGTTAGGGTAATTAGGCAAGTCATTGTATAACAGTGGTTTGTTCTGTAGACTATCAGAAAAATATATAGCTTAAAGAGGCTGATAATTTTGACCTTAAAATTGTTTAAAAAAATTAAAAACAGCTTTTATTCTAGCCGAAATAAAACAAATAAGACTTTCTCCAGAAGAAAAAATATTATCAGACATATTGTGAAAATTTCCTTGCTCTGTTAAACATCATTTGGGAAATATTTTAAAAATAAAAAAAAAAAATTCAAAGGGGGTTATATATATATATACAAATTGAATGATTTAATGTTATCTTTCACCCATTTACAGTCATCAAATTATTATAAAATTATATTAAATCTTGTATTTTAAAATGATAATTTGGTGAATATTTCCTAAAATAAGAATTATTTTTTATTTAAAAATATTCTTTCTTGTTTTAAACGTTTTAAATGTATTTTAAGGACATATTCAGCAGTTTTGCTTCTCTAATATCTTGTGTGACGAATATTTAAATATTTGTAGAAAAAAATGAGACTAAAAAATAAACAAAACAAAAAGCAGAGGAAGTAAATAATCATTGCTGTTAAATATTTGAGTGAAAGTCTATAAAACAAACTAAACTGAAGGAAAGCATGATATTTGTTATTGTTGATTTCTGCAAATTTACTGTCTGAAAACTTCAGATATTAATAAATTATGTTTATTCAGAACATCATCAGTCAAATGAGCTTCTCTCTGTGTTTAGTATATTCTTATAGTATATTAGACATGCAAACACTGACCTCTAGTGATTCAGAATAGTCAGTGACTCAATAAAGACTCCTGGGGTCCTTCGAATCTGATTCATTGGAGCGAAGCTTTACGCTCAGTGAATCGATTCAATAAAACGACACGCTGGTTTGTTTGAATCACCTCAGCGTCTCAGAAAGCCTCGATCAGCACTTCAGCTTTCTCAAGGTAAACATTGTTAAAACACAGAACATCCGCGTTATCCTGTTTATGTGCACCTGACAGCAGGTTAATTTGGGGGAATATGTATGAGGATTTATTTAGTTACACTGTTTTTAAACGTCTCTGTCACGTCTTTTACGATATTTGAGTCTGTTCAGTCTTGCAAATGCACCTGCAATATCTGAGTGAAAATAGTTTCCAAATAAATAAGAGTTCAATTATTTAAAGAATGCTTGCTTTTATTTAGTTTATTTATTTATTTATTTATTTTGCAGTTGAGAAAAGTGTGTGTGTGTGTGTGTGTGTGTGTGTGTGTGTGTGTGTGTGTGTGTGTGTGTGTGTGTGTGTGTGTTCATAAAGGTAGTTAGGCCTACTGTATACTGATGGAAAAAACAGCTATTGACTTCCATATTGTGTTTTTTTGTGTGTTTTTTTCCTGATATGGCTGCTTTCCCTCAGCATTCTTCTGAATATCTTGTTTTGTGTGAAACGTTTTTAAAAAGTCTGCATTTTAGACCCCAAAATGCCTTTGTTTATTGTAAATGAACAACAAACAAAAACTATAGTAAATGATGTAATGACCTGGCTCACAGCACTAAAGTCAGGTGCATCATGGGAAATGGTTTAAAGTTGGTTTGTGTGTTATATTAGTTAAGTGCATGGGTTGTTTTGTTATAAACTTTGTGTGTGCTTATGTTTGAGTTGGCTTCTGTGGTTTAAGAACAATATTTTCTTGGTTTATAACATATTGGCCATCATCACCATCAACTAAGGTGGTGTGTAAAGGGAGCACACAGGTGGTATGGTCCAGTTAAAGGCTGATCAGTTTTGTGCTCAGAATTAAAATGCTAACTGATATAGCTTCCTCCTGATTTCTCTAATAATTATTCTGTCTAGACACTCGTGCGGTGTGTGGGACATGGTTGTTTTACCTGCTGGCCTTCTAAACAGATGAAAGATCTGCATTATAGTTGCTAGCACCCTGCTAGCCATTCATATTAGTTACAAATTGTTTAAGCTCCAGTCATACTCGTGTACAGCTAGTTGTTACGATATTGTAATGTGATTACTGTACCAAAGTCAAGTTTACTACTGTATTGACTACAATTGTTCAACTCACCAGTTAATACTATCCACATTAAAAATGAGTACAGTAATAATTACTGTAGTGTTTTTAAATCCTACTATTGTATTGAATGTGTAGTGGAAATTCTATAATTGCTATGGTGACACAAGAATTATAGTAATTCATCTACTGAAGTAATTCTGTAGTTGCTATGGTAATTATAGCAATTGATGTCAATGT
>LR812527.1:68119678-68127178 GCA_903798195.1 Danio kyathit
GTGTGTGATCAGAATATAGACAGAATAAAAGTGTAAAGTTTGGTGTGTGTGATCAGAATATAGACAGAATAACAGTGTAAAGTTTGGTGTGTGTGATCAGAATATAGACAGAATAACAGTGTAAAGTTTGGTGTGTGTGATCAGAATATAGACAGAATAACAGTGTAAAGTTTGGTGTGTGTGATCAGAATATAGACAGAATAACAGTGTAAAGTTTGGTGTGTGTGATCAGAATATAGACAGAATAAAGTGTAAAGTTTGGTGTGTGTGATCAGAATATAGACAGAATAAAAGTGTAAAGTTTGGTGTGTGTGATCAGAATATAGACAGAATAAAAATGTAAAGTTTGGTGTGTGTGATCAGATTATAGACAGAATAACAGTGTAAAGTTTGGTGTGTGTGATCAGAATATAGACAGAATAACAGTGTAAAGTTTGGTGTGTGTGATCAGAATATAGACAGAATAACAGTGTAAAGTTTGGTGTGTGTGATCAGAATATAGACAGAATAACAGTGTAAAGTTTGGTGTGTGTGATCAGAATATAGACAGAATAAAAGTGTAAAGTTCTGTGTGTGTGTGATCAGAATATAGACAGAATAAAAAGTGTAAGTTTGGTGTGTGTGATCAGAATATAGACAGAATAAAAGTGTAAAGTTTGGTGTGTGTGATCAGAATATAGACAGAATAAAAGTGTAAAGTTTGGTGTGTGTGATCAGAATATAGACAGAATTAAAGTGTAAAGTTTGGTGTGTGTGATCAGAATATAGACAGAATAAAAGTGTAAAGTTTGGTGTGTGTGATCAGAATATAGACAGAATAAAAGTGTAAAGTTTGGTGTGTGTGATCAGAATATAGACAGAAGAAAAGTGTAAAGTTTGGTGTGTGTGATCAGAATATAGACATAATAACAGTGTAAGTTTGGTGTGTGTGATCAGAATATAGACAGAATAAAAGTGTAAAGTTTGGTGTGTGTGATCAGATTATAGACAGAATAAAAGTGTAAAGTTTGGTGTGTGTGTGATCAGAATATAGACAGAATAACAGTGTAAAGTTTGGTGTGTGTGATCAGAATATAGACAGAATAAAGTGTAAAGTTTGGTGTGTGTGATCAGAATATAGACAGAATAAAAGTGTAAAGTTTGGTGTGTGTGATCAGATTATAGACAGAATAAAAGTGTAAAGTTTGGTGTGTGTGATCAGATTATAGACAGAATAAAAGTGTAAAGTTTGGTGTGTGTGATCAGATTACAGACAGAATAAAAGTGTAAAGTTTGGTGTGTGTGTTCAGAATATAGACAGAATAAAAGTGTAAAGTTTGGTGTGTGTGATCAGATTATAGACAGAATAACAGTGTAAAGTTTGGTGTGTGTGATCAGAATATAGACAGAATAACAGTGTAAAGTTTGGTGTGTGTGATCAGAATATAGACAGAATAAAAGTGTAAAGTTTGGTGTGTGTGATCAGAATATAGACAGAATAAAAGTGTAAAGTTTGGTGTGTGTGATCAGAATATAGACATTAATAAAAGTGTAAAGTTTGGTGTGTGTGATCAGAATATAGACAGAATAAAAGTGTAAAGTTTGGTGTGTGTGATCAGAATATAGACAGAATAAAAGTGTAAAGTTTGGTGTGTGTGATCAGAATATAGACAGAATAAAAGTGTAAAGTTTGGTGTGTGTGATCAGAATATAGACATTAATAAAAGTGTAAAGTTTGATGTGTGTGATCAGATTATAGACAGAATAAAAGTGTAAAGTTTGGTGTGTGTGATCAGAATATAGACAGAATAAAAGTGTAAAGTTTGGTGTGTGTGATCAGATTATAGACAGAATAAAAGTGTAAAGTTTGGTGTGTGTGATCAGAATATAGACAGAATAAAAGTGTAAAGTTCTGTGTGTGTGTGATCAGAATATAGACAGAATAAAAGTGTTAAGTTTGGTGTGTGTGATCAGACTATAGACAGAATAAAAGTGTAAAGTTTGGTGTGTGTGATCAGAATATAGACAGAATAAAAGTGTAAAGTTTGGTGTGTGTGATCAGAATATAGACAGAATTAAAGTGTAAAGTTTGGTGTGTGTGATCAGAATATAGACAGAATAACAGTGTAAAGTTTGGTGTGTGTGATCAGAATATAGACAGAATAAAAGTGTAAAGTTTGGTGTGTGTGATCAGAATATAGACAGAATAAAAGTGTAAAGTTTGGTGTGTGTGATCAGAATATAGACAGAATAAAAGTGTAAAGTTTGGTGTGTGTGATCAGAATATAGACAGAATAAAAGTGTAAAGTTTGGTGTGTGTGATCAGATTATAGACAGAATAAAAGTGTAAAGTTTGGTGTGTGTGATCAGAATATAGACAGAATAACAGTGTAAAGTTTGGTGTGTGTGATCAGAATATAGACAGAATAAAAGTGTAAAGTTTGGTGTGTGGGATCAGAATATAGACAGAATAAAAGTGTAAAGTTTGGTGTGTGTGATCAGAATATAGACAGAATAACAGTGTAAAGTTTGGTGTGTGTGATCAGAATATAGACAGAATAAAAGTGTAAAGTTTGGTGTGTGTGATCAGAATATAGACAGAATAACAGTGTAAAGTTTGGTGTGTGTGATCAGAATATAGACAGAATAAAAGTGTAAAGTTTGGTGTGTGTGATCAGATTATAGACAGAATAAAAGTGTAAAGTTTGGTGTGTGTGATCAGATTATAGACAGAATAAAAGTGTAAAGTTTGGTGTGTGTGATCAGATTATAGACAGAATAAAAGTGTAAAGTTTGGTGTGTGTGTTCAGAATATAGATAGAATAAAAGTGTAAAGTTTGGTGTGTGTGATCAGAATATAGACAGAATAAAAGTGTAAAGTTTGGTGTGTGTGATCAGAATATAGACATTAATAAAAGTGTAAAGTTTGGTGTGTGTGATCAGAATATAGACAGAATAAAAGTGTAAAGTTTGGTGTGTGTGATCAGATTATAGACAGAATAAAAGTGTAAAGTTTGGTGTGTGTGATCAGAATATAGACAGAATAAAAGTGTAAAGTTTGGTGTGTGTGATCAGAATATAGACAGAATAAAAGTGTAAAGTTTGGTGTGTGTGATCAGATTATAGACAGAATAAAAGTGTAAAGTTTGGTGTGTGTGATCAGATTATAGACAGAATAACAGTGTAAAGTTTGGTGTGTGTGATCAGAATATAGACAGTCCTTTAATCAGACAATCATTTACTCGCCCTTTACTTGTTTCAAGCCTTTAACAAGTTCTTTCTTCTATTGAACACAAAAGGAGATATTTTGAAAAATGTTGGAAACCTGTAACCATTGCCTTCAATAGTATTTGTTTATTTTTTTACTATGAAATTCAATAGTTAATGGTTTCCAGGTAACATTTTCGAAATATCTTATCTTCAAAATATATTGTGAGTGTGTGCGCGTGTGTGTGTGGGTTGAAGCGCCAGCGTGTGGCGTAGCTCTGCATTATATTATCACATCACACACCTTCACGTCTGCTCATCCTGATCTGCTTGTACACACACACAGGCTATCAGTGTGCTGGAAAGTGTCTGCATCTCAGCTGTGTGTGTGTGTGTGTGTGTGTGTGTGTGTGTGTGTGTGTGTGTGTGTGTGTGTGTGTGTGTGTGTGTGTGTGTGTGTGTGTGTGTGTGTGGTGTGGTGTGTGTGTGTGTGTGTGTGTGTGTGTGTGTGTGTGTGTGTGTGTGTGTGTGTGTGTGACTGTAGTGAAGGTGACATTGAGGTGACTATGAATGATTCATATGGCAGAGGATGCTTTATGAATGTCAAACACGTTTTCCTGAGGCTTTACAAGGCCGGAGCGCCTCCACGTCTAATTGATACACACAGTGTGTCCCGCAGAGGCAGCAGAGCTTGAGCACACACACACACACACACACGACAGCATCACTGAAGAGGAATATTTCTGTTTGTTTCAGTGACGCGCCGACATAATCTGCTGGAGCTGGTGAATGTACTGAGGGTTTGGTTAATCTCACTGTTGAGTCTGATTGATGAAGTAACACACACACACACACACACACACTGGATACAAGACTTCATATTTATATAGTTTGTGTGTCTATATATGGTGTGTGTGTGTGTGTGTGTGTGTGTGTGTGTGTGTGTGTGTGTGGTGTGTGTGTGTGTGTGTGTGTGTGTGTGTGTGTGTGTGTGTGTGTGTGTGTGTGTGTGTGTGTCTGTCTGTCTGCGTGTTAGTGTGTCTATGTGTGTTAGTGTGTCTGTATGTATGTGTGCGTTAGTGTGTGTGTGTGTGTGTGTTTTAGTTTGTCTGTGTGTGTGCATGTGTTCGTGTTTGTGTGTGTGTTTGTTATATTGTGTGCGTGTACTGTGTGTGTGTTAGTTTATCTGTGTGCATCTGTGATCTGTGTGTGTTTATTAGTGTGTGCATGTAAGTGTGCGTATTAATCGGAGAGTGTGTGTGTTAGTTTGTATGTGTGCATGCGTGTGTTAGTGTGCATGTGTGTATTTCTGTGTCTGTGTGTTAGTGTGTCTGTGCATGCGTGTGTGTTTGTTAGCGCATGTGTAAGTGTGTATTACTCTCTGTGTGTTTGTGTGTGTGTGTGTGTGTGTGTGTGTGTGTGTGTGTGTGTGTGTGTGTGTGTGTGTGTGTGTGTGTGTGTGTGTGCATCTGTGTGTTTTTTTGTCTGAACGTTAGTGTGTCTGAGTGCGTGCGTGTTAGTGTGTGTATTACTCTCTGTGTGTGTGTGTGTGGGTGTCTGCATGTTAGTGTGTTTGTGTGTCTGTGTGCATGCATGTTTTAGTGTACGTGTGTGTTTGTGTGTGTTGATGTGTCTCTCAATGTTAGTTTGTCTGCATGTTGGTGTTTTAGTGTGTGTGTGTGTGTTAGTGTGTGTATTACTGTCTCTGTGTTTGTGTGTGTTAGTGTATCTGTATGCATGTATTAGTGTGTGCATGCGTGCGTGCCTGCGTGTGTCTGTGTGCACATGTACATGTGCGCATATAAGTGTGTGTGTGTGTGTGTGTGTGTGTGTGTGTGTTTTCATGTTGTGTGTATGTTTGTGCGTGTGTGTGTGTGCCGGCAGTGACGTGTTTCCTCCCAGTAGTGACTCATCCTCCTGCTGCTGCTCCATCATGACACACAGTCCTGGCCTCGCCATGTTTGCCAGTTGTGCGTTGAGGAAAGGTCAGTCGTCCTCTTCAGCTCTTCTGGCTGCTTCATCACTGTTAGACATCAGTGCCAAACGCACTCTGCCGTGTGTGTGTGTGTGTGTGTGTGTGTGTGTGTGTGTGTGTGTGTGTGTGTGTGTGTGTGTGTGTGTGTGTGTGTGTGCACTTCATGCTTCAGTAGAAGACAGACACCTGCTGAGAGCATGCCTGCAGGTGCAGAGTCTGCCCACGTCAGCAAATACTATAGCATACTTTAAGATGCTATACTTTAAATTGCCGGTTCATTCCACTGTGGTGACCCCTGAAAATCAGTTACTGAGCCAAAGAAAAGTGACTTAAAGATTTACTCAGATAATATTGTCAGTGTATTATAGTATTTACCACATCTTAATGCTAATAATACTCTAGTGGTTTATTGAAAACATACCATAGTAAAATACTTGAATTGATCTGTTGTGGTGATTCTACCGTTGCTATGGTAACCAAGAACTATATTAATTGATCTGTTGTGATGATTCTATAGTTGCTATGGTATCACAAGAACTATATTAATGGATCTGTTATGGTGATTCTATAGTTGCTATGGTAACACAAGAACTATATTAATTGATCTGTTGTGGTGATTCTACAGTTGCTATGGTAACACAAGTACTATATTACCTGATCTGTTGTGGAGATTCTATAGTTGCTATGGTAACACAAGAACTAATATTAATCTTTCTGTTTTGGTTATTCTATAGTTGCTATGGTAACACAAGAACTATATGAATTGACCTGTTGTGGTGATTCTATAGTTACTATGGTAACACAAGTACTATATTAGCTGATCTGTTGTTGTGATTATAGTTGCTATGGTAACAAAAGTACTATACCTGGGGCCTGTTTCAGAAAGGAGGTTAAGTGAAAACTCAGAGTATTTTAACCCTGAAATGAGAGAAACTCTGGGTTTTCTATTTCAAAATGGCAGGTTTGTCAAACTGGAGAAAGCAGGGTATGTCAAGCCTGTTTCTGAAAGAGAAGTAACTTTAAATCAGAGTCAGTTACCGTGGTAACTTACTCTGTGAACCTAACCTGGTCAGGAGCAGGTTTATTCTCTAAACTCAGAGTTTCTGTCGGTCTCCTGCCCTTTTTTAAAGACGAAGCGGTATTTCTCACCTTAGATTTATGTTTCCACACACCTATTTTAATGCTCATTTTGGATATGCGCATAAAAAAATCGATTGATGGAAACGCCAAGATGCACAGAACTTTTGAAAATAGGCATAATAAACATATGCGCATAACTGAGTAGGAGAAACTTTTTATTCGATAAGAAAAGATGTGCATAAACTACGATGGAAACACTTTTACTGAACAAATTCCAGTATACGCATTAAAAAAGGTTTGTTATAAGAGATCATATGATGGTGAAAATGTGTGTGACTGGACAAACCAGCATGTTGAGCACACTGTAAAACATCTGAAATGTTGTTTTGGTCACTCTAAAACGCCTTAACCGTTTCAGTATTATTATATTATTAATTACCTCCAGAGAGTCTGCAGCGTGTCAAGAGCGTCTGTTCTCCGCGTCTCATGCGTGTCTCAAACACCCCCACGCGTTCATTGTGTGTCGGCATTGTCATTTATTAAATAAAAAACAGGTTCACACAGCTTTTACTACTGCAGTAAATTCTGTTTTTACTGTTGATATTTGGCGACAGTTAATCAGCAAGTGACAAAAAGTGGGAACCTTAAATTAAACATTTCCACTGAACATTAAGCTAAGGTTATCTGCATTCTTGTTTTGTCAGATTTGTTGTAATTTTTGTTTGTTTTATGTAATTTAATGCAATTACATCTGAAATAACTTCAAAATTATGGTCAATTCCCCACTTTATCAAGTAAAAATGTTATAAACGTCACACATTACATTACTTTTTTTATTATACTTAATTATTTAAATACTTTAAATGTAAACTTGCGCATTAACTTGAGCAGCTATGTTTTCCCACACTAACTGTCTCTGTTTCACTGATGCAGTGGTGTTGCTGTTTTCAATATATGCTCATATTTGCTATAACTTTGCATGAGCACATCAAGTTCAGCTGGAGAACTCGTAGTATCTGCGCTCCATCGATAATGCCTTTTTATAGTTGTGGTGTGCGCGCTTAACTCTGAGTTGGTCTACTCAAAGTTGATTGACCCAACTCAGATCAGCTATTCTGAAACTGAAAACTCAGAGTTTTTAATCTCTCGGTAAATCAACTCAGAATTCAAGTTTAAACTCCAAGTTGGTTGAACCTCCTTACTGAAACAGGCCCCTGATCTGTTGTGGTGATTCTATGGTTGCTATGGTAACACAAGAA
>LR812527.1:68132178-68244678 GCA_903798195.1 Danio kyathit
TTACCTATATCTGTATTTTTACTGCATGGATTGTTCATACATAATTCAGCTGGTTTTTCAACATTTTATTTCTGAACATATGGTGAATTTAGTATTTTTTCTGTATGTTTGCAGCATTTTTTTAATGTCTGGAGGGGTACATAGGAGATGCAAAAACTTCCAAATCTTTAACTTATATTTTTAACCAATATTCAGGTTTTATTTTGCAAATGTAAAGGTTTTATATCTCTCTTGACAGTATTATTTGATTTATGGAGTGATAAAAGTAGATCTCAAATTCCCTCAGAACCTGGCTTGAATATTCAGATTTCTGGGAATATATGCAAATCATATATGCAAATTTAAACATAACATCTCAGATTTTTTTTCAACCCTAATCCCATAGGATTTCTTGGCTTAAATTCATATTTCATGATGGGAAATTTGTTATTTTCCTCTATGAATTGCACCGTATCAGCCACAGTAAAGATGTTAAATGTATTATTAAGTGTTATTTTATCCACTGGACTGAAATATGTTCCTGAGTCATTTTTATTCATCATAAATTTGATTCGAATAGTAGTTATTTAATTAAAACATATACACTCACTGGCCACTTTATTAGGTACACCTGTCCAACTGCTCGTTAACGCAAATTTCTAATCAGTCAATCACATGGCAGCAACTCAATGCATTTAGGCATGTAGACATGGTCAAGACGATCTGCTGCAGTTCAAAGCGAACATCAGAATGGGGAAGAAAGGGGATTTAAGTGACTTTGAACGTGGCATGGTTGTTGGTGCCAGACGGGCTGCTCTGAGTATTTCAGAAACTGCTGATCTACTGGGATTTTTATGCACAACCATCTCTAGGGTTTACAGAGAATGGTCCGACAAAGAGGAAATATCCAGTGAGCGGCGGTTTTGTGGGCGCAGAGGTCAGAGGAGAATGGCCAGACTGGTTCCAGCTGATAGAAAGGCGAAAGTAACTCAATTAAGCACTCGCTACAACCGAGGTCTGCAGAAGAGCATCTCTGAACACACAACACGTCCAACCTTGAGGCGGATGGGCTACAGCAGCAGAAGACCACACCGGGTGCCGCTCCTGTCAGCTAAGAACAGGAAACTGAGGCTACAATTCACACAGGCTCACCAAACTGGACAAGAGAAGATTGGAGAAACGTTGCCTGGTCTGATGAGTCTCCATTTCTGCTGCCACATTCAGATGGTCGGGTCAGAATTTGGCCTCAACAACATGAAAGCATGGATCCATCCTGTCTTGTATCAGCGGTTCAGGCTGGTGGTGGTGGTGTAATGGTGTGGGGGAGATTTTCTTGGCACACTTTGGGTCCATTAGTACCAATTGAGCATCGTGTCAAACGCCACAAGCCTACCTGAGTATTGTTGCTGACGATGTCCATCCCTTTATGACCACAGTGTCTCCATCTTCTGATGGCTACTTCCAGCAGGATAACGCACCATGTCATAAAGCCCAAATCATCTCAGACTGGTTTCTTGAACATGACATGAGTTCACTGTACTCAAATGGCCTCCACAGTCACCAGAGCTCAATCCAATAGAGCACCTTTGGGATGTGGTGGAACGGGAGATTGGCATCATGGATGTGCAGCCGACAAATCTGCAGCAACTGTGGTGATGCTATCATGTCAATATGGAGCAAAAGTCTCTGAGGAATATTTCAGTAGCTTGTTGAATCTACGCCATGAATGATTAAGGCAGTTCTGAAGCAAAAGAGAGTCCAACCCGGACCCAATTTTATTTAGTGTTTTTTATCTCTTATGACAGTATTATCTGAATTATGGAGTGAATCTCCAAAAAAAAAAAGTGGATCTCAAACTCTCAGAACCTGGCTCAAATATTCAGATTTTTAGGAATATATGCAAATCATATATGGAGCACCCGGAGGAAAACCCACGCCAACACGAGGAGAACATGCAAACTCCACACAGAAACGCAAACTGACCCAGCTGAGACTCGAACCAGTGACCTTCTGGCTATGAGGCGACAGCACTACCTACTGCGCCACCGCGTCACCCATGGCCAATGTTTTTCTATATTTTCTTCATGGAATGCTCTGTATTATAACTATATATTTTATTTACATTTTTAAATAGGGACAACACAGTGGCTCAGTGGTTATCAGCTGTCCATTCACACACTGGTAAAACCATTGAAGAGCCTGTCCCTAGACACCTGTAGAATATAGCGGTCTATGAGAATATTGTGGTCGATGGTGTCAAATGCGGGCACTGAGATCCAGTGAAACTAATAGTGAGATGCACCCTTGGTCAGCAGCTAAGAGTAAATCGTTGGTTATTTTCACTAATGCGGTTTCTGTACTGTGATGAGGGCCTGAAACCTGACTGAAACACTTCAAAAATATTATTCGTCTGCAGAAAGGAGCATTCTTTAACTGGGTTTAAACCCAGTAGTGTGTCAGTGTTGTGTGAATATCTCCAGCCTCTAATAGTAAACATGAATGAATTGTATTAGTATAATCAGACTTGATAAAATCAGTCTTCAGAAGCACTTTGATTGACATTCTCCCTTAGTACGTGTCATCAGAGGGGGAAAGCCCCGCCCACTAGTGACCATCTCTCCCTCATTAGCATAAACAGCAGCCCTGAGTGAGAAGCAGCCATCTGTCCATTAGCCATTAGAGTGTTTGAGCTGCTGAAGATAATGTCAGCATAGACTAAGAGGATTATAGATGTGGAGTTTTAGATGAAGCACAAATGAACAGCGACAGGAGCGACATAGACTGACAGAAGCATGAAGCACACACTCACACTGAAGCACACATGCACACCTGACCAGCACTCACAACACACACACTGCTGTTTTACATCTGTCGATATGCTGAAGCAGTTATTTGTAGCTCCGCCCTCCTCTGAAAAGAGCACAATCTCATTTGCATTTAAAGCGACAGTCACCAAAACGCCACAGTTAGAATCAAAGCCTAAAAGAACATTGTCTGTGTGGAGTTTTGAGCTGAAACTTCACTCGCACACACACACACTAGAGACTCTCTTATCTTACGTCTTGTAAAAAGGAAGCATAATAGGTCTCCTTTAAATTCATATTACACAATGGTGAATGTTTTTCTCTTCATTGCTCTATGAAATGCTCCGCATCAGCCACAGTAAAGATGTTTACATGCATTATTAAATGTTATTTTAACCCACGGCATTGAAATGAAAGCGATTCCTACGTTTGCTGAGAGAATGAACCGTTCCTGACTCATTTTCATTTATCCCTCAGGCGTTTTCTATTTAGGTCTTATAATGAGCAAACCGCTGGACTCAAACACATTAAAGCATATCTGTGATCTTCTGCCGTTTGCTGGACAAAGACCGGCCTCAGTTAAACATAAAGAAAAGTGTTTTTCTTCAGATTCTCTCTGCTGCCTCCAAACGCTTTTAAAGCCGCAAACAGAAGATCTCAAATCAGATTCACAGATTTTACATCATTCCCTTAATCTGAGTTTCAGAAGCCGAGGATGAAGAGCCATTACTGAGCTCTTACAGACACACTGTACAGTAAGATGATCTGCTGCATCTGTGTATTTCTTTTAAAAACTGTATTTTTAAATGTTCAAAATGTTTCTAAATGAAATGTCCCTCTATGAAATACACCATATCAGCCACAGTAAAGATGTCAAATGTATTATTATTACGTATTATTATACATGTTATTTTCAGTGGTGGAATGAGTACTGAAAAATCATACTCAAGTAAAAGTACCATTACTTGCCTAAAAATGTAGTGCAACTAGAGTAAAAGAATCTGTTGTAAATATTACTCAAAGTATAAGTAAAAAGTAGACCTTTCAGAAGTACTCAAGAGTAGTGAGTATTACGCTGTCAAAAGCTGATATGTTTACATGTAATTTGTGCATGTGTGTGTAAACGTAACATTCTGTAGTGCATTTAGTTATTGCCCAGCAGACACACAACATCATCAGACGTTAATATTAGGTTAGATTTACGTTGTAATGTCAGGTGACCAAAATTAATTGTCGAGCCAGCAGCTAAGGACAACGTTATTTTGGTGTCCAATAATGACGTCAAATGACGTTGATATTTGGTTGATTTTAGGTTGTTAGAAAAGTGACCAAAATCCCGTGTTGAGTCAACATCTTAAACCAATGTCATATTGACCTCAAATACTGACATTTACTTGTCAGGTACGGCAACCAAAATCCAACGTCTGATATATGTCATAGGGGTAACGTTCACACAATGTCAAGCTGTAACATCATTAGACGTTAATATTTGGTTGGTTTTAGGTTGGACATTGGATATTGATGTTGGCCTGACGTTGAGTTCTGACGTCAACCCGATTTTCATTTCCAATCAAAATGCAAATTCCCCATGACATTAGGGTACAACGTCAAACAGACGTCATGTTGACGTCCTGTGCCTACTGGGTGTTTACTGCTGCGTTCACACCAGATGTGGAAGAAGCGTCAAGCGCAAGTGATTTACATGTTAGGTCAATGCAAAGACGCGAATACACAACCGCCCGCGAAGGGCGCGATACGCACGAATGTATGCACAGAGCTGGGTGCACCTCTGAAAGGATCTAGTGGACTCAGACACTGCTCCAAATGAATCTACGCTGTTTTTCAGCCTTCATAAATCACATAACACAGTTATTTTCTTAATAAAATCCATGTTAGCCATTTAGCAACGAAGCTACAGTCACCGGGCAGACAGAAGCCCTGCCATGACGTGAATCCGCGTCTGTTCTGAAGTGAATTTGACGCGCGAATGAAGCGAGTAAACTCAAATGTTCACAGCGTCTATTTACGCGTGAATAGCGTGATTTATCCGCGCATTCCGCGTCTGGTGTGAACATAGCATAAGGCCATTTCGGTCATCATAACAGTAAGCATCTGTCATCTTCTCATCAGTGACATGCATCTAAACAGTCTCTGGGTCAATGCGTGTAAAGATTTTGAACATCTTCATGGACATTTTTAATACTCCAAACAGTTTGCTGCAGTTATAAAGTGCACACGTCTTGAGGTAGTTCATTATTATGCGATTTACCTTCTATGGTATGTGCGATTTGATTGGACAGGAATCACAGGACTGATTTTTCTAATCCCCATAGACAAGAAAAAATTAAGTAGTGACAGCAGATTAAAAGAAAGTAGTGGAGTAAAAGTACAGATACTGCACTAAAAATGTACTCAAGGGAAAGTAAAAGTACACATTTTTAAAAGTACTCAGTAAAGTAGAGTTCCTGAGAAAAACTACTCAATTACAGACATTTGAGTATTTGTAATCAGTTACTTTACACCACTGGTTATTTTATCCACTCGACTGAAATAAGCTCCTGAATCATTTTATTCGTCATAAATTTGATTCAAATAACAGTTACTTATTTTTTGTGTATATATATATATATATATATTATATATATATATATATATATATATATATATATATATATATATATATATATATATATATTTATTAGTGGTGGGCCATTATCGGCGTTAACGTGCTGCGTTAAAGCGAGACTCTTATCGCGCGATAAAAAAATATCGCCGTTAATCTATTCTCAAAGTTGGGTGAGAGCTGGGTCTTTTCTACGCAAGCTATGATGACTTTACCTTGATAGTTTAGCGCGGATTGTCTACCTGACTGGTAAGCCGTCTGGGAAAGAAGTGCCCTTCTGAATCAAATCAGCAGGATGCCTGACTCTAACTGCAGTTGAGCAGTTTCACTTTAACTCACGAACATTTAATTCATGCCTTCGTGACAAACTGGGTATTAGACCGCAATAAATGAGTAAGGACAGGTGAGAGTGTTATGGAGTTTAATAACGCACGCCAAATGAGAAGAAAAACAACTTCCGCATTTCGCGATGTGTGTGTTTGTGTGTGCGGTCCTTTACTGACAGCCGCCTGTGTGGATCTTGTCGGAAAATATGGCGAAAAGTCCTACATGACGGTAATAGTTTGTCAGTAATGCCACTAATATCTGCATACTCCACGTCTCAATTCCATTTCTGTTTAGTTCAGTTATGACTTTAGTCCACATTAAGTAATCAAAAATCCCTGTTTACATGGTAGACTCTTAATCAGAGTATTGCTTTAATCATATTAAAATCGTATTAAAGTATTGTTGCCCATGTAAACATACTCAATGCTTGTGTCACAATCACCAGCGATCTTCTCCCCTTAGATCGCTGGTTTACATGCACAAACACCCATGGACTACAAATCCACCATCATATGGACTACATCCCCCATACATGCATACTCTGACATCACACACAACCGGTTCCACATCTTCACTGATTACATCCACAGCTGAAACCGCTCAAGGACTGAATACACACAGCATATAAACAGCAAACACACAACCTCTCCAGTTGCCGAGTCTTGTTACTGTTTCACAGTGTCAATTCTAAGCGTTTCCTTGTTTTGTCTTTGTCGTGTTTGGACCCTCGCCTTGATTCTCTGTTTCTGCCTGTCTGCTGCCATCCCTGTGACCTTTTGCCTGTTATATTGACTACGACTCTGGATTGTCCTCATACATCTGTTTGCTCCTGTACTGATCATTGCTTGTCTGACCATCCCTTTAAATAAACCTGCATTTGGATCCGCATCCTGTTGTCAGCATCCATCCTTGGTTACAGAAGACTCGGCCACAACATGGATCCAGCGGGTGTCAAGATCATGCGTCTCCGTCAGGAAGCCAAGTCAATCGAGGAGTATGTGGAGGACTTTATCCAGGTAGCTCATTTAACATCTATGAACAATTCATGCCTAATGATTTTCTTCCGTGGAGGACTTTCTGAGCCCCTTTATTCATACATGCCATTTCCTGAACCCCATTGGACACTAGAGTTTTACATTGACCTTGTACTCCAACTCAGTGGGTCCCCCTTCACCGTAGGCGAGGTGGAGGAAACCCCTAAATGTTTTTTGGGGGGGGCAATAGACAGCGAGACCCGCCGGCAACGGGGCTGGCTGTTCCCTCCAGTAAAACCATTATGCTGGCATCTCCTATACTCCTGTCCCCTGTTCACCAGCCTAGACCACAGCCAGATAACAAGATGGCTGCCGCCAGTCCTCCATGTAACAAAATGGCCACCCCCAGTTCTCCAGCTCACAAAATGGCCACTTCCAGTCCTCCAGCTAACAAGATGGTCACCCCTCCAGTCCTTCAGTTGACAAAATGGCCGCCTCCAGTTCTCTAGCCAACAAAATGGCCTCTTCCAGTCCTCATGTTCACAAGATGGTCACCTCCAGTTCCTCAGCTCACAAGATGGCTGTCTCCAGTCCTTCAGTTGACAAAATGGCCGCTTCCAGTCTTCCAGCTCACAAGATGGTCGCCTCCAGTCTTCCAGCTCACAAGATGGCTGTCTCCAGTCCTTTAGTTCACAAAATGGCTGCCTCCAGTCCTCCAGCTCACAAAGTGGCCACAACCAGCCCTCCAGCTCACGCAGGGGTAAGCGCCAATCTGCAATAGCTCAAAAGATGGTTTCCTGTTCCGAGTCTGTTCCTGCCATAGTTCCTGTTCCTGTTCTTGAAATGCCATCACCTGAGGCCACCAGAATGGCCACCACCACCTGAGTTGCCAGAGCTGCTGCCCACCACCAGAGCTGTACTGCCAGAGCTGCCCACCGCCACCTCCAAGAGCTGGCCAGATCCTCCAGTCACCGCCAGAGCTGCCAGATCCTCAGTCACCGCCAGAGCTGCCAGATCCTCAGTCACCGCCAGAGCTGCCAGATCCTCAGTCACTGCCAGAGCTGCCAGATCCTCAGTCACCGCCAGAGCTGCCAGAGTCGCCGCCGCCAGAGCTGCCAGAGTCGCCGCCGCCAGAGCTGCCAGAGTCGCCGCCGCCAGAGCTGCCAGAGTCGCCGCCGCCAGAGCTGCCAGAGTCGCCGCCGCCAGAGCTGCCAGAGTCGCCGCCGCCAGAGCTGCCAGAGTCGCCGCCAGCCAGAGCTGCCAGAGTCGCCGCCGCCAGAAGTCGCCGCCGCCCAGAGCTGCCAGAGTCGCCGCCAGCCAGAACCCTTTGTATTCCCCGAATGGTGGGCACCAGATATCTCTGAATCCCTCGAATGGCGGGCGCCAGAAACCTCTGAATCCCTCGAATGGCGGGCGCCAGAAACCTCTGAATTCCCCGAATGGCGGGCGCCAGAAAACCTCTGAATCCCTCGAATGGCGGGCGCCAGAAACCTCTGAATCTCTTAAATGGCGAGCATCAGATTCTCCTGAATTCCCAGAAGGGCGGGCCGCCAGATCCTCCTGAATTCCTTGAAAGGCCCGAGCAGTCACCTGAGTCCCACGAAAGGCCAGTGCTCCTTGAACCCAAGCCTCCCGACCCACTGGGGTTATACGAACTGCCAGTGCTCCTTGAACCTAAGACCTCCTGACCCACTGGGGTTATACGAACTGCCAGTGCTCCTTGAACCCAAGCCTCCTGACCCACTGGGGTTATATGAACTGCCAGTGCTCCTTGAACCTAAGCCTCCTGACCACTGGGGTTATACGAACTGCCAGTGCTCCTTGAAACCCAAGCCCTCCTGACCCACTGGAGTAAATGAACTGCCAGTATCTCCTGAACCCAAGCCTCCAGACCCACTGGGGTTAAACGAACTGCCAGTGTCTCCTGAACCCAAACATCCAGACCCACTCGGGTTAAATGAAATAGCCTGTATCTCCTGAACCCAAGCCTCCTGACCCACTGGAGTTTAATGAACTGCCAGTGCCCCTTGAACCAAAGCCTCCTGATCCATGGGGGTTATATGAACTGCCTGTGCCTGCTGAACCTAAGCCCCAGACCAACTTCAGCTCCATGCTCCAGGCCTTTTGCAACTCCACACTCCAGGCCTTCAGCAGCTTCACTCTTCATGCCTTACGCAGCTCCAGCTCCATTCTCCGGGCCTTCCACACTCCAGGCCCTCAGCAGCTTCGCTCTTCAGGCCTTACGCAGCCCCAACTCCACGCTCCAGGCCCTCCGCAGCTCCACGCTCCAGGGCCCTCAGCAGCTTCACTCTTCAGGCCTTACGCAGCTTCCAACTCCATGCTCCAGGCCCTCCGCAGCTCCAACTCCATGCTCCAGGCCCTCTGCAGCTCCAACTCCACGCTCCAGGCCCTCTGCAGCTCCATACTCCAGGCCTTGTACAGCTCCACTCTCCAGGCCTTCTGCAGCTCCACGCTCCGGGCCTTCCGCAACTCCAAGCTCTAGTCCCTCTGCAACTCTACGCTCCAGGCCCTCTGCAGCTTTATGCTCCAGGCCCTCCGCAGCTCCACTCTCCAGACCTTCTGCAGCTTCACGCTCCGGGCCTTCCGCAGCTCCACGCTCCAGGCCCTCCGCAGTTCCACTCTCCGGGCCCTCTGCCAGCCCCACGCTCCAGGCCCTCCGCAGCTCCATTCTCCGGGCCTTCCGCAGCTCCACGCTCCAGGCCCTCCGCAGTTCCACTCTCCGGGCCTTCCGCAGCCCCACGCTCCAGGCCCTCCACCAGCTCCATTCTCCGGGCCTTCCACAGCTCCACGCTCCAGGCCCTCCGCAGTTCCCCTCTCCGGCCTTCGCAGCTCCACGCTCCAGGCCCTCCGCAGCTTCACTCTCTGGCCTACGCTGCTTCATGCTTCAGACACTCCTCAGCTGCATGGTCCTGGCCCTCCATCCCTCCCCCTGTTTCCGCCTCCGCTCCACCTCCCGCCTGAACTATGATAGAGTGTCTGGAAGCCACTCCTTAAAGGGGGGGCTCTGTCCAATCACCAGCGATCTTCTCCCCTTAGATCGCTGGTTTACATGCACAAACACCCATGGACTACAAATCACCATCATATGGACCTACATCCCCCATACATGCATACTCTGACATCACACACACCGGTTCCACATCTTCACTGATTACATCCACAGCTGAAACCTCAAGGACTGAATACACACAGCATATAAACAGCAAACACACACTCTCCAGTTGCCGAGTCTTGTTACTGTTCACAGTGTCAATTCTAAGCGTTTCCTTGTTTTGTCTTTGTCGTGTTTGGACCCTCGCCTTGATTCTCTGTTTCTGCCTGTCTGCTGCCATCCCTGTGACCTTTTGCCTGTTATATTGACTACGACTCTGGATTGTCCTCATACATCTGTTTGCTCCTGTACTGATCATTGCTTGTCTGACCATCCCTTTAAATAAACCTGCATTTGGATCCGCATCCTGTTGTCAGCATCCATCCTTGGTTACAGATTGACACCGTCAGGGCTCTGTGAACTGCCTTTGTGAAGCAGCATTGTATGTATGTACGTACATCAAAAGCAAGTATGAAATCACTGTTTGGAGCTTATGTAGGCCTACAGCTCAACATTCATGTTTAACTGAATAAACAGTGAGTAACACAAGTACATCTTATTGAACATCATTTATTTTCATCACCAATTATCATAGTAGAACAGTTTCTCAAGCAGTTTGTGATGCATTTTGGAAACAGGAGATGAGCCCCTGGTCTAATGCGTCACAAACTGCTTGAGAAACCCGTTCTCAAAGACTTATTATTTGGGTAGCACACATATTCTGAATGCCTTCGGCAGAATTCAAATGAGCCATTTTAATCTAGATTAATCTAGATTAAAAAAATTAATCTATGCCCACCTATAATATATATAATATATATATATATATATATATACATACATACATACATACATGCATGCATACATATATATATACATACATACACAACAATTCTGTCTGGTTCTTAAATATGATTGGCTGATAGCCGTGTGATATTCTGCAAATAACAGCTCGTCCAGCCTCTTAACTCTTCACTCTTATGTATTCCTCCGCCCGAGAGTGACAGCAGATCAATAAACTCTCTACAGTTTGACAAATATTGCAGCTGTTGGACAACATCATGTACTTATGAGGCTTTTTTAATCGAGAATGTAGTTGTTTAGATTGCAGATATGCAGTTTTATTATAAGGATAGTGCCTATTTTAAATATTTATAATGTCAGAGAGACAGCACGTTGGTGGCCATCAGCCTGTTTTTGAGACGGTTGATGTTGTCCATCCACAAGGTGGCGATTGAGACTGCCTAATAAGCTTTTAGAGGAGAAAAACAGCATAATTTCTTACTACAGCTGATCAAATCATTATAGAACAAGTAAGTGACATTCTAAGTCGATCTCTCTCTTTTGTATGTTGTAGTGCTGTGTTTATACCATAGTAACTGTAGTGTGTTGAGTGTGAGATGGGACTCATATCAGGAATGTGTGTTTTTGTTGTTGGCCACTCTTGTATAACCCTGAGTTACTTATTGGTTGGCCATCTGTTGTTTTTAATGAGTCTCCTGTGTTCGTTACTGCAGACTAGTTCAGGTGAATAGAAAGAAAGAAGAAATGCTTTAGCGTTTAGTTTAGTGTTAATTATTGAGATATGCCGATTGCAACAGAGAAATACTGGAACATCTCTGTACTGATGGCATTTCATGCGGTTCAGCCTTATAATCTTAAACTGTGAGCAAAATCAGCTGTTTTGTCATCACTAGACATTACGCTAGAGAATCATTCAAACACTAGCTCTACAGTGACGTTGGTGAATAAGCAGCGGTTTCTGCTGTTCTGACGTCAGCTGCAGATGTGAATGAATGGAGGAAGAAAGTAGTTCCTCATACAAAGGGTTTTTTAGACTTCGTGTTTGATTTTCTTTTTTTATAACTGATTATGTTGTCAAATTGTTGTATAAACGCAAAATCACATGAGTAGCAGTGCGATGTTGCTGTATATCGGCACTGGTGGGATGCTAAGGAACAGGGTTGTACTTGACCAACAAGCGAGTAAGCAGCCGCTTAGGGCCCTGGTGAATTAGGGGGCCCAGACCAATGCCAAGAAGCCTATATTAATCATAGCTCTTTCATACATTTTCTACCGTGTGTTGTAAAATCTGTCTGTAACTGTTAAGATTTTAACATCATTATTTTCAAAATCAGGGACCCCCATAAATAATGGGCTGTTCCTTCTGTACCGCACTTGTGCAAGGTGTGAACACTGTGGTTCAAAGACACACTCTTAGGCCCCGTTTACACTAATGCGTTTTCGTTTTAAAACGCATAAGTTTTGCTACGGTTACGACATCCGTCCACACTACGCCGGAGTTTTCGAGCCCCGAAAACGGAGCGTTTCGAAAACGGTGAAGAGCCCGTTTTAATACAGAAACGCTGCTGCTGCTCCGTCTCAGTGTGGATGGGGGAAAACGGAGACATCTGAAAACGGAGGCGTGGCTGCTGAGATTCGCTACCTGATTGGGGCTTTTGGGTCATTGCGTATCCTTCCCTTATTCGTCAAGCCCCTGTCACATGACTATAACGCTACCGGAAGACGGCAGACCAGCCTTCACTGTAAAAACAACATGGACACAGAAATGGGAGCGTTTTGCACTATTGTCCGTTTTAGGCGCCATTGTGCAGTTAAACTCTGCCTTTTTTACTACAGCAGCTGCATATATTCGCAAGAGGCAAGCTATTGTTCGAGCACTCGCTAATCGCTCGTGTTCATCGTTCAACCAGCGTTTGTTGACTAACAATAACCAAATGCAGAGCGAGACCATGCTTCCTGTTTATACTTGAACGCGCATGCCCAGAGTGCGCGAATGGTCATGTGATATACGTTTTTGGTGGAGTAGTGTGGACGGAGATATGTTTAGAAACGCTAGATGAAACGCTAGTGTGGACGCGGATCGTTTTTGATAAAAAACGCCGTTTAAAACGAAAACGCATTAGTGTAAACGGGGCCTCAGTCTGCCAGCGAGAGTAGAGCTGAGGTAGAAGCAGGTAGAGTGTGCAGGAGTGAGAATTTGAGAACATTTGGGAAAAAAGTAGAAATAAGACAAACCATGAAACACGGCTTCCTCTGAGATCCTGCTGTCTGGCTGAAACACCTGTTAGATGATGAGTGCTGTGAGCTTAAGAGATCAAGGGCCTGTTGAAATGAAATAAAATAACATTTCTCAGTGAAACTGAACTGACACTGTTTCAATTTACTATAATCTTATATGTGAAGCTGCTTTGACACAATCTACATTGTAAAAGCGCTAGAGAAATAAAGGTGAATTGAATTGAATTGAAACGGCCGCCCATTCACCAACAGAGATTATTCACTTCATATGAAACATGATGAAAAGATGAGTTTGATTGATAGTTTTTTCATTTGTGAATTTATTGCATTTAATTTAACATTTAAGAAGATAAAGGTTCCCTTAAATATTAAAATATAAAATTTAAATACATGCAGTTTATTTACAAATAAAATAAAAATAAAACCTACTCTACAGAGAAAAAAAATGGAGAAAGAGAATTTTGAGTTTCAATAATTCTGACTTCAACTGTGTATACAGTTGACACCAGAAGTTTCCATACACTGTATAAAGGCACATCACCATTTAATAAAAGTCAGATGTTAATGTGACTAAACTTTTCCTCTTGTAGGTAAGTTAGGATGATCACATTTGTTTCTGTTCTGCTTAACAGCAGAATAATGAGAGAGAGATTGTTGGAAAATTGTTATACCTTTTCTTGAAAGTCAAGTTTACATACAATAAGATTATTCTGCCTCTGAAAAAGCTCAGATGATGGTGTCAAGGTTTTGGAAGTTTCTGATTGGCTAATTGACAACATTTGAGTTAATTGGAGGCACAACTGTAGAATAGTATTGAAGGAAAAGCTCAAACACACTGCTTCCTTGTGTGACAACATGAGAAAATCAACAAGCCAGAATCAACACAAAAGCCAGATTACAATTAGCTAAACTACACTGGGAAAGAGACTAATGTTTGGAGACATGTCCTGTGCTCTGATGGAGCTAAGATTGAACTGTTTGGCCATAATGACCAGTGTTACATTTGGAGGACAAAGGGGAAAGCTTACAAGCCTAGGAACACCATCCCAACTGTGAACTGTCAGGTGTGAAACTTGGCCACAAATGGGTCTTCCAAACAGACCATGACTCTAAGCATACTGCCAAATTAGTTAAAATGTGCTTTAAGGACAACAGAGTGAATGTTTTGGAGTGGCCATCACAAAGCCCTGAACTCAGTCCTATAGAACATTTGTGGGCACAGTTGAAAAGCTTGTGTGAGCAAGACAGCCTACAAATCTGACTCAGTTACACCAATTCTGTCAGGAGGAATGGGCCAAAATTCCTGCAAACTATTGTGAGAAGCTTGTGGAAGGAGACCCAAAACATTTGACCAAAGTTATACAGTTTAAAAGCAAAGCTAAAAAATACCAAGGAAATGTGTGTAAACTTTAGACTGTCTAGAAATTAATCAACATTCTCTCATTATTCTGGCATTTAGCAAATGTAAATGATTTAGGTAATCCTAACAGACCTAAAATAGTGAACGTTTAGTATCATTTACCATCAGACATTTTTAAAAATGGTGATGCTCCTTTTTTTAGAGTGTGTGTAAACTTCTGCTTTCAACTGTATATTATAAATTTTTTTTATTTATTTTTTTTGCAAATTTAACAATTTACTTGGTTTGTTCATATATAATTTAGCTGGTTTTGTCATACACTAATCCTAAAAAATGTTTATTTTTCTGTATATTCGCAGATTGATTTAATTTCTGGATTGGTAAAAAAGTGATGCAAATGCTTATAATGATGTGAACATTTTTTTATTTATTTAAATATTTAATTTTTATTTATCATGTTATCTCTTATGACAGTATTATCTATATTATACTGTAGTGTAATAAACTCCCTCAGAACCTGGCCTAAATATTCAGATTTCTGGCAATATATGCAAATCATATATGCAAATGTAACATTTCAGAATGTTTTATTTCTTTCTTTCTTAGTGTTTAGATGATGTATAAAAGTTGTTCTTCAGTTACAATAACAAGAATCAGCATTTCCGTAATGTTTCAGTCTCTTGTTTTTTTCATGTTTTTAAAACGTATAAACTGTTTATAGAACATTCCATTCACATTAGTTATCGTGTGTCTCTTTGTCACTTTGGATGCACAAAATGCATAAATATAAATGGAAATAGTTATTTTATGTTCTCAAAACATTCAAAAGTGTTTAGTTGATGTTTTAACATAATCTTTTTGTTATGATAACATGATTGAACATAGTTTTGTATCATTTCAGTCTTATGTTATATTATTGTTCCCAGAACGTTATTTACAGTGTTTCTCAATTGCTTTGACACATTTTGTCTTAAAATTCTCTAAACTGTGAGTGCAAATCTCAAAACTGTTTGCTGGAACTTTATTTCATGTCTGCAAAATGTAGTCCCTTACCCAAAGCACTTCATTCATGCTTCAAAACCTATTGTGTCAGTAATTTGACCACGGCCACCAAAACATGAAGTGTATTTGACATTGTGTGAGCCTCGCTGGTCAAAATGATCAGTTGTTTTATCACCAAGACAGTCAAACATTGAAATTAAGGATGAAAAACCTGATAATTATTGAGAAGAGTGGAAAAAATATTATTATTATAACCTTTATTTTACCAGGAAAGACACACTGAGATTAAAAACCTCTTTCACAAGAGTGTCCTGGCCAAGATTAGGCAGTATTCACATCACATGGGTCTAACAGACAATTAACAGATAACATGAATCACACTGACAGACTATTCAAAACATCTACAAACCTGTGTTTCAACTTCTAAATCTTTTATAGTCTTTTAAAAAGCATTTAGTGAAATCAACTCTTTAAACTGCAACTGTGTAGAATATTTTATGCAGAAGGTGCTGCATATTTAAAAGCCTTTCCCCCATCTCACTCCGCACTTCAGGAACAGACAGTAAATAAATATCCTGTGACCGAAGGGCATAAGAACAGGCTTTTTACAAATGTAATTCTCTAGATATGATGGGAGTAAACCCAGTATAGATTTGTAAACAAGTATATGCCAATGCTTGAGCCTACGAATGAACAAAGCAGACCAACCTACCCTAGTATACAGCACACAGATTTAAAATTAGTTATAAATCTTAGTGCACCGTGGTAAATGTATCGAATGCATGCAGACTTTGAGACGAAGCATGCATATAGATAACATCAATATATGAACATTTGTATTGTAGAGTACATTTATTTGTACAAATGTATTACATGCAAAGTGCAATCTTGCTTATTTAATTACTGTATTGTGTATTTCTTATGTTACCACAAAACAAACAAAATACTACAAAATAGCATGCATGAAAAAAAATATTCTTGATGACATCCTGTCGCTCTTATATTGGCTTTGCCAGAAAATACAGTTCTTCCAGTTGCTCTTCCACGAGCATGTTACTGCAGTTCAGGACTGTGGGAGTTTTCAATTCTCAAAAAAAAGGTAGTGATTGTGCTGTGGGAAATCTACTTACACTCACCGGCCACATTATTAGGTATAGGGAGTTTGCATTTTCTCCTCCTGTTGGCGTGGGTTTCCTCCGGGTGCTCCGGTTTCCCCCACAGTCCAAACACATGCGCTATAGGGCAGGGGTGTCCAAACTCTGTCCTGGAGGGCCGGTGTCCTGCCGAGTTTAGTTCCAACTTGCTTCAACACACCTGCCAGGAGGTTTCTAGTATCTAGTAAGAGCTTAATTAGCTGGTTCAGGTGTGTTTCAATTCAATTCATCTTTATTTGTATAGCGCTTATACAATGTAGATTGTGTCAAAGCAGCTTCACATGGAAGATTACAGTGAATTGAAAGAGAGTCAGTTCAGTTTCAGTGTTTAAGTTCAGTTCAGTTCAGTTCAGTTCAGTTCAGTGTGGGTTAATAATCACTACTGAGAGTCCAAACACTGAAGAGCAAATCCATCGATGCGCAGCTCTACAGATCCCGAACCATGCAAGCCAGTGGCGACAGCGGCGAGGAAAAAACTTCACCAATTGGTGAAAGCGAAGATTTTAAACCTCGAGAGAAACCAGGCTCAGTTGGGCACGACTATTTCCCCTATGGCCAAACGTCTTGCAGAGCTGCAGTCTAGGCGCAGGAAGCTGGACCTTAGCGAAGACTCGTCTGTCCTTGGAGCATCACAGGAGTTAGTCTCATGTTCTCACTCCACGATGACCACCACAGCAGCTGCTCAGGATACGGCCTGGTCCAGAAAACCTTGGGATCATCTCATCGCTGAATCGCGTCAGTGGCACTGCATAGTCTGAGGGCCTCGAGATGAGTACCCCCAGGTGGAAATACAGAATAAGGAGAATATATTAGCGTAGCTGCTGTTCATAGTGTATATAAACGAGAAGCAAAATATGTGTGGGGCACATCATGCGTCATACCGCTATGTACTGTATGTGCACTGAGTGTATGCTTTGCTAAAAATAGGTCTTTAATCTAGTTTTGAAGAGCGAGAGTGTGTCTGAGCCTCGGACATTATCAGGAAGGCTATTCCAGAGTTTAGGGGCCATAAATGAGAAGGCTCGACCTCCTTTAGTGGACTTTGCTATTTTAGGTACTACCAGAAGCCCTGAGTTTTGAGATCTTAAAGAGCGGGTTGGGTTGTAGCAAGACAGAAGGTTGGTTAGATAAACAGGAGCTCGATTATTTAAAGCTTTACTGTATAGGTCAGGACCAATATTTTATAATCAATACGAAACTGAACAGGCAGCCAGTGTGAGAGGATAACATTGGGGTAATATGATCATATTTTCTAGACCTGGTAAGAACTCTGGCAGCTGCATTTTGCACTAGCTGGAGTTTGTTAATAAAGGATGCTGGGCAACCAGCAAACAGAGCATTACAGTAGTCCAGCCTAGAAGTCATGAAAGCATGAACTAGTTTTTCTGCATCTGATATGGATAGCATACTTCGTAACTTCGCAATATTTCTCAGATGAAAGAAAGCAGTTTTTGTGACATGGGATATATGATTTTCAAAAGTTAAATTGCTGTCTAATATGACACCCAGATCTTTTATAGTAGAGCTAACGCTAACTTTGTATCCCTCTAGTTGCAGGTCGAGTTGTGAGAGCTGCTGTGTACAGGATTTAGGCCCAATAAGTAATAATTCTGTTTTGTCTGAGTTTAAGAGAAGAAAATTGTTGGTCATCCAGTCTTTAACATCTTTAATACACTCGGTTAGCTTAGACAGTTCGCACATCTCATCAGGTTTAGTTGAAATATATAATTGAGTATCGTCTGCATAGCAGTGAAAGTTGATCCCGTGTTTTCTAATAATGTCCCCCAGGGGAAGCATGTATATTGTAAACAGCAAAGGGCCTAAAACTGATCCTTGAGGGACCCCGTACTTTACTGGCCTGACTTGTGAAAGCTGTCCATTAATATTCACAAACTGGTAACGATCAGCTAAGTATGACCTAAACCATTGAAGGGCCTGACCTTGGACACCTGTAGAATATAAGCGGTCTATGAGAATATTGTGGTCAATGGTGTCAAATGCGGCGCTAAGGTCGAGTAAGACTACGAGTGAGACGCACCCTTGGTCAGCAGCTAAGAGTAAATCGTTGGTTATTTTTACTAATGCGGTTTCTGTACTGTGATGAGGCCTGAAACCTGACTGAAACACTTCAAAAATATTGTAGGTCTGCAGAAAGGCATAATTGGGTAGAAACAACTTTTTCTAGTATTTTAGACATAAACGGAGGATTTGAAATAGGCCTATAATTAGCTAAGTTGCTCGGGTGTTTGATTAGGGTTGGAGCTAAACTCTCCAGGACACCGGCCCTCCAGGACTGAGTTTGGACACCCCTGCTATAGGGGAATTGATTAACTAAATTGGCCTGTGTGTGTGTGTGTGTGTGTGTGTGTGTGTGTGTGTGTGTGTGTGTGTGTGTGTGGTGGTGTGTGTGTGTGTGTGATTGTGTGTGTGTGTTGGTGTTTCCCAGTACTAGGTTGCAGCTGGAAGGGCATCCACTGTGTAAAACATATGCTAGAATTGTTGGCGTTCATTTTGCTAGGGCGACCTCTGATCAATAAAGGGACTAAGCTGAAGGAAAGAATGAATGAATATTAACATTAAACACATTATTTTAAGTAACCTTAAGTTTTGCACACGTTTCTAGGAATATTAATGAACATTCTGGAAAGGATTCTAGCTGGGACGCTGTTATCCAAAACGCTGTTGACTGAAACACTCTGAGTATTATTCACTGGTCTTGATCATCAGAATGTCTTTTATTTGTTGTTGTCTTAGCTTTGTGTGTATAAGCACCTGTCATACACACAGACCGTCCAATTTCAGCAGCCAATTAATTCCTCATTGATAAAATCAGCTCTCCTCTACATCAGGCAGGGCTGTGGACTGGAAAACGCCAGATGAGCAGCATTTTCCAATTATCTGCAGTCAAGTGTTGCTCAATAGTTGGAATTAACCAAGATAAAAATCAAATGGAGACTATTCCAGTTTCAGACACATTACAGAGCCGTGCACACTCTTTATCTCTGAATACAACACCCTTTCTGCTCATTAAATACACACATGAACTGTAAATCATATGCAAGCAAACATCATCTATTCAGTGGGAATATTGTCTCAGGATGCAGGACGTGTATATTGTATTATATTATATCATTCATTCATTTTCTTTTCAGCTTAGTCCCTTTATTGATCAGGAGTCACCACAGCGGAATGAACCGACAACTTATCCAGCATATGTTTCACACAGCGGGTGCCCTTCCAGCTGCAACCCAGTGCTGGGAAACACCCATACACACTCATTCTCACACACTCATACACTACGGCCAATTTAGTTGATCAGTTCCCCTATAGCGCATGTGTTTGGACTACTGGTAGCTTCATTTGCGTTCTTCAGAAACCCATGGGTGACGTCACGGATACTGCGTCCATATCTTTTACAGTCTATGGTGCACACGTGTATATGAAGAGTCCGTATATATATATATGTAGTGTGTGTGTGTGTGTGTGTGGTGTGTGTGTGTGTGTGTGTGTATTTGAAGTGCATGTGTATATGTGATGTGTGTGTGTGTGTGTGTGTGTATTTGAAGTGCATGTGTATATGTGATGTGTGTGTGTGTGTGTATTTGAAGTGCATGTGTATATGTGATGTGGTGTGTGTGTTGTATTTGAAGTGCATGGTATATGTGATGTGTGTGTGTGTGTGTATTTGAAGTGCATGTGTATATGTGATGTGTGTGTGTGTATTTGAATGTGTGTGTGTGTGTGTGTGTATTTGAAGTGCATGTGTATATGTGATTGTGGTGTGTGTATTTGAAGTGCATGTGTATATGTGATGTGTGTGTGTGTGTGTGTGTGTGTGTGTGTGTATGTGTGTGTGTGTGTGTGTATTTGAAGTGCATGTGTATATGTGATGTGTGTGTGTGTATTTGAAGTGCATGTGTATATGTGATGTGTGTGTGTGTATTTGAAGTGCATGTGTATATGTGATGTGTGTGTGTGTATTTGAAGTGCATGTGTGTGTGTGTGTTGTGTATTTGAAGTGCATGTGTATATGTGATGTGTGTGTGTGTTGTGTGTGGTGTGTGTGTGTGTGTGGTGTATTTGAAGTGCATGTGTATATGTGATGTGTGTGTGTGTGTGTGTGTGTGTGTGTGGTGTGTGTGTGTATTTGAAGTGCATGTGTATATGTGATGTGGTGTGTGTGTGTGTATTTGAAGTGCATGTGTATATGTGATGTGTGTGTGTATTTGAAGTGCATGTGTATATGTGATGTGTGTGTGTGTGTGTGTGTGTATTTGAAGTGCATGTGTATATGTGATGTGGTGTGTGTGTGTGTATTTGAAGTGCATGTGTATATGTGATGTGTGTGTGTGTGGTGTATTTGAAGTGCATGTGTATATGTGATGTGTGTGTGTGTGTATTTGAAGTGCATGTGTATATGTGAAGTGTGTGTGTGTGTATTTGAAGTGTGTGTGTATATGTGAAGTGTGTGTGTGTGTATTTGAAGTGCATGTGTATGTGAGTGTGTATTTGAAGTGCATGTGTATATGTGATGTGTGTGTGTGTATTTGAAGTGCATGTGTATGTGATGTGTGTGTGTGTGTATTTGAAGTGCATGTATATGTGATGTGTGTGTGTGTGTGTGTGTGTGTGTGTATTTGAAGTGCATGTGTATATGTGATGTGTGTGTGTGTGTATTTGAAGTGCATGTGTATATGTGATGTGTGTTTGTGTATTTGAAGTGCATGTGTGTGTGTGTGTGGGTATTTGAAGTGCATGTGTATATGTGATGTGTGTGTGTGTGTGTGTGTGTATTTGAAGTGCATGTGTATATGTGATGTGTGTGTGTGTGTGTGTGTGTGTGTGTGTGTGTATTTGAAGTGCATGTGTATATGTGTGTGTGTGTGTGTATTTGAAGTGCATGTGTATATGTGATGTGTGTGTGTGTATTTGAAGTGCATGTGTATATGTGATGTGTGTGTGTGTGTGTGTATTTGAAGTGCATGTGTATATGTGATGTGTGTGTGTGTGTGTGTATTTGAAGTGCATGTGTATATGTGATGTGTGTGTGTGTGTGTGTGTGTGTATTTGAAGTGCATGTGTATATGTGATGTGTGTGTGTGTGTGTGTGTGTATTTGAAGTGCATGTGTATATGTGTGTGTGTGTGTGTGTATTTGAAGTGCATGTGTATATGTGAACTGTGTGTGTGGGTGTGTATTTGAAGTGTGTGTGTATCTGTGAAGTGTGTGTGTGTGTATTTGAAGTGCATGTGTATGTGAAGTGTGTATTTGAAGTGCATGTGTGTGTGTGTGTGTATTTGAAGTGCATGTGTATATGTGGATTGTGTGTGTGTGTGTGTGTATTTGAAGTGCATGTGTATATGTGATGTGTGTGTGTGTGTGTGTGTGTGTGTGTGGTGTGTGTGTGTGTGTGTGTGTTGTGTGTGTGTATTTGAAGTGCAGGTGTATATGTGAACTGTGTGTGTGTATTTGAAAGTGCATGTGTGTATGTGAACTGTGTGTGGTGTGTGTGTATTTGAGTGCATGTGTTATATGTGATGTGTGTGTGTGTGTGTGTGTGTGTTATTTGAAGTGCATGTGTATATTGGTGTGGTGTGTGTGTTGTGTGTGTATTTGAAGTGCATGTGTATATGTGATGTGTGTGTGTGTGTATTTGAAGTGCATGTGTATGTGAAGTGTGTATTTGAAGTGTGTGTGTGTGTATTTGAAGTGCATGTGTATATGTGAAGTGTGTGTGTATTTGATGTGTATGTGAAGTGTGTATTTGAAGTGCATGTGTATATGTAAAATGTGTGTGTGTGTGTTAGAAGAGGTGAGGCTGTATACGCGAGTGAGGTGTGTGTGTGTGTGTTTAAAGTTCATGTGTATATGTAAAGTGTGTGTATATATGAAATGTTTGTGTGTGTGTGTGTGTGTGTCAGCAGAGGTGAGTCTGTATACGTAAGTTAGATCAGTGTGTGTGTATGAAGTGCTTGTGTATATGTGAGGTGGATGTGTGTGTGTTTGAAGTGCATGTGTATATGTAAAGTGTGTGTGTGCATTTGAAGTGTGTGTCAGAAGAGGTGAGGCAGTATACGTGAGTGAGATCAGTGTGTGTGTGTGTGTGTGTGTGTGTGTGTGTGTGTGTGTGTGTGTGCGTGCAGTAAAGGCACCTTGGCTGTGCTGTGTGTTCAGACTACTGATCAGACACACACAAACAGTCCAGAAGCAGAAACATCACCATGTTAAAGAGTCCTGAAGAGTGTGTGTGTGTGTGTGTGTGTGTGTGTGTGTGTGTGTGTGTGTGTAAATCTCAGACTCGTCTTTCAGGACTGAGATGCAGTTTTGTTTGCTTTGTTTGTTTGTCTCTGATCATTATAAATGCATGTCAGAAACTGTGTGTGTGTGTGTGTGTGTGTGTGTGTCTGTGTGTGTGTGTGTGTGTGTGTGTGTGTGTGTGTGTGTGTGTGTGTTCGTTCAGCGGATCAGACTTCACCTGTCACGCATGCGGAGTAATGCAGATAAAAGAGCAAATCAAGGAGCTGCACTTCAGAGAGAGATTAGAGGAACACAACTGAACACACACACACACACACACACACACACACACACACACACACACAACAATATACAGATCGAGACAAAATGCTGAGCCTCCTGTATGACTGTGAATTCTTTTTAAATGTCTCCTCAGTGATGTTGGACAGATCCTCCATGTCTGCATGATCATGAGGCTGGAGTGATGGAGCCTTTACACAAGAACACTCATCAGCATCTTACATCCCTGCAAGTTTTTAAAGGGCACCTGTGATGAAAATCATCTTCTGTAAGCTGTTTGGACAGAACTGTGTGTAGTTTAGTGTGTCTACAGTCATATCAGGGTGATATAAACACAATAAGTCTCTTTTTTAATTTCCTGAGGTTAAAATTGGATCTAAATCCCTCCCATTTTGAGTTTGACCACAACGTGACGTAGGAGTGTGGCTTCTCCCCGCCCACCGAATTGATTGACAGCCGCGTATTAACATGTCTCAATAGTAACTTGTATAATCATATCAACAAGACATGACGTGCGCATAGCAACTGGGATTAAAGGATCTGTTCAGCTCGCTATGATCATCAGTCATCATCAAATGTGATCAAGAGTGAGTTTCACAAGTTTAACACGTGTTTAAATCAGTGCATGTTAATGAATTACAGCCATTTACTTCATCAACACTAGGGATGGGTATCGTTAAGATTTTAACGGTATTACTACTTTTATCGATACCACTTATTGGTTCGGTACTTTAACGGTTCTCTTATCTGTACTTTATGTAGTGTTTTTTTTTTATATAAAAAAAGAACAAAATCAAATTACAGAATTAACATCACTTAATTTTATTATTTCATTTTTAATGTAAAATAAAACGAAACCAATAATTGTAAAACAAATGAATACATTTTTCCTGTAAAAGAATGTCCACACTGTTGCCAACTATTTTCAATGAAAAGGCGCTAAGCTCTACCCGAAAAGTCGCTAGATTATGTCATACGTCAATTTGCATATTTCTGACATCATCACGTTCTACCGTTTCTGTTTTTTTAACAGCCTATGGTTAATAAAGGGGTATTTATATTTGCACTACGCTTTATATTAGGGCTGGACAATAATTCGATATCAATACATATATCACGGTAGATTTTTCGATATCAATTCAATATCAATATATATCACGGTAGATTTTTCGATATCAATTTAATATCATTATATATCGCGGTAGATTTTTCGATATCAATTTGATATCATTATATATCACGGTAGATTTTTCGATATCAATTTGATATCATTATATATCACGGTAGATTTTTCGATATCAATTTGATATCATTATATATCGCGGTAGATTTTTCGATATCAATTCGATATCAATATATATCGCGGTAGATTTTTCGATATCAATATATATCGCGGTAGATTTTTCGATATCAATGTATATCGCAGTAGATTTTTCGATATCAATATATATCGCGGTAGATTTTTCGATATCAATGTATATCGCGGTAGATTTTTCGATTTCAATGTATATCGCGCTAGATTTTTCGATATCAATATATATCGCGGTAGATTTTTCGATATCAATGTATATCGCGCTAGATTTTTCGATATCAATGTATATCGCGGTAGATTTTTCGATATCAATATATATCACGGTAGATTTTTCGATATCAATATATCGCGGTAGATTTTTCGATATCAATATATCGCGCTAGATTTTTCGATATCAATATATATCGCTGTAGATTTTTCGATATCATTATATATCGCGGTAGATTTTTCGATATCAATATATATCGCGGTAGATTTTTCGATATCAATATATATTGCGGTAGATTTTTCGATTTCAATGTATATCGCGGTAGATTTTTCGATATCAATATATATCGCGGTACATTTTTCGATTTCAATGTATATCGCGCTAGATTTTTCGATATCAATATATATCGCGGAGATTTTTAGATATCAATATATATCGCGGTAGATTTTTCGATATCAATATATATCGCGCTAGATTTTTCGATATCAATATATATCGCTGTAGATTTTTCGATATCAATATAGGCGGTAGATTTTTCGATATCAATGTATATCGCGCTAGATTTTTCGATATCAATATATATCGCGCTAGATTTTTCGATATCAATATATATCGCGGTAGTTTTTCGATATCAATATATATCGCGGTAGATTTTTCGATATGAATGTATATCGCCGTAGATTTTTCGATATCATTATATATCGCAGTAGATTTTTCGATATCAATTTGATATCAATATATATCACGGTGGATTTTTCGATATCAATGTATATCGCGGTAGATTTTTCGATATCAATATATATCGCGGTAGTGATTTTTCGATATCAATGTATATCACAGTAGATTTTTCGATATCAATATATATCGCGGTAGATTTTTCGATATCAATATATATATCGCAGTAGATTTTTCGATATCAATGTATATCGCAGTAGATTTTTCGATATCAATGTATATCGCAGTAGATTTTTCGATATCAATGTATATCGCAGTAGATTTTTTCGATATCAATGTATATCCCGCTAGATTTTTCGATATCAATGTATATCGCGGTAGATTTTCGATATCAATATATATATCGCGGTAGATTTTTCGATATCAATGTAGCGGTAGATTTTTCGATATCAATGTATATCGCGGTAGATTTTTCGATATCAATATATATATCGCAGTAGATTTTTCGATATCAATATATATCGCAGTAGATTTTTCGATATCAATATATATCACGGTGGATTTTTCGATATCAATGTATATCGCAGTAGATTTTTCGATATCAATGTATATCGCAGTAGATTTTTCGATATCAATGTATATCGCAGTAGATTTTTCGATATCAATGTATATCGCGCTAGATTTTTCGATATCAATGTATATCGCGCTAGATTTTTCGATATCAATATATATCGCGGTAGATTTTTCGATATCAATATATATCGCGGTAGATTTTTCGATATCAATTTGATATCATTATATATCGCGGTAGATTTTTCGATATCAATTTGATATCATTATATATCGCGGTAGATTTTTCGATATCAATATATATCGCAGTAGATTTTTCGATATCAATTTGATATCAATATATATCACGGTGGATTTTTCGATATCAATGTATATCGCGGTAGATTTTTCGATATCAATATATATCGCGGTAGATTTTTCGATATCAATATATATCGCGGTAGATTTTTCGATATCAATATATATCGCAGTAGATTTTTCTATATCAATATATATCGTGGTAGTTTTTTTTAATAACGGTGATATGAATTTTAAACCCATTTCCGGCATTTTGATATAAATTTGCATGTATATATATATATATATATATATATATATATTATATATATTAATATATATATATATATATATATATATATTTTATTATATATAAAATATCTTATATGTTATCATTTGTCGCTGAATGACGTTCAGTGCTCAGCCGTCAGAAAGAGCGTGATGTCACTTGCGTGATGACGTACATCACAGACACCCTGCCAGCGCTCAGCAGTTGGTTAAGCTTCGTGACCGTCGCAGAAAGTTTTAGCTACAAAATGAGTGCCCTGAATACGATGTGAATGAACAAGCGTACACAAGTAAGAATGCAGATGAAATTGTTGAAAAGAGAGGAAAGACTAATGCAGTGGTGTGAAAGTGGTTCAGGTTTTTAAGTTCCGATAAACTTAGGGTGTTTTCACACTAGCACTTTTGGTCCGCACCCGGGTTTGTTTAATGTCATAGTACTGTACGTTTAACTAGTGTGAACGTGTCTTCTGAACTCGGGTGCGCACCCGTAAACTGTACCCGAGTCCGCCTGAAAGAGGTGGTCTGGGGTACGGTTCATGCGAACTCTGGTACAGTTCACTTCTAGTATGAATGCAATCGTACCAAATAGTGGAAGTGAACCACCAACTGTACAACAAACTATCGTTTTCATAACGTTCATTCGTGTGTGTGTGTGTGTGTGAGGTGACAAGCGGGACTGAGCCAGGGCAAACACAGTGATACACAGTGATGTCTGCTTGTCTCCTCCAGAAACAGCTTCTGCAGACACTGTGTGATGTTCTGAATGTTTATAATATTTTTGTATGGACGCGAGTCGCTTTCTGTATGTCCAAAACTAAAAGATTCAGTAAAAGCAAATCGACCGCGATGTGCGGAAGTCTTTCCATTTTGGCGCTTTGCTTTCGTGACCGTCACCTAGCAACAGCCGTAAACAAAACAGCAGCTCGATGACGCAAGCGTACCGGGGTTCAGAAGGAAAAAAGACAGTGTGAACACAAACCAACCGAGAAGGTGGCAAGGGGGGGACAATCGAACTTGGGTACGGTCCAGATAATTGAACCAAGTGTGAAAGCACCCTTAGTTTCGGTGCTCTGCAAAATGTGCAGGAGAGTGGTGCCGACTAGCAGCGGGAACACATCAAATTTGTTTCAACCGATAAAACATATGAGAGTGAGAAGATGAGGCATTATAACAGTTTAAGCCAACCTCCCCAACACCAAAACCAGCGGCGTCAGAAGAGAAGGCAATGAAGCAAGCACAGATGCTATGAGGCGCCGTGTAGGATTGAAATCAAACTTCGCTTATCAACACACACATAAAGCACGTGACGTGCATATACACCTATACTACTGAATGATCAAAACGTGTATGAAACTTGTGCATATACATATAAACTTGATGCATGCATACACCCACATACACACGCACATACATATAAACTCGATCCTCGCATATAATCGATCCTCGCATAAACACCCAAATTATCACTCACATACATATGAACTCGCTGCATGCTGGCATACAGCACTCGCCCAAACGTACAAAATAACATTCACAAACATATTTATCAGGAATCAGGTTATTGCAAAGCTGATGAAATAGAAAGAATGTGATTAATAGAGCTATTAAATCTGTTCAATAATGAAAATGTGTTCTATAAAATAATATAAAATATTAGTCGATATAAATAGACTGTATAAAACACATAAGACATATTTTATGTTAAACCTTTAATTAGGTAATTATACACAAATATAAAAAGACAGATAGAACCCTCATATATATATGTAGATATATATATGTATGTGTGTGTGTGTGTGTGTATATATATATATATATATATATATATATATATATATTTATATATATATATATATATATATATATATATATATATATATATATATATATATATATATATATATATATATATATATATATGTATATATGTATATGTGTGTGTATGTATATATATACAGGGGCGGAGTGGACATTTTAAAAGTGGGGGGGACAGCTGTATGAAATCCAAAAGTTTACATTCTTAATCACCTGTTTCCAAATGGTCTGTCTCTAAAAGTGAGGGGGGCATATCCCCCCGTCCCCCCCGGTTGCTACGCCCCTGTATATATATATATATATATATAAGCTGAGTCTGAGGGTTTTATTTATTTAAAAGTTTATTTCACATTTCTTGTTTGTAAAGGCTAAATACAAATAAAAAGTGAACATTAATTTTTTGTACTGTTTTTATTTTTTAAAGTTATAATAGTCTGGAGGTATTATACATAGATATATACACTAGATGTCGCCTACCCTGCTATTGTCTATTAGAAAGAATGCGTCAATAGAGCCGCCATTTTAGTACAGGGTAGCGCTCCTTTGAAATGAATGCGGGACCAAGGTGAAGTGGAGGACTGTGGCCATCCAAAGCCAGAGAAATACACATATACACATATATCTATGATCGGGAGTTTTCCCCGGTGGTCCGTATGCAAATATTTTTTTCAATTACGAAATATTATAATTTTACATCACTTTTCTACACTGATGGATGTGACCGCACGGGCATTCCTGACAAAGAGTGAGTGTTTGTGTGCATGGAAATGCATTATCCTCCTTCCCTGTTTAATTTGATCTAATCCATGTCCTGAAACACACACCCCCCCCCCCCCCCTCTCCTGCTTTCACTTCTCATTCTGACGGAGGGAGCGATTCGTTTGTAAATGAATCTCCGTTATGAACGACTCGTTCACTTAGCTGACAATAATACAAGTTTCTGGCACGGCAGCGTCTTGTTGTCATATTTCATTTACAGTGTTTGCTTATTTTATTCAACAAAACTAGCATAAGCTTAGAATTTAGTGCGAGTTGGTGCTACTTTGCCTTATGATGAATGCAGCAAGAGACTGTATTATCATCAATAACATTACTTGTTAAGCACAAAAGTTCATAACATACAAAAACATAAAAAACAAAATCTTACCTATGAAGTGTTCTGCCTTTGTGCTTTGTTTTCTTTGTTTGCTCGTTACTACACCCGTACACAGCGCTAAAGTCCAGCATCTTCACATTGGCACACTGTCTTGACTAGTGCGGTTGAAAGGCATTTGTCCTAGAAGCACTGTACCAATGTGGCGGCGCTATTGACGCATGCTCAGGGTCCCTATGCGATATCTAGTGTATATATCTATGGTTATTATAGACTTTGCAAATTCAGTTTGCAGACATTTGTAGGTACAGACATCCATAGTTTGCGTTCTTGTCAGTTTTTTCCTGGCTTTTTAATATTGTCCATATCGATATCGGAATTATATCGTATCAACCGAAATCAAGAAATACATCGTGATATAAATGTTTGTCATATCGTCCAGCCCTACTTTATACATGCATGTCAATTTAACTAAATACAGTTTATCAGTATAGATGTGTAGTTAATTTGCAGTAATCTCTCAGACGTAATAAACTCAGACAAGTTCCCAAACTCTCACTAAAATATCTGTGATTGTGAACAAGAAAAGAATAAACGGTCAAATTTAATTGTTAAAATAAAAGAGAAGCAGATCGGTTTGACTGTACAAGGGAATTACCTTCACACTGCCGCTGCTAAATCATTTGCCGTCGGTACGCAGAGGGGTGATCTGCTCTGGCTGCAGGTGGGAGAGACTGCTGTACGAGGACTGACTGGGCTGCCTGTCAGTGCTCTCAGGTGGGGGAGGGGCCGACGGCTTGACCCACAGCTCGTTGAGAAGAGTAGGAACGGTATTGACGCTTTTTTGAAGATTTGTCGCTAGGGGGTCTGAAAAGTCGCTAAGTTGGCAACACTGAATGTTCAATGGTTTGAAGGAAAATGACTCTGTTTTTAAGCATTCTTCTGGAGAAAAATCAACATGTTTGCCTTTTCTGGCAGAAGTCGGGATCTTTCTTGGTTTATTATGCTGCCTGCAGTTGAAAATCCCCTCTCTGAGTTGCAAAGCGCAGTTAAATGAGATCATGTTTATGATTTTTCATTAATGCATTCACATAAATGAGTTAACAGTGTTTCGAAAGTGAACTGTGTTTAATACTGTTTTTGACCGTCTTGCATTGTAAAAATAAGCAGTTTTTAAAAATAATTTTATAAGTTTATTATTAGGCTATTTATATGCTATATTTGTCAATACAGCTGATGTAAAAGCATTATTATTGTTTAAGATTTATTTAGGCTACTGCAAAAAAATGCTGTTTTCACTGTAACCGAATGTGTGTTTATTAAACCATTAATATTAGACTAATTTAGGCGATTGACTGCTGCATAACGATGTGGATGATGTGACGTTAGCATTAGTAGCTAGGCAGTCAAAAACGTTTCATCACTTCTCACTGCAGTTAATGCACTTTTGAAAGATTCTTTCACTTAGCCAGATTGCTTGTGTTTCCGCTTATACAAGAAAACAACTTGTTGCGTTTGTTGAAACGGGCATTGTCGCCGTCCACACAGGTAATACAACCCGTTTGGTTCACTCCACAAGCTTATGAGCTGTGTGTGCGCTTAGCGCGAGCTTCTGCTAAGTGTGCGCGCACCGCCGAGAACTGTGAAGGCTTTTATACTTGACGCGCTCGCCGGAAACACGAGCATTTCTCATGTGAGATTGCCAACTGTGCAGACGAATATTAACTATGGCAAAGTAGAAAAGGTTGGTCAGTTAAATTATGCTACTGTAAGTAATGTTCATTCAGCAATAATTCTCCAGTACCGATTCTCTGATACTTCTGTCTTTTATAATGTAGCACCGAGACCGATAAAGTACTGAGTTTCCTCTCAGGAAAAGATGCAAAGGTGTGTTTATTTACAGTGCAAAAGTGTCCAATCCAAAAATCCCAAAAATAGACAAAACATATGTGCAAAAATAAACAAACAACAAAACAAAACAAAAATAAATATATATATATATATATTTATTTTTATTTATGTATATATATATATATATATATATATATATATATATATATATATATATATTTATTTATTTATGGTGTCTCAGACTTCTTCATAGACCTGTGACAGGCTGCCCCAATGCTGACATCACCAGTCAACCTGTCTTTATTTGATACTGGTGCAAAAATTCACAAAGTGTTAATGTGAATATGTAGATCCATACGGCAGACTAAGTAACGTTATAGCGTTAGCTAGTTAGTGACATTGTACAGCATTTCCATTCCGCTAGCTTAATTACCTTCATAATCTATTATGTATGATAAAGCATACAATTTAAATCCTTTGGCCAATTTGGTGGCCGGACATTTAGATGATAATGAGCGTATTCGGTGGACATCTGTGATGCTTAACTTTGGTAGTTCCGGGAGGCTTCTTGTATAAAACAACTCCAAATTAGCGGAGAGTGAAAAACTGGAAGTGTTCTACCCAGGTTGAATGAACGCGTAAGTTGCGCATATATCCTATTATATAACACATAAAACACTACTTATTACTTACTACTTTCAATAACAAACCGCTGGCGCATATGAAATTGCGATGAGCGGAAGTGTTCTACCCAGGGATCCGGTTTGGTCACGTGACGTTCGACATATACCCCATAAAGCAACAAACTGTGACAATCTCCTTTGTCACAGATATATGTATATAACCTGTTATGTGTGATTATACAGTAAACTGTAATTTACAGTATTTCTTATCAAGACATAAGAGATGGAAAGAAAAGAAATAAGAAATGGTAAATCGGTTCAGTAGTTCTCTTATCGGTACTTTTTGTAGTGGTTTTTTATGAAAAAACAAAAACATATTGAACAGAATTAACACCACTTTATTTTATTATGATGTTTTTAATGTAAAATAAAACCAATAATTGTAAAACAAATAAATTATTTTTCCTGTAAAATAATGTACAATGATTTGAAGAAAAATGTATGAATGTATGACTGTTTTTAAGCATTCTTCTGGAGAAAAGTCAACATGCTTGCCTTTTCTGGCAGAAGTCGGGATCTTTCTTGGTTTATTGTGCTGCCTGCAGTTGAAAATCCCCTCTCTGAGTTGCAAAGCGCAGTTAAATGAGATCGTGTTTATGATTTTTCAGTAAACTATAATTTACAGTATTTATTGTCAAGACATAAGAGATGGAAAGAAAAGAAATAAGAAATGGTAAAGATGAATCTTCAACATTCATTTTCCTACGGCTAGTCCATTATTTGGCGACGCAGTGGAACAGTAGGTAGTGCTGTCGCCTCACAGCAAGAAGGTCGTTGGGTCGCAGGTTCGAGCCTCGGCTGGGTCAGTTGGCATTTCTGTGTGGAGTTTGCATGTTCTCCCTGAGTTCGCGTGGGTTTCCTCCGGGTGCTCTGGTTTCCCCCACAGTCCAAAGACATGTGGTACAGGTGAATTGGGTGGGCTAAATTGTCTGTAGTGTATGAGTGTGAATGTGTATGGATGTTTCCTAGTGTTGGGTTTGTGGCTGGAAGGGCATCCACTGCGTAAAAATGTGCTGGATAAGTTGGCGGTTCATTCCGCTGTGGCAACCCCGGATTAATAAAGGGACTAAGCCGACAAGAAAATGAATGAATGAATGAATGAATAGTCCATTATTTATCAGGAGTTGCCACAGAGAAATGAACCGCCTACTATTCCAGCATATGTTTACACAGTGGATCCCCTTCTAGCTGCAACCCAGTACTGGGAAACACCTATACACATTTATTCACACACACTCATACACTACGGCCAATTTAGTTGATCAATTCCCCTATAGTGCATGTGTTTAGACTGTGGGGGAAACCGGAGCACCCGGAGAAAACCCACACTAACACGGGGAGAACATGCCAACTCCACACAGAAATGCCAACTGACTTGAACCAGAGACCTTCTTGCTGTGAGGCCAACCACTGAGCCACTGTGCTGCCCTAGATTTATAATAATATATCACATTTTTACAAGTTCAGCCTGAAGGAGAAAATACTTGCATAATTATAATTAAAGCAAAAATCATTGTATTCTGATAATTTCTGAACCATCATGTGACTCTGGTGATGCTGAAAATTCAGATTTACATCACAGAAATATATTACACTTAACCATATATATTAGCACAACATTTTTATTTTGAATTATAATAATATTTCACATTTTTACAGTATATTTTAGACCTGCCAAATTTAGCTTGGATGAGGAAAAAAATCCATTTAAAAAAAAATAAAAAAATAAGAAGAACAGCAAAAGAATAGCCCTGTAAAGTCATACATAGGCCATATTACTGTGTTTACTGATCTACTGGTTATAACATGTTATTTTGCATCGAAACAAGTGTAGTAAAGGCACGTGTAGTCACTTAAATGACTGTAGTAAATAATACTTTTCCCTATTATTTATTTTCAGTGTGTCCGTACCATTTTCTTGTGACCAACAGTGAATGGTACTGGTTTCCTCCAGTGTATCTGTGCTGGGTTTGTAGTATCAGCTGGTCGTAGTGATATATGCACTCATCTGTCCAGACACAGATTATATCAGCCTGCAGCTGGGTCAATATCTAATTTACCGTCTTACCAAACGTCATATCCAGATGACATATCAGTCAGAGCAGAGCGGGTGTCTTCTGGGTCAGATGAAGTGCATCTGTTCACCTTACACACAATACAGTCCTGTGTGTTTGAGGTCATAAAGGGAAAAGATCCACTCTAGGTTATTAAATTAAAAGAAAATAAGGCATTATTGTGCTTCTCGTCTGCTCTCCGCAGCTGCTCCACTGTTCAGATGCTGTATTTCAGACATTTGTCACTATTTGCAGTATAAACGTTGGGTCAAATAGTGGACAAATCCTAACTGTTGTCTATTTTTTGCCCAGATTTAGGTTGATATAATCCAATGTTGGGTTAAAATGACTAAACAACCCAACATGTTGACCTTCAATGTATGGGTAATATGCTTCTTAATATCAAAGTATCTTGATATCTTCATTTACTGTGTGATTGATGCATTTAACACTGCATTTATGGAGGAGTTTAATATTCAGTTCATTCATTGGTTGGGTTATTTCAATTAAATTTGCTGGGTAAAATGTTGACATTTGGTTCATTTTTAAATTTAAATGTAACTTTGTCCATATTTTACCCAAATTTAGGCTGGTATAACCCAATGTTGGTTAAAAGGACCAAATGACCCAAACCATTGACCTTCATTGTATGGGTTAAATGCATCTTAATATCAAAGTATCTTGATATCTTCATTTACTGTGTGATTGATGCATTTACCACTGCATTTATTTAGGAAATTAATCTCCAGTTAATTCATTGGTTGGGCTATTTTCAATTAAATTTGCAGGGTAAAATGTTGACATTTGGTTCATTTTTAAATTTAAATGTAACTTTGTCCATATTTGACCCAAATTTAGGCTGATATAACCCAATGCTGGGTTAAAATGACCAAACGACCCAACCTTATGACCTTTATTCTATAGGTAAAATGCATCTTATTATCAAAGTATCTTCTTGTGTAATTCAAATGCAGCAGATTATGATTTAGTGTGTGATTTATGCATTATTACTGTATTTATGGCAGTCTTGGGAATTTAATCTCGTTAATTTATTGGTTGGGTTATTTCAACCTATATTTGCAGGGTAAAATGTGGACTTTAGTTAGATTTTTTTAAAATTTAAATGTAACCCTATTTCCATATTTGACACAAATGTAGGTTGATATAACCCAATACTGGGTTAAAATGACCAAACCCATTGACAATGAAAGTGCATTTTAATATCAAAGTATCTTGTTGTGTAATGTAAATGTGTCAGATTATGATTCAGTGTGTGATTTAAGCATTTAATATTATATTTATGGCAGTTGTAGGAATTTAATCTCCAGTTCATTTACTGGTTGGGTTATTTCAATCTAAATTTGCAGGGTAAATTGTGAACATTTGGTTCATTTTTAAATTTAAATGTAACCTTATGTCCATATTTGACCCAAATTTAGGCTGATATAACCCAATGTTGGGTTAAAAGGACCAAATGACCCAAACCATTGACCTTCATTGTATGGGTTAAATGCATCTTAATATCAAAGTATCTTGATATCTTCATTTACTGTGTGATTGATAAATTTAATACTGTATTTATGGAGGAGTTTAATCTCCAGTTAATTTATTGGTTGGGTTATTTTAATCTACATTTGCAGGGTAAAATATGGACATTGGGTTCATTTTTAAATTTAAATGTAACCCTATGTCCATATTTGACCAAAATGTAGGCTGATATAACCCAATGTTGGGTTAAAAGGACCAAACAACCCAACACATTGACCTTCATTGTAGAGGCAAAAAGCATCTTAATATCAAAGTATCTTGATATCTTCATTTAGTGTGTGATTGATAAATTTAATACTGTATTTATGGAGGAGTTTAATCTTCAGTTCATTTATTGGTTGGGTTATTTCAACCTAAATTTGCAGGTTCAAATGTGGACATTGGTTCTATTTTTCAATTTAAATGTAACCGTATGTCCATATTTGACCCAAATTTTGGTTAATATAATGTTTGGTTAAAATCACCAAATGACCCAAACCATTGACCTTCATTGTATGGGTTAAATGCATCTTAATATCAAAGTATGGTGATATCTTCACTTTGTGTGTGATTGATGCATTTAATACTGTATTTATGGAGGAATTTAATCTCCAGTTAATTTATTGGTTGGGTTATTTCAACCTAAATTTGCGGAGTAATATAATATGTAATATATATATATAATGATTGTTGGGTTAAAATGGCCACATGACCCAACACATTGACCTTCATTGTATGGGTAAAATGCATCTTAATATCTTGTGTAATTGAAATGCAGCGGATTATGACTTAGTGTGTGTTTTCTACATTTAATACTGTATTCACAGCAGTTGTAGGATGTTAATCTCTAGTTATTTTATTGGTTGGGTTATTTTAACCTACATTTACAGGGTACAATATTGACATAAGGTTAATTTTTTAATTTAAATGTAACCCTATGTGCATATTTGAGGTTGATATATTGTTGGGTTAAAATGGCCAAATGACCCAACACGTTGACCTTCATTGTATGGGTAAAATCCATCGTAATATTAAAGTATTTTTATATCTTCATTTACTGTGTGGTTTATGCATTTAACAATGTATTTATGTATTTAATCTCCAGTTAATTTATTGGTTGGGTTATTTCAACCTACATTTGCAGGGTAAAATATGGACATTGGGTTCAGTTTTCAATTTAAATGTAACCCTATGTCAATATTTAACCCACATTTAAGTTGACATAACTCTATGTTGGGTTAAAATGACCAAACAACCCAACCCGTTGACCTTCATGGGTTAAATTCATCCTAATATCAGAGTATGGTGATATCTTCATTGAGTGTGTGGTTTCTGCATTTAATGCTGTATTTAAGGAGGATTTTAATCTCCTGTTCATTTATTGGTTGGGTTATTTCAACCTATAAATTTGCAGGAAAATATGGACATTACGTTCATTGTTAAATTTAAATGTAGCCTTATGTCCATATTTGATCCAAAATTAGCTTGGAATAACCCAGTGCTGGATTAAAAATGACCCAGGATTTAGTTAGTGACTTTCATTATATGGGCAAAACACATCCTATCAAAATATCTCCAGAAGAAATGGACAATCCTGAAATTATTGGGTTAAATTTGGTTCATAGATTTAACAAAATAATGAATACCAGTTGGGTTTGTCCAAAATCTGGGTTGAAATACCTCACTTTTTTGTACTTTACGTACAGTATTTAGAGGTGCTTGAAATATATTTTGAGTTGTTTTGACCATATGTTGGGTCAAATAATATCAAATGAAATCCCTTTTATTGTCACATCTTCAGCAGCATGTGTACTGTGATGAGTGTAAAGCTCAGGTGCTGGCTCCAGACAGTGCAAAATACAACGACATACTGTAGTCCAGAAACAAAACAAAACAAAGTACAATTAGCAATGTAGACAGTAAGACATTAAAGACAGTCAATGTGTTCAGAAAAACACACATTACACACATGTAGCCACAGACAGACAAGTACACCGTCAAAAAGGTGTACACATAAGCCTAACCTTGACCATATGGGCAAAACACAAATGTTGGGTCAAATAATAGACAATGCCTAACTGTTGGGTTAAAAAAACTTCACTCTATGGGCAAAGCACATATTTATATCAAAATATGTTCTTTTGTGTTCAACAGAAGAAGTGTAACTGTGCCAGATTATGGTTCAGTGTGTGGTTTATGCATTAATACTGTATTCACAGCAGTTGTAGGATTTTAATCTCCAGTCCATTTACAGGTTGGGTTACTTTAACCTATATTTGCAGGGTAAAAAATGGACACTGGGTTCAGTTTTCAATTTAAATGTATTTATATGTCCATATTTAACCCAAATTTTTACAATTCACAGTTTAGGTTAAAAAAAAAAAACAATGTTGAGTTAAAAATGACCCAGGATTTAGTTAGAGTCCATTGACCTTTATTATGTGGGCAAAACACATCTTGATATCAAAATATCTCCTTCCACAGAGAAAATGGAAAATTCTTGGGTTGAATTTGGTTCATAAATCTGACGAAATAATAAATCTACCAATTGGGTTTGTCCAAAATGTGGGTTGAAATACCTCAGATATTTTATACTTAACATATTTTGGACCAACCCTTACAGTCGACTCAAAGTTTTCTTTTTTTTTCAACTCCATATTTTTTAGGTTAAAATAAACTAATGCTGGATTAAAACGAACCAACATACATCATTGACATCATTGTTGACTCATTTATTCATTTATTTTTTTCCAATGTCCATATATTAGATTGAAATAAGCCAACCCTGGGTTAAAATGACCCAGCATTTAGCCAGAGTCCCATTGACCGTCACTATATGGGCAAAACGTATCCTAATATCAAAATATCATCTCATGTGTTTCACAGAAGACAATTTTCATATTGTGTGTGATTTATCACAGCTGATAATGCATTGAATCCATATTCAAATTTAGATTAAAATTCCAACAAACATCATTTGGGTCGTTTTTGACTTTAGATATTTGTAGGTCTGTATTCTTTAATAAATGATGTTGTTTTGACCAAGTGTTGGGTGAAATAATGGACAAACCCTAACAATTAGGTTTAATCATATTTATTTATTTACTGTCCATAATAAGCCAATGCTGGGTTAAAAAAAGACACAGCTTTTAGCTAGTCACCCTTTGACCTTCACTATATGGGCAAAACACATCTTAATATTAAAATATTGTCTTGTGTGTTCTACAGAAGAATAAAACACACCAAATTTGCATGTTGTGTGTGATTTATGCATTTAACACGACTATTGAATCCATAATCAATTTCAATTGGAATTTCAGTAAACATCATTGGGTCATTTTTGACTTTAGATATTTGTTGAGTTTAGGACTTTACAAATGTTTTAGCAGCTGTATGCTCTAATACATTGATGGGTTGTTTTGATCCAATGATTGGTGAAATAACGGACAAACAATAATATTTGGGTCTAATTATGTTTATTTATTTATTTATTTATTTATTTAGTATTTACTGTCCATAATAAGCCAACGCTGGGTTAGTAAAACAACCCAGCATTTAGCAAGTCGCCCACTGACCTTCACCATATATGCAAAACACATCTTAATATTAAAATAGTGTCCTATGTGTTCCACTGAAGAAGGAACATACACTAAGTTTTAATTTTGTGTCTGATTTATGTGTTTAATTAATGCATCAAATCCATATTTCAATTGGAATTCCAGTAAACATCATTGGGTCGTTTTTGACTTTAGATATTTGTTGACTTTTAGACTTTACAAATTTGTAGGTTCTGCATTTTTTTAATACATAATCGGTTGTTTTGACCCAATGCTGGGTGAAATAAAGGACAAACCCTAACATTTGAGTCTAATTATGTTTATTTATTTATTTATTTACTGTCCATAATAAGCTAACACTGGTATAAAAAACAACCCACTATGTGGGTTTCACTAAATCACTATGTGGGCAAAACACATCTTAATATTAAAATATTGTCCTATGTGTTCCACTGAAGAAGGAACATACACTAAGTTTTAATTTTGTGTCTGATTTATGCATTTAATTAATGCATCAAATCCATATTTCAGTTGGAATTCCAGTAAACATCATTGGGTCGTTTTTGACTATTGGTTGACTTTACATACAGTATTTTACTTGCAGTATTCTCTAATAAATGAAGAGTTTTTTTGACCCAATGTTGGGTCAAATAATAGACAAACCCTAACAGCTGCGTCTAATATTTTTATTATAACAATAATATATTTTTTATATAACAATAAATAAATGAATACATTTTTCCAATGTCCATCTAGGTTAAAATAAGCCAACGCTGGGTTAAAACGACCCAGCATTTACTGTAGTCCCATTGACCTTCGTTGTATGGGCAAAACGCATCTTGATATCCAAATATTGTCTTTCATGTTCCACAGAAGAAACCAAAATACGGCAGATTTGCATGTTGTGTGTGATTTGTGCATGTACACGATAGGGATGTCCGTGCATTGACTCACAATCAAATTTCAGTCTGTTTCAGTTCAGTTTGGCTGCTGTGGAAACCGCCTGTGAACGATGCACAGTGTGTGTGTGCGTGTGTGTGTAATCTGTGATAAACGCGCTCATCATCAGTCTTGTGAAGGCTGAGAGTCTGAACTTCTCTGGATCTATAACGCAGAGCCGCTCCAGCCTCCAGCGGGGAAGCAGACACTCAAACCCGGAGCAGGAGTCGACCCAACCGGCGAGGACTCTGCGCTTCTCCGCGGGATATTCGCGTGTCTGCTGGAGGGCTGCAGATCTGTCCGCATCCGACGGGCTTCTCTTACTCTTCATCCTCCTCCTCATCACCATCGTCTCCTAGATTGAAGGTTTTTCTCTTGCTGTGGTGAAGGTAAGCAGCAGCTGCGCCTGATATCTGCGCTTGCTTTGCATATGCATCATGTGCGGTTTTTTTCCGCTTCCGATTTTCATTCATCATAAATATATAGATATATAGGAGGTTTAACGACCCCGTGAGTCACGGACGAAAGAAAAAAATCAGCGCTATAGCCGAAAATACGCCCACGTTTTCATTTTGCAGCTCATAAAGAAGTGTTTTATTCGGGCTGTTAGTCGCAGGACAGCAGAGCACGCAGGTAAGATCCCACCGCGCTTTAATAACCCATTTTACACGCGTGCATCAACTGCACATCTTCAGGCTTGTTGGATTTTTATTCTTTGGCTCTGAAATCTTCAATGTCAGTGTTTTGCATGTGATTTCGTTTATTGAAGGTTTTCGATGATGCTCGAGGACCCCAATAATAGCAGCTCGGTGAGTTTCTGGATCGGCCTGTTCTTGAACGCACAGACCTGCTCGTGTGTTGTATGTAAAAGCGCCTTATCGTGTGCATGAATGATTAGATACAGCAGAGAGAGAACATCAGGCTTTATTTCAATGCTCTGTCTCAGAGGTCTGTGCTGCTGACCACGGAGGACAGTCTTTCTAGAGGTTCTTGGTGCATCACCACTTTTCAGCCATGTTTTCATTAGTAAAGCAGTGCATTGAAGAACAGACATATGGGATTAGAGGAGAGAGTGACATGCATGTAATGGTTTAGAAAGGTCTGATTATTGCCATCAGAGGCTTCAAATGTATTGATTTCGCATGGTTGCTTGTTTGACATGGATTTCTCTTTCTGCTATAGTGGGTTAATCAAGTTTTTATACATCAGAATATGTCCTGTTTGTGGTTATAAACATGCAAACATCTTGTCCTGAACATTTAGAATAATCATTTGCTCACATATTAAACTCTACACGTTACAAAATGCTGGGTTGTTTCAACCCAATTACAGGTCAAAAAATTGCTGCATTCTTTTTTTTTAATATAGAACAATGTTTTATTTAACCCAACACATGGGGTTGTCCATATATTACCCAATTTGTGTTTAAAGATTATTTTAGTGTATTTTAGGGTCAGTTTGTCCCTAAATACTCATTAATTATCTTCTATTTATGTCATATATATATAATTAAATTTTTTGCACTTTAAAAATGTTGGGTCAAATATGAAAAGAAATGCATATTTTTGGTTTAAAATTTTCATTTAAATTTAGTTGAAACATTAACCCGACATTTGTGTTTGTCCATATTTGACTCAGCTATGGGTAAAACCCACTCTAAACATTTTTAGAGTGTAGGCTTTACTCATTTGATGACAGAATCACATTGAGCATCATCACTTATTCTTTAAAATATTTTAATAAGGACAGCTCAGAATAAATATGTTGTTTTGACATATTAAAGTAACATTACGTGCATATGATACATTCTTAAAAATGTTGGGTTGTTGCCACCAGCATTGGGTCAAATATGAAAAAAGAATGCATCTTTTAGGTTTAAACTTGTATTTTAAATTTAATAAAACAATAAATAAAAATAAAACATTTGGGTTTGTCCATATTTGACTCAGCTTTGGGTTAAAGCAACCCAACATTTTTTTGTGTATTTTACCCAATTGATGACAGAATCACATTGAGCATCATCACTTATTCTTTAATATAATTAAATACGGACAGCTCAGAGTAAATAAGTTGTTTTGACATATTAAAGAAGAGTTATGTACATATAATACATTCTTAAAATTGTTGGGTTGTTGTAACCCAAACTTGGGCCAAATATGGAAAAAACATCATCTTTTGCGTTTAAAATTTTAATTTAAATTCAGTTGAAAAATTAACCCAACATTTGGATTTTTCAGCTTTGGTATAAAACAACCCAACATATTTAGAGTGTAGATTTGACCCATTTGATGACAGAATCACATTGAGTTTCATCATTGAGCATCATCACTTATTCTTTAATATAATTTCATAAGGACCGCTCAGAATAAATATGTTGTTTTGACATATTAAAGAAACTTTAAATTGCATTTTACATGCATATAATACATTTTTTTAATTGTTGGGTTGTTGACACCAGCGTTGGGTCAAATATAAAAAAATGCATCTTTTGGGTATAAAATTGTAGATTAAATTTAGCTGAAAAAATTAACCCTGCTTTGGGTTAAAACAAGCCAACATTTTGTATCAACGAGTGTAGATTGTTCCCATTTAATGACAGAATCCCATTGAGTATCATCACTTATTCTTTAATATAATTTCATAAGGACAACTCAGAATAAATATGTTGTTTTGACATATTAAAGAACGTGATTCTGTCATCAAATGGGTACAATACACTCTAAAAATGTTGGGCTGTTTTAACCCAAAAGATGCATTTTTTCCATTGGGTTACAACAATGTTGAGTCAAATATGGACAAACCCAACCGTTGTGTTGAAAAGTGTCATTTAAATTAAACAAAAAAAATAAATAACCCAATGTAGGTGTCACGGTGGCGCAGTGGGTAGCACAATCGCCTCACAGCAAGAAGGTCGCTGGTGCGAGACCGGCTGGGTCAGTTCGCATTTTTGTGTGGAGTTTGCATGTTCTCCCAGTGTTGGTGTGGGTTTCCTCCGGGTGCTCCGGTTTCCCCCACAGTCCAAACACATGCGCTATAGGGGAATTGATTAACTAAATTGGCCATAGTGTTTGGGTGTTTCCCAGTGTTGGGTTTGCGGCTGGAAGGGCATCCGCTGCGTAAAACATATGCTGGATAAGTTGGCGGTACATTCTGCTGTGGTGACCCCTGATTAATAAAGGGACTAAGCCGAAAAGAAAATGAATGAATAACCCAATGTTGGAGTTGTTCATATTTGACCCAAACATTTCGTTAATACAACCCAGCATTTTTTTCAGCACATTTCTAATCATAATAAATTTAGTAACTCATTAATAACTGATGTTTTCTCTTTGTCATGATGACAGTAAATAATATTAGACTAGATATTCTTCAAGACACTTCTATACAGCTTAAAGTGAAATTTAAAGGCTTCACTAGGGTGATTAGGGTAAAGTTAGGGTAATTAGGCAAGTCATTGTATAACAGTGGTTTGTTCTGGAGACAATCCAAAACTAATATTGCTGAAGGGGGCTAATAATATTGACCTTAAAATGATTTTTAAAAAATTAAGAACTGCTTTTATTCTAGCCGAAATAAAACAAATAAGACTTTATCCAGAAGAAAAAATATTATAGGAAATACTGTGAAAAATTCCTGAATCTGTTCAACATCATTTGGGAAATATTTGACAAAAGACCTTACAACAGAAAGGATGGACCACATATCAAAGTTCTCTACACTGAAAAACAATGACGTCTGCAAAACTGTTGCAAACAATTTATTTGTGTTGAATTTAAACAAACAAATTAAATTTAATAAAATTCTACTTAATTTGTTTGTTTAAATTCAGCCCAATTAAATTGTTTACAACCACTTAACGTAAAAATATTAAGTAAATCCAAGGAATCATCTCTGAATGATTTTTTTCAGTGTAGATAGTACTCTCATATCACCAGTGGCGGTTGGTCAATAGAGGGCGCTGGGGCGCCGCCCCCGTCAAGTTAGACCCCTTTAATATGTTAATGTTTATTATCACAAATATTAACAAAATAAACTGATTTAATTATGACATTCTAACATTTATTGTAGTCATACTAACATTTAATGAAAAAAATGTATGAACAATATTTTTTCATATGTGTGCGGGGCGCCGGACTAATGGGTGTCTATGTAGGTACACAAACTTTTGCAATGCACGTGATATGACGATAAGCTCTAATTGGCCTGTTTTAAATTGTCTTTGGGGCGCAGCGCTCTGCGTCCTGAACCCTCCCATTTTTGTTGTTAGAACGAATCATATTTGTTTTTATATGATTGGCCTTATGTGATTGGACCATTCTCACCAAAGAGCTTAGAATGCATTTTCTCGGAGATGAAGGAAAATTCTGTTGTATCTTTGCAAGATATCCGTTCACAAGGCGTTTGGATGAAGAAGAAAAAAATCAAGGAGCTTGGACCAGATCGACCTTCCTTGCAAATTCACCAGTAGTCAAGTGATGGCGAGCGCGCGTATATTCGGGGCTTTTCCAGCACTTGTTATGACAAACTGGAGTTGGCTGGCAGGTTGTGATGTAAGTCATGCCTTTTACTATTTTCCGTGTTTGCTGTTTCAAACAGCATGATGCAAGAGAGGCTGAATGCATTGGCCATGCAGTCAATAGAGAAGAGACTGGTGACTGACATGACTGACTTTAACCAAAAGATTGAGAAATTTTCAAGCCAGAAAGAAAGGAGAGCAAAATTTATTTTCAAGTAGTGCTACTGGCCAGTGATTAGGCAACATTTGTGTGTGGTGTGTGTGTGTGCGTTTACTGATTATCTGGATTACTACTGATAATAAACCCAAATTGAACTAAAATGAACTAATTTGTGATGCATTTATTGTATGCTTTAGTCATATTTTTTTCATAGTTTTTTGATACATCACCTGAAAAATGGCTTTTACACTCTTACTTTACCAACAGTTAGATTTTTTTCTGGTGTTTGCGCCCCCCCCCCCCCCCTCCCCCCACATTTTTTAACACCAGCCGCCACTGCATATCACAGTAAACTCTTTCAACATCTAACAGAAACATTGCAGTATACACTTGACTTGCATTTGTATATCTGAAAGCACCTGTAGTTTGTAGCATCTGATTTGGACACCAGAGTTAGATAAAGATCAGTGCTCTGATAAAGCATCAGTTCACTCTGTCCTTTTCACATTGTCAGCATTAATCAGTAAAGCATCACTGTAAAATATGCTGCATTTGTCTGATTGCACATCGGTGTGCAGTAACTGCTGTCTGATGATGTGCATTGCAGCGGGTGTTGATTGAGCAGGTCTGCTGAATTACAGGTGCATCATTAATGATAACTGTGTCCAAAAGAGAAGCTCCACACACACACACACACACAAATATATAACATGGAGAAACAGCTTCAGCACTCAGAAATGGTTTAAAAGCCGCCCGCAGGGATATCCAGCCATTTCTGATGCTTTCTAAAAGTGTCACACACTAAATAAATAAATAAAGCGCAGCGAGTCTCAGCACAGGTCTAAAAGAGGAGGAAAATCTGTCATAATCCACACAATCAATCAATCTGTGTGCTGCTTCGCAAATATATCCACTTATTGTATTTCCAGGTGGTGCAGTGGGTAGCATGGTCGGCTCGCAGCAAGAATGTCACTAGTTCGAGCCCCGGTTGGGTCAGTTGGTGTTTCTGTGTGGAGTTTGCATGTTCTCCCCGTGTTGGCGTGGGTTTCCTCCGGGTGCTCCTGTTTCCCCCACAGTCTAAACACATAAGCTATAGGGGAATTGATGAACTAAATTGGCAGTAGTGTATGTGTGTGAATGAGAGTGTATGAGTGTTTCCCACTGATGGGTTGCAGCTGGAAGGGCATCTGCTGCATAATAACATATTCTGGATAAGTTGGTGGTTCATTCCGCTGTGGCGACCCCTGGTAAAGAAACTAATCCAAAAAGAAAATGACTGAATGAATGAGTATATAAATACAAGTTTGAAGAGCAAAAGAATAATAAAATGAATAAATACAAGGGGAAAACGAATTAAGATCTATAAGTAGTAATCTTTAAATATATATGTTTTAATATGTCAGCAAATGGTTATCTTCAATTTGCAAGGATGTTTTAGATTTTTGCTAAGAATGTGCTTAAAAAAATCAGTATTTTTGTTTTTGTCTGTATTGTGACACAGCCACATGTCCAAACTCGCCTGCTAAAACTTCTCTGTGAAATCGAATTGAAAGTTGAGTTGTATGAAAAAATATGGTTCATATTGTGGCCTGTTTCCACTGAGTTGTACAGTACGGGTCGGTACGGGTCACCTTTATCAGGCTTGTGTTTCCACTGCCAAAAGGGTACCAAGGGTGGGAGTGGTGTATGACAGAAAGGTTCAGTCGCCAACATTCTCGCTCAAGGACATGTCTACAGTAACGCAGTAAGGGTTGTTTACATATCATATGAGAAGCACTTCTCACAAAATAGAGGCTTATACACATAAATACTTGCGTATAAATGTTCATCACTAACCTTTCTATCAACATGATTTGATTATAACTGCAGATCAATGATCAGTGTAAAATAGCCTACTGTAACGTCTGCAGTTATATTAAATAAATAAATAAATGAATGCACACATATACAGTTGAAAGCAGAAGTTTCCATACACTATAAAAAGGCACATCACCATTTAATAAAAGTCAGATGTTAATGTGACTAAACTTTCTCTTCTAGGTAAGTTAGGATGATCACATTTGTTTCTGTTCTGCTTAATAGCAGAATAATGAGAGAGAGATTGTTGGAGAAACTTTTATAACTTTTCTTGAAAGTCAAGTTTACATACAATAAGATTATTCTGCCTCTGAAAAAGCTCAGATGATGGTGTCAAGGTTTTGGAAGTTTTTGATTGGCTAATTGACAACATTTGAGTTAATTGGAGGCACAACTGTAGAATAGTATTGAAGGAAAAGCTCAAACACACTGCTTCCTTGTGTGACAACATGGGAAAATCAACAAGCCAGAATCAACACAAAAGCCAGATTACAATTAGCTAAATTACACTGGGAAAAAGACTAATGTTTGGAGACATGTCCTGTGGTCTGATGGAGCTAAGATTGAACTGTTTGGCCATAATGACCAGTGTTACATCTGGAGGACAAAGGGGAAAGCTGACAAGCCTAGGAACACCATCCCAACTGTGAAGTATGGGGGCGGCAGCATCATGTTGTGGGGCTGTTTTGCTGCAGGAGGGACTGGTCCACTTCACAGCATAGATGGCATCATGAAGAAAGAACATTATGTAGAAATACTGAAGCAACATCTCGAGACATCAGCCAGGACATTAAAACTTGGCCACAAATGGGTCTTCCAAACAGACCATGACCCTAAGCATACTGCCAAATTAGTTAACATGTGCTTTAAGGACAACAGAGTGAATGTTGTGGAGTGGCCATCACAAAGCCCTGAACTCAATCCTATAGAAAATGTGTGGCAAGACAGCTTACAAATCTGACTCAGTTACACCAATTCTGTCAGGAGGAATGGGTCAAAATTCCTGCAAACTATTGTGAGAAGCTTGTGGAAGGAGACCCAAAACATTTGACCAAAGTTATACAGTTTAAAAGCAAAGCTAAAAAATACCAAGGAAATGTGTGTAAACTTTTGACTGTCTAGAAATTAATCAAAATTCTCTCATTATTCTGGCATTTAGCAAATGTAAATGATTTAGGTAATCCTAACAGACCTAAAATAGTAAGCGTTTAGTATGATTTACCATCAGACATGTAAAAAAAATGGCTATGTTCCTTTTTTTATGCTGTGTTCACACCAGACGCGGATAAATCGCGCTATTCGCGCATAAATAGTCGCGTGAACATTTGAGTTTACTCGCTTCATTCACGCGTCAAATTCACTTCAGAACAGACGCGGATTGACGTCATGGGCAGGGCTTCTGTCTGCCCGGTGACTGTAGCTTCGTTGCTGAATGGCTAACATGGATTTTATTGAGAAGATAACTGTGTTTATGTGCTTTATGAAGGCTGAACAGCGTTGATACGTTTGGAGCCGTGTCTGAACTTAACCTGGATGATGATTCAGCGGTAATTCTGACTGAGCCAAGCCCAGTTTGATGAACTGTTGTCGGTGTCGGCTGGAGGATTTCCCTCGGGACACCAACAACAGGTGCTACGTCACAATCATGCCCCCACAAGAGCAAGCTCCTGATTGGTTAACCCGGCGTGAATGTCCGCAGAAGTTCAGATTTTTGAACTCGAGCATATCGCGCCATTCGCGCAATTCAAGTCTGGTGTGAACACAGCATTAGAGTGTATGTAAACTTCTGGTTTCAACTGTATATGAACACATACAGACCCTTACAGTCTCCAATATGTTACCAATTACAGAAAAACTACACACAGCATACATTTAGTCCTTATTTGGGTTCAAAATCAACACGCAACATACAGCCTACAGTCAGAGCAAACCTCTCATCTGTGTCTTTAATCTTCAGCAGCACATGTAGCCTCTGTTAGAGAGTCATTCTGTCATTCCCAGTTCATAAAAGTCCAGAAGGTGATGATAATAGTTAATCATGGCAGTTTGTTCATCTTTTAGGTTGCTGAAAGAATCATTTGCTCCTTTCTTTTGTTTGGGCTTCACTTTCACGTCCATTTCTAAAAGAATCGGATGTCAGAAGCACTTCAATAATCAAGCGCACATTATTATCATCAGCTCAAGAAGTTCATTATTTCATATATTCATGCATTGCGAGCTCTCTGGAGAAAGTGAAACTGCTCGCGCTTTAGACGCCCTTTTAAACAACTATGGTGCACAGGGTAGATTCTGCTCTTCTTGGCTTTGTGGCTGTTCATCAAGACAGTGACAAGGTTTGTTTGAGCTCGGGTCGATCATGGCTTGTTATTATATGTATATATTATTGCGGCGTAATGTCGTGGCTGTGGATTTAAAAATGGTGCTTCCTTTGTTTTCACTCTCTTGGATTGTGTACGCACTAGTGACACTTCTCTGTAAACCAATAGTGTTGCGCTGCGCGTCTCGCTCCGCCTTTTGGTACCCTTTTGTCGTGCTAGGTACCCTTTCAAAAGGGTACCCAAAGAGTGGTACAGTACGGTTTGCTTTTAGGTACCTTTTGACAGTGGAAATGGCCACCGTACGGCTACCGTACCGTACCACTCAGTGGAAATGGGCCATTATGTGTATGCTTTGAGGGGCGCCCTCAAATGGTTACCAATGGAAACTGAATGTCTAGTGGTCATGTCTGGTACTGCATCCAAACTAAATCTCACTGAATGCTAAATTTTGAGATATCAACTTCAAATTTGGAATGTAAATTGTTCAGATATTTAACTTTGATTTTCTGTCAAATTTGGGCTAAAACAGGTTTTATAAAATGCATATTTGATGTAATATATTAAACTACACATTTATTGTTTTATTATTTTACGAAACATAAAGGCACATGGGGCGGCACGGTGGCTCAGTGGTTAGCACTGTGGCCTCACAGCAAGAAGGTCACCGGTCTGAGTCCTGGCTGGGTCAGTTGGTGTTTCTGTGTGGAGTTTGCATGTTCTCCTCGTGTTGGTGTGAGTTTCCTCCAGGAGCTCCGGTTCCCCCATAGTCCAAACACATGCGCTATAGGGGAATTGATGAACTAAATTGGCCGTAGTGTATGAGTGTGTGTGCATGAGTGTGTATAGGTGTTTCTCAGTACTAGGTTGCAGCTGGAAGGGCATACACTGTGTAAAACATATGCTGGAATAGTTGGCGGTTCATTCCGCTGTGGCGACTCCTGATAAATAAGGGACTAAGCCGAAGGTAAATTAATGAATGAAGGCACATAACTTTTGTTTTCTTTAACATTTTGAACTTATTTCGCTTCAGCCACAATCCAACAAGTGTCTTCTTTAAAATGAGACCAAGCTGAAATCTGTGCACCAAAGTGTTAAAGATCGGCAGTCATTTAAGTTAAACATGGGGTTAAAACCGCACAAGTTTACGAATGTTTGTTGGAACGATGGATTTGTACGGTGGCCGAGAGAGCTTCACGCACTGTAATGCACTTTAAGAAAACTCATGCAAATTGAAAAACAGCTGTAAATAAAGAACACGTCATCATCAGTTTGACAGCACACACACACTGCAGATCCTCACAACGCAAACACAAATTAAAAATGGACTCTGTGGTCTGAGCAGAGTCACTGTAAATGAGCAGTATCTTTATTTTTGTCTGTATCGTGAAACAGCCACATGTCCAAACTCGCCTGCCGAAGCTTTTCTGTGAAACGAATTAAAAGTTGAGTATTTTCTGGCTCTGAGTAACTGATGAGAAAGTAAAGGGGAGAATATTATATTCCTGTAAATTGATTTAGCACAGAGCTGATGTTTTCTGACAGCATGTAAAGCATTTCATTTGATCTGAAGCGTTTAAGTTCACCAGTAGTTTGTCATTTTCTTTAAAAGCAGCAAAATAAATGCACAACTTAAACTTTATGTGATTTATAACAAAGTTGGAAGCTTCTGAGATTTTTCTTCAGCTTTTTTTACAGCTGTTTTTCGCTTGTTTAATAAATATGATGTATTCACTGGAGAAGCAAAAATGACTGCAGATATTAAGACTTATTTAATGGAGGAAAATACATTATATTTTTATTTAGAGAACAAAATATCAGCCAGTAGGTTCAGAAAAAAATACTTTTGTTTTAAAGGGCAGACTTTTTTTGTCTTAGATTTGTAACGGATGGACGCTGGACAATGGAGTTGGGGATCCACGTGCAGTTTATTAAAGAGAAGTCATGCAGGCAATGGTCAAAAACAGGAGCATAAAGGTAATCCAAAGAGCGTAGTAAGAAACAGGCGAATGGTCAGGGCAGGCGGCGAGACAACGCAAACAATAAACTAAGCAAAACACGGCAAGACAAACACAAAAAACGCTTTAATGTTACTGGAAAACAACAAGACTCAGCAATGTGTATGTGAAAGTGAGGTGTATAAATAATCCATGTAATCAGTGAACATGGTTTCAGATGTGTGTGTGTAGCTGCGTCTGAAATCACTATATAGTACACTAAAATCAGTATGCGAGCCGAGTGGTGTGTTCAAATTCACAGAATTTGAAAAACAGTATGTGAGAAGTACCTGGATGACCGACTACTTCCGGTGAGATTTTGAAGTGCGCATTGGATTGATGCTAAACTATCCCATGATGCAGCGCAAGAGAATTCATGAATGAGAGTGAAGCGATGCCACATGACAAAATGGCGAATGTAGTACGTTCGAGTTCCATTCATACTACTGACATTCACACTGTATAGAGCGTACTTTTCTAATGGCCGAGTAGTACATTTAAATTCAAATGCAGTACCTACTGAGTAGTAGGTGATTTCAGACGCAGCCTGTGTGTCTGTCCAAGCTTTAATTTAGTTCATCAGTTCCCCTATAGTGCATGTCTTTGGACTGTGGGGGAAACCCACGCCAACACGGGGAGAACATGCAAACTCCACACAGAAACGCCAACTGGCCCAGCCGAGGCTCGACCCAGTGATCTTCTTGTTGTGAGGCCACAGTGCTAACCACTGAGCCACCGTGCTGCCCTCTGTTAAACATCGCTTGGGAATTATTAAAACTAAAACTTCATATGAGGGCTCAGAATTTAGCCTTCAACAGCATTTTGACAGTTCTGCTTCAAAACGAGTGTGTTTTTGTCTCCAGTATTGTGTGTGTTTTGCGCTGTGAAGTGTTTTCGTGTGTGTGTGTTTCTCAGATGAGCTGATGTCTGGCTGTTAATGGCTCTCAGCATATAGAGATGAATGTGGCAGATTTATACGGCCTGGTGTTATTACACAGCCTGGACGTTCTCCATCAACATCTCATTCATCTTAATGGAGTGAGAATACAAAGCGGAGTGTGTTTTTCACAGCCTCGTTACCTGCGAGTGTGTTGTGTTGTGCTGCAGTGTTTCACAGAGAGAGAGAGAAAAAAGCATTGAAATGCAGGAGTGAATCTGCTGAATCTGCTTTTGTGAATGCGGCTCCGTGCACTGATCAGCTCATTATTCATTTCAGATAATTGGGTTTTTCCATATTCTATTGTCACTCTTTCAGCACAGGCTCATTGGAAATACATGCTTAATGTTTGTGGGAAATCTGAATGTACAGTGTTTATTCACACTATTTATATTCATTATTATTTACACTAATTAGCCATCCTGTTACATTTGAGTTCTTTTATATTTCTGTTTAACAGAGAGCAGATTTCTTCAGCACATTACTAAACATAATAGTTTTAATAACTCATCTGTAATAACTGATTTATTTTCTCTTTGTCATGATGACAGTAAATAATATTAGACTAGATATTCTTCAAGACACTTCTATACAGCTTAAAGTGACATTTAAAGGCTTAGCTAGGTTAATTAGGTTAACTAGGCAGGTTAGGGGAATTAGGCAAGTTATTGTATAATGATGGTTTGTTCTGTAGACTATTGAAAACAAAATATAGCTTAAAGAGGCTAATAATATTGACCTTAAAATGGGTTTTAAAAAATTAAAAACTGCTTCTATTCTAGCCGAAATTATTTTCCAGAAGAAAAAATATTATCAGACATACTGTGAAAATTTCCTTTGTTAAACATCATTTGGGAAATATAAAAAAAAGAAAAAAAAATTCAAAGGGGGCGAATAATTCTGACTTCAACTGTATATTATATATATATATATATATATATATATATATATATATATATATATATATATATATTATAGGTGGGCATAGATTAATTTTTTTAATCTAGATTAATCTCGAAATTAATCTAGATTAATCTAGATTAAAATGGCTCATTTGAATTCTGCCGAAGGCATTCAAAATATGTGTGTTACCCAAATAATAAGTGAGAACAGGTTTCTCAAGCCAGGTGGCGCATTAGACCAGGGGCTCATCTCCTGTTTCAAAAATGCACCACAAACTGCTTGAGAAACTGTTCTACTATGATAATTGGTGATGAAAATAAATGATGTTCAATAAGATGTACTTGTGTTTACTAACTGTTGATTCAGTTAAACATCAATGTTGAACTGTAGGCCCACATAAGCTCCAAACAGCGATTTTTGATTACCTTAATCTGACTAAAGTCATCACTGAACTAAACAGAAATGGAATTAAGATGTGGAGTATGCAGATATTAGTGGCATTATTGAAGTAAACACGGCGGACTTTAGGACCTTTCGCCATATTTTCCGACAAGATCCACACGTGGCTGTCAGTAAAGGACTGCACACATACACACATACACACACACACATCGCGAAATGCGGAAGTTTTTTTTCTTACCATTTGGCATGCGTTATTAAATTCCATAACATTCTCTCCGTATTTGCGTCTAATACCCCACTTTGTCACGAAGGAATGAATGAAATATCCGTGAGTTAAAATGAAACTGCCGACCTGCAGTTAGAGTCAGGCAGCCTGCTGATTTGATTCAGAAGGGCAGACTGCTCACCAGTCAGGTATCCATCCGCGCTAATAGGTGAAAGTTATCACAGCTTGGGTAAAATAGACCCAGCTCCCAACCCAACTTTGAGAATAGATTAACGGCGATATTTTTTTTATCGCGCGATAAGAGTCTCGCGTTAACGCAGCACGTTAACGCCGATAATGGCCCAGCACTAATATATATATAACATTGATGCACATCAGTAACTCGCCAGTAACTTTTTAAATGTATGTCCCTGTAAGAAAAACATTACAAATAATTGGAAATCCAGCGACTGCAATATACAAACCTTGGGAACAACTGTGGCCGGAACCAAAGTTCACAGTGACTGTGTTCTCTGGACTCCTCAAGCGGTGAACGTCTACATTCTGATTGCTTGCCGCCGAACCGCGCCACAGCTCATCACCATAAAGTTGACTTGATTTCAACTCGACGCCCACACCGGCGAAGACACGCCACGCTGGGTTGTTGCTAGATCGGATATGGGTGCGGCTGGAAGTTAATGAGAATTATTTATATTATTTATTAAATTTCCTATTTATCGTATTTTATTATCGTCCACCCCCACCCCAACCTTAAACCCAACCATCACAGCACTGTAAAAACAGTAGTTGTACTGAGTATTATTTATATTATCTATTAAATTACCAAATAAATTGTATTTTATTAACGCCTACCCCAAACCCTAAACCCAACCGTCACAGTACTGAAAAATATTCGTTATTGTTATACAGTGTCATTAAAAAATGCTGCTATATTAATGTGCATATCGCACTTCCGGCTGGCCGCGTATCCAATCTAGATTTTACCGCTGCGCTGCTCTTCGCCGCTTATCGCCGCCGGCTCCCATTGAAAATGAATGACTTCCGGCTACTTTGACGCTCTCACCGCTTTCGGTGTGAACGTACAGTTAGCGTTCCACCAGTGCTGATATACAGCACTGCTACTCGTGTGATATTGCGTTTATACAACCGTTCAACGGCATGATCGTGTATATAAAAAAAGAAAAATCAAACACAGAGAGTCTAACAAGCCTTTTGTATTAGGAACTACTTTCTTCCGCCATTCATTCACATCTACAGCTGACATCAGAACAGCAGAAACCGCTGCTCATTCACCACCGTCACTGTAGAGCTAGTGTTTGAATGATTCTCTAGCGTAATGTCTAAAGTGACGACAAAACGGCTGATTTTGCTCACAGTTTAAGATTATAAGGCTGAACTTGACATGAAATGCCATCAGTCTACAGAGATATCTTCTTTCAGTGTTACAGTCTACAATATTTCTCTGATGCAATCGGAATATCACAATAATTAACTCCGAAAAAAGCAGCGCAATCACTACCAGACTGCTGTTGTGTTTGCAATAAGGAGGGGGTGTTCGGGGGTGAGGTCTCTGAATAACACTGTTGAGAACCGGGATAGGAAAGTAACTGTATTAAAATAGGCACTGTCCTTATAAATAAACTGCATAGTTGCAATCTATACAAAAGAGAGATCGACTTAGAATATCACTTACCAGTTTAATAATGATTTGATCAGCTGTAATTAGAAATCACGCTGTTTTAATCTTCTAAGCAAGGGTGTATTATGCAGTCCTGGCGCCATCTTGTGGATAGACAACGTCAACCGTCTTTGACTAATGTACACTGACGCGTATAATTTCTCTCAGAAATTATAAATGTTTTGAAATAGGCACTATACTTATAAATAAACTGCATAGTTGCAATCTAAACAATTACATTCTCCACTAAAAAAGCCTCAAAAGTACATTATGTTGTCCAACAGCAGCAATATTGGTCAAACTGTAAAGCGTCCTCTGCTTGTATGTGGGCGGAGTAATACACAAAGGTGAAGAGGTCTTTGTGTGCTGTTACTGGCAAAATATCTCACGGCTATCAGCCAATCTGATTCAAGAACCAGACAGAACTGTTGTATAAATATATATTTCAAGAGTTCACACTTAGCTGATGATTAGTTATAAAGCTTGTTTGGCATGGTGTCCCGGGAGAGAGCCCTGGGGCTCCGTTGCAAGGCGAGAGGGGAGATCGAGCTCAGGTAGATCTCGAGAACTCCCCCTTCGTAGTGTTGAAGAACAGATAGTAGTTCTCTTTAACGAGATAGGTACTACATAGGGAGCAAGTCTATAAAGTTGATCAATCAAAAATTAGGTTGCTTGTTTTTAATCGGTGGGAGGAAACCGGAGGACCCGGAGAAAACCCACGTGAGCACGGGGAGAACATGCAAACTCCGCACAGAAAATGCCCGCTGGTTAGGTACAGCCTAGAACCATTGACATTCTTGCTGTGAGGCAACAGCACTAAGCGCTGGGCCACCGTGTCACCCATCTAGAAAAAGGAAGGAGTAGGGGTGGAAGGGGGGATTCTTCAAGGCGAAGATAGTGGTGATATGGAGCCCGGGATATTTATAGTAGTTTAGGGATCATCTGATTGGTGCATGTTGATTTGGATAACGTGGGACCAGCTGCTAGCAATCATAAGCACGTGATCCTCTCGAAATTAGTTTATAAATAAACTTCACATATATATATATATATATATATATATATATATATATATATATATATATATATATATATATATATACACATACACTCACCGGCCACTTTATTAGGTACACCTTACCAGTACCGGGTTTGGACCTCTTTTGTCTTCAGAACTGCCTTAATCCTTCATGGCGTAGATTTAACAAGGTACTGGAAATATTCCTCAGAGATTTTGCTCCATATTGACATGATAGCATCACACAGTTGCTGCAGATTTGTCGGCTGCACATCCATGATGCCAATCTCCCGTTCCACCACATCCCAAAGGTGCTCTATTGGATTGAGCTCTGGTGACTGTGGAGGCCATTTGAGTACAGTGAACTCCTTATCATGTTCAAGAAACCAGTCTGGGATGATTGGTGCTTTATGACATGGTGCATTATCCTGCTGGAAGTAGCCATCAGAAGATGGAGACACTGTGGTCATAAAGGGATGGACATGGTCAGCAACAATACTCAGGTAGGCTGTGGCGTTGACACCATGCTCAATTGGTACTAATGGACCCAAAGTGTGCCAAGAAATATATATCGCTGGATACTTCCTCTTTTTCGGACCATTCTCTGTAAACCCTAGAGATGGTTGTGTGTGAAAATCCCAGTGGTTCAACAGTTTCTGAAATACTCAGAGCAGCCCGTCTGGCACCAACAACCATGCCACGTTCAAAGTTTCTTAAATCCCCTTTCTTCCCCATTCTGATGCTCGCTTTGACCTGCAGCAGATCGTCTTGACCATGTCTACATGCCTAAATGCATTGAGCTGCTGCCGTGTGATTGGCTGATTAGAAATTTGTGTAAGCAAGCAGTCGAACAGGTGTACCTAATAAAGTGGCCGGAGAGTATATGTTTGTATAAATAAAACAAAATGTTTTTGAAGCCACAATACATTTTGTAAAATGAACACTAGGAGGCAGTATGATGCCAATAATGTGTGTTTCATTTCACACTAATGATATTTACAGGCACATATTACTGATATATTATTATTGAATAAAGGATTATTCTCGTGCAGATTTTCCGTACAACACCAAATAAATAAGCATAAACAGCAGCCCTGAGTGAGAAGCAGCCGTCTGTCCATTAGCCATTAGAGTGTTTGAGCTGCTGAAGATAATGTCAGCATAGACTAAGAGGATTATAGATGTGGAGTTTTAGATGAAGCACAAATGAACAGCGACAGGAGCGACATAGACTGACAAAAGCATGACGCACACACTCACACTGAAGCACACATGCACACCTGACCAGCACTGACAACACACACACTGCTGTTTTACATCTGCTGGTTCGAGTCCCGGCTGGATTAGTTGGTGTTTCTGTGTGGAGTTTGCAAGTTCTCACTATTCTCGCTTAGTTATTAAAACTATTGTTTAATAGTGTGTTGAATAAATCTTCTAACATAAATCATGATCTCTCTCTCTCTCTCTCTCTCTCTTTCTCTACAGGCAACAGTTTCCTCCCTAATCTTCTGGAATTAACACAATCGTGGATTAAAAATACTGTTTATAAAGCATGGATATCACCATCAACAACACTCGATCTGCACCAAACATCCGACAGCCAGCAGCAGAAATGATGATCTTTTCCCAAACATCTCTGGATTAACATTTAACATCTGGATTACAACACACACGCATTATCACCATGATCCAGCACATCCTCAGTGTGTTTTGTGGATTTACGCTGGCTCTGGCTCAGCAAACGCAGTTCATTACTGTGACCACTAATTATGGTAAACTCCGCGGGCTCCGTGTGGCTCTTCCCAGTGAGATTTTGGGCCCCGTGGAGCAGTTTTTGGGCGTCCCGTATGCTATGGCCCCTACAGGAGAGCGTCGTTTTCAGGCCCCGGAGCCGCCGCTGTCCTGGCCGGGGCATCAGGAACGCCACACAGTTCGCTCCGGTGTGTCCGCAGTTTCTGGAGGACCGGCTGCTGCTCACTGATATGCTGCCCGTCTGGTTTACTGCCAATCTGGACACCGTGGCCACATACGTGCACGATCAGAGCGAAGATTGCCTGTATCTCAACATATACGTGCCCACAGAGGAAGGTATGTGTGTATTGGCAGAAAACATTTTTTTTTTTAAATATTTTTAAGATTCAAAATAGTTGATTGATATGTGGTTGTGTTGTGCATTTTCATTTATTTATGTGATGAAATGCTGAATTTGATATGTGTAATACCAATTTAATGCCCTTCTGTGAGTTTTCTCTATTTGTTCTATTTAAAATATTTCCCGAATGATGTTGAACAGATTCAGGAATTTTTCAAAGTATTTCCTCTAATATTTTTACTTCTGGAGAAAGTCTTATTTATTTTATTTTGGCTACAATAAAAGCAGTTTTTAATTTTTTAAAACCATTTTAAGATCAATATTATTAGCCCTGCCAGGACTCGAACCAGCTGCCTTCTTGCTGTGAGGCCACAGTGCTAACCACTGAGCCACCGCGTCGCCCTCTGTATTATATTATATTATATTATTATATTATTATATTATATTATATTATATTATATTATATTATATTACATTATATTATATTATATTATTATATTATATTATTATATTATATTATTACATTATATTATATTATATTATTATATTATATTATTATATTATATTATATTATGTTATATTATATTATATTATATTATTATATTATGTTATATTATATTATATTATGTTATTATATTATATTATATTATATTATATTATATTATTATATTATGTTATATTATATTATATTATGTTATTATATTATATTATATTATTATATTATGTTATATTATATTATATTATATTATTATTTTATATTATTATATTATATTATTATATTATATTATATTATATTATATTATATTATATTATTATATTATATTATATTATATTATATTATTATATTATATTATTATATTATATTATTATATTATGTTATATTATATTATATTATATTATGTTATTATATTATATTATATTATATTATAATATTATGTTATATTATATTATATTATATTATTATTTTATATTATTATATTATATTATTATATTATATTATATTATATTTTATTATATTATGTTATTATATTATATTATATTATATTATATTATATTATTATATTATATTATATTATATTATTATATTATGTTATATTATATTATTATATTATGTTATATTATTATATTATATTATATTATTATATTATGTTATATTATATTATATTATTATATTATATTATGTTATATTATATTATTATATTATATTATATTATTATGTTATATTATTATATTATATTATATTATATTATATTATATTATATTATATTATATTATATTATTATATTATATTATGTTATTATATTATATTATATTATTATATTGGGCAACCCAGTGGCGCAGTAGGTAGTGCTGTTGCCTCACAGTAAGAACGTCGCTGGGTCGTAGGTTCGAACCTCGGCTGGGCTGGGTCAGTTGGCGTTTCTGTGTGGAGTTTGCATGTTCTCCCTGGGTTCGCGTGGGTTTCCTCCGGGTGCTCCGGTTTCCCCCACAGTCATGCAGTACAGGTGAATTGGGTAAGCTAAATTGTCCATAGTGTATGAGTGTGAATGTGTGTGTGTAAGTTCCCAGAGATGGGTTGCGGCTGGAAGGGCATCCGCTGCGTAGAATCGTGCTGGATAAGTTGGCGGTTCATTCCGCTGTGGCGACCCCGCAAGGGACAAAGCCGACAAGAAAATGAATGAATGAATGAATATTATTATATTATATTATATCATATCATATATTATATTATGTTATTATATTATATTATTATATTATGTTATATTATATTATGTTATTATATTATATTATTATATTATATTATATTATATTATATTATATTATATTATATTATATTATATTATATTATTATATTATGTTATATTATATTATATTATATTATATTATATTATATTATTATTTTATATTATTATATTATATTATTATATTATATTATATTATATTATATTATATTATTATATTATATTATATTATATTATATTATATTATATTATATTATTATATTATATTATATTATATTATTATATTATGTTATATTATATTATATTATATTATATTATTATATTATATTATATTATATTATATTATATTATATTATATTGTATTATTATATTATGTTATATTATATTATATTATATTATATTATATTATTATATTATATTATGTTATTCATTCATTCATTCATTCATTTTCTTGTCGGCTTTGTCCCTTGCGGGGTCGCCACAGCGGAATGAACCGCCAACTTATCCAGCACGATTTTACGCAGCGGATGCCCTACCAGCCGCAACCCATCTCTGGGAACTTCCACACACACATTCACACTCATACACTATGGACAATTTAGCTTACCCAATTCACCTGTACTGCATGTCTTTGGACTGTGGGGGAAACCGGAGCACCCGGAGGAAACCCACGCGAACCCAGGGAGAACATGCAAACTCCACACAGAAACGCCAACTGACCCAGCCCAGCCGAGGTTCGAACCTGCGACCCAGCGACGTTCTTGCTGTGAGGCAACAGCACTACCTACTGCGCCACTGGGTTGCCCTATTATGTTATTATATTATGATATTATATTATTATATTATATTATTATGTTATATAAATATATTATATTATATTTTATTATATTATATCATATATCATATATGCGTTTTCCAGATGAGTGTGTGGGGGTGGGGGGGGTGGGGGGGCTAGGAGTCTCGTGTCGATCTCCTCCCCAGTTCTAGGAGTTTTTGTCCATAAAATAGTTAGTCGTCAGTATTTTCAACTCCATCGTCTGTATTTACATTCACCCACTGGCAGCCAAAATCCACACTAATATGAAGCGTGTATGCACTCTGACTACTTCTATATTGTTGATAAGCTGTGCTGGGCATTTCACTCTGTCTCGCGCTGAAGGCTGTCGAACAATCGCAACAGGCTGTCATCGGTCCAATCAGCGCAGATTAACTTCGCGCTAAAGAGGGGTTTGGGAACAAATGAATCGCTGAACGAATCATATGAGAGTCGCTGGGATAATTAGGTAAAAATAAATTAATATTATAAAACCATGAAAGTGTTTTTGACCTTGCTTGCAGATCAGCCTGTTGTTGGAGACCCTTACAACCAAAATATGACCCTATTTAATGTATAAGAGGGGCTCTTTAAGATTATAAGGCTGACCAAGCATGAAATGCCATCAGTCTACGGAGATTTCCCAGTATTTTTCTGTTGCAATCAGGAGAACACAATATTACTATGGTATAAATACAGCACTACAACAAGAGAGAGATCGACTCAGAAAGTCATTTACCTGTTCTGTAATGATCAGCTGTAGTTTGAAATTATGCTGTTTTTCTTCTCTAAGGGCTTATTATGCAGTCTCTGTAGCCATCTTGCGGATGAACATTGTCAACCGTCATTGCTCAAAGACGTGCTGTCTCTCAGAAATTATAAATATTTAAAATAGGCACTATACTTATAAATAAACTGCATAGTTGCAATATAAACAACTACATTCTCCACTAAAAAAGCCTCAAAAATACGTTATGTTGTCCAACAGCAGCAATATTTGTCAAACTGTAGAGCGTCCTCTGCTTTTCGCTGTATGTGGGTGGAGTAATACAGAAGAGATATAGAATATCGCACGGCTATCAGCCAATCAGATTCAAGAACCAGACAGAACTGTTGTGTATATATATATATATATATATATATATATATATATATATATATATATATAATCTTTTTATATATTATCTTGATATATTATCTCAGCACTGGGTCGTTGATGGGTCGTTGTTGAATGATCTTTTATGTGACTCAATAATGACGAGTCCTCTCAGGGAGTAATTCGTTGTTCTCTGAGATTCAATGCATGTGCTCATTTGTGCAGGTGGAGTTTAGTTCCTTTTTCAAGTCATCATTTGGGTTTGAGTCGTTCATTTATCACGTGAAAGACAGAAGTCAATTGTATGTATTTAGAGCCGGAAAAATATTTGATCTGTTCATTTCTCAGTCCTCGGTTTTGAGTCATCTCTTTACATGCTGTCACATGGTGAACGAATGACTCAAAAACCCGAAGACCCAAAAGGAGCTATTCATGGGTCCGGCTTTTTTCGGCTCGGACTGAATGTCTCAATTTTGAAGACCTGTCAGAAAAGATAAGCTGAGCTAATCATAGACAATAGACCAGGTAAACAATGAATGATTACACCGCATGCACAGCACCAAGAACATCAATCTCATCCACATTTGATTCCATGAAGCAGTGGCTGCTGAATCCCATCAAGTTGACTCACGATACCATTTATATTCGCAATCGCATGTTGCAATATTACCCTCAATAATTGCAATATGAACATTTTCCCAAATCATGCAGCCCTATATCAAACACAGAGATATTAATAACAATTTTACATGCAGTACTACTTTTATAATCTAATGATCACAGCTTATAATGAAGTGCAATACAATGCTCAGTAATAGTAAATGGTAATTTAACATTTATTTCATGACCTATATTTAGCACAGTAATTTATGATATTGATAAATTTGTATTGTTTATTGTGTGTGTATGTATATCTGTATATGTATATGTATATGTATATACAGGGAGTGCAGAATTATTAGGCAAGTTGTATTTTTGAGGATTAATTTTATTATTGAACAACAACCATGTTCTCAATGAACCCAAAAAACTCCTTAATATCAAAGCTGAATATTTGTGGAAGTAGTTTTTAGTTTGTTTTTAGTTTGAGCTATTTTAGGAGGATATCTGTGTGTGCAGGTGACTATTACTGTGCAGAATTATTAGGCAACTTAACAAAACACAAATATATCCCCATTTCAATGATTTATTTTCACCAGTGAAACCAATATAACATCTCAACATTCACAAATATACATTTCTGACATTCAAAAACAAAACAAAAACTAATCAGGGACCAATATAGCCACCTTTCTTTGCAAGGACACTCAAAAGCCTGCCATCCATGGATTCTGTCAGTGTTTTGATCTGTTCACCATCAACATTGCGTGCAGCAGCAACCACAGCCTCCCAGACACTGTTCAGAGAGGTGTACTGTTTTCCCTCCTTGTAAATCTCACATTTGATGATGGACCACAGGTTCTCTATGGGGTTCAGCTCAGGTGAACAAGGAGGCCATGTCATTAGTTTTTCTTCTTTTAGACCCTTTCTTGCCAGCCACGCTGTGGAGTACTTGGACGCGTGTGATGGAGCATTGTCCTGCATGAAAATCATGTTTTTCTTGAAGGATGCAGACTTCTTCCTGTACCACTGCTTGAAGGTGTCTTCCAGAAACTGGCAGTAGGACTGGGAGTTGAGCTTGACTCCATCCTCAACCCGAAAAGGCCCACAAGCTCATCTTTGATGATACCAGCCCAAACCAGTACTCCACCTCCACCTTGCTGGCGTCTGAGTCGGACTGGAGCTCTCTGCCCTTTACCGATCCAGCCACGGGCCCATCAAGACTCACTCTCATTTCATCAGTCCATAAAACCTTAGAAAAATCAGTCTTGAGATATTTCTTGGCCCAGTCTTGACGTTTCAGCTTGTGTGTCTTGTTCAGTGGTGGTGGTTTTTCAGCCTTTCTTACCTTGGCCATGTCTCTGAGTATTGCACACCTTGTGCTTTTGGGCACTCCAGTGATGTTGCAGCTCTGAAATATGGCAAAACTGGTGGCAAGTGGCATCTTGGCAGCTGCACGCTTGACTTTTCTCAGTTCATGGTTCAGTTCTCAGTTTATTTTGCGCCTTGGTTTTTGGTTTGGTTTTTCCACACGCTTCTTGTGACCCTGTTGACTATTTTGAATGAAACGCTTGATTGTTGGATGATCACGCTTCAGAAGCTTGGCAATTTTAAGAGTGCTGCATCCCTCTGCAAGATATCTCATTATTTTTGACTTTTCGGAGCCTGTCAAGTCCTTCTTTTGACCCATTTTGCCAAAGGAAAGGAAGTTGCCTAATAATTATGCACACCTGATATAGGGTGTTGATGTCATTAGACCACACCCCTTCTCATTACAGAGATGCACATCACCTAATATGCTTAATTGGTAGTAGGCTTTCGAGCCTATACAGCTTGGAGTAAGACAACATGCATAAAGAGGATGATGTGGTCAAAATACTCATTTGCCTAAGAATTCTGCACTGCCTGTATATATATATATATATATAGAGAGAGAGAGAGAGAGAGAGAGAGAGAGATACACACCCACACACACACTCGCCGGCCACTTTTTTAGGTACACCTTACTAGTTGGACCCTCTTTTGCCTTCAGAACTGCCTTAATCCTTCGTGGCGTAGATTCAACAAGGTACTGGAAATATTCCTCAGAGATTTTGCTCCATATTGACATGATAGCATCACACAGTTGCTGCAGATTTGTCGGCTGCACATCCATGATGCCAATCTCCCGTTCCACCACATCCCAAAGGTGCTCTATTGGATTGAGCTCTGGTGTCTGTGGAGGCCATTTGAGTTGTCATGTTCTAATGGGCCCACAATGTGCCAAAAAAATATCTCCCACACCATTACACCACCAGCAGCAGCCTGAACCGCTGATACAAGGCAAATTCTGAGCCGACCATCCGAATGTGTCAGCAGAAATGGACACTCATCAGAGCAGGCAACGTTTCTCCAATCTTCTCTTGTCCAGTTTTGGTGAGCCTGTGTGAATTGTAGCCTCAGTTTCCTGTTCTTAGCTGACAGGAGCGGCACCCGGTGTGGTCTTCTGCTGCTGTAGCCCATCCGCCTCAAGGTTGGACGTGTTGTGTGTTCAGAGATGCTTCTTCTGGCTTTTATAGCTCATACCATTATTACATTTAGTTTTTTATTGCATTGTTATTTACAAAGTTGCAACAAACATCAGTGTTTATTTTATAGTAAATACCCTTTTTTCTACCTAAATTCCACAATCATTTAAAACGTGTACCTTGCCATTTCTTTATAATTGTTTTTTTGTTTTTTTATTTAATACATCTGGGTTTTATGGCTCATATATTATGACAAACTAAAAAATTTGAAACTGTTTTACACAAATAAGTAACTATAAATCAAAGAAATAGACTCAGATATATAGAACTGGCTAAAGTTATACCGAACATCCATATGCACACATTTTGTTTATAGCTCACATAATTATTTTAGGGTGTCACGGTGGCGCAGTGGGTAGCACGATTGCCTCACAGCAAAAAGGTCTCTGGTTCGAGTCCCGGCTGGGTCAGTTGTCATTTCTGTGTGGAGTTTGCATGTTCTCCCCGTGTTGGTGTGGGTTTCCTCCGGGTGCTCCGGTTTCCCCCACAGTCCAAACACATGCGCTATAGGGGAATTGATGAACTGAATTGGCCGTAATGTATGTGTGTGAATGCAAGAGTGTTTGGGTGTTTCCCAGTGTTGGGTTGTGGCTGGAAATGCATCCGCTGTGTAAAACACATGCTGGATAAGTTGGCGGTTTATTCCGCTTTGGCGACCCCAGATTAACAAAAGGACAAAGCCGAAAAGAAAATGAATGAATGAATGAATAATTACTTTATAAATTGAATATGTGCACATTTCTTGGTAATTAATGAAGCACTAATATATATGCAACAATTCTCATAGTTTTCTTGAATTGTTTTCACAAAGTTGCAACAGACATACAAGAATATATATTTATCTCTCTAAATTTCATGTTTGTTTGAATGTGCAATTAGCAGTTTCAATATGACTGCATGAATGTTTTGAGCAAATAGCGAGTGAATGCTTTCTGCTGTGAATGTGTTTAGTGTGTTACCGACTGATTTAACACTGAATGCGCGCAGTTCTGCTTTAACGTGTGGAACAGAAGCATGTGTTTAATGTCTACATGAGCAGATCACCGTATTGAAGGCTCTTCTGTGATCATATTTGTGCGTGTCTGTCTGGTTAATGAGGTTTCCAAACCAAAAACATGCTGTTTGTTCCCAGAGGACATGGATTTATGGTTCTGCAGATGATTCATAGATTCATCAGAAACGCAACACATCGCCTGAGGAGCCAGACATGATGAAACACACGATAAAACACACACACACACGCAAACAAAGCATGAGATGGAGAGATTAACAGTTCATTGCTTTTTGTTTCTGAAATTTACTTTAATTTCCTGCATCAGTTTTATTAGTTATTTATAGAGCAGGCTGATGCTATTTTAGGAGAATTTAGATTATATTTTATCTTAAATAGGCACGGTGGGTGGCTCAGTGGTTAGCATTGTGGCCTCACGCTGGTTTGAGTCCTGGCTGGGTCAGTTGGCGTTTCTGTGTGGAGTTTGCATGTTCTCCCCGTGTTGGCATGGGTTTCCTCCTGGTGATGCTCCGGTTTCCCCCACAGTCCAAACACATGCGCTATAGGGGAATTGATGAACTAAATTGGCCGTAGTGTATGAGTTTGTGTGGGTATTTCCCAGTGCTGGGTTGCGGCTGGAAGGGCCTCCGCTGTGTAAAACAAATGCAAAAATCAGTCCAAGGAAATTTGAAAAATGTGGAAAAAGTATTAAAAAGCTTTTATTGACATGGCTAATCTTTAAAAAACCTATGCTTTTTAGTAGAGAGCTGCCTTCATCAGGGTAACAGTGATCAGGTGCGTCTGGAGTTTCTTTCGAATGCTACGGTCTCATGACTCATTAGAATATCTAAACAACTAAAACAATATATTAAACAAGGTCAACTCAACAATCATCATTAATTCAGCATTGATAGAGGGGAGAAAAAAACAAACTAAATAAAAAAATAAATAATATATATATATACAGTTGAAGTCAGAATTATTCGCCTCCCTTCAAATTTTTTTTTCTTTTTTTAAATATTTCCCAAATGATGTTTAACAGAGCAAGGAAATTTTCACAGTATGTCTGATAATATTTTTTCTTCTGGAGAAAGTCTTATTTGTTTTATTTCGGCTAGAATAAAAGCAGTTTTTAATTTTTTAAACAGCATTTTAAGGTCAATATTATTAGCCCCTTTAAGCTATATATTTTCTCGATAGTCTACAGAACAAACCATCATTATACAATAACTTGCCTAATTACCCTAACCTGCCTAGTTACCCTAATTAACCTAGTTAAGTCTTTAAATGTCTCTTTAAGCTGTATAGAAGTGTCTTGATGAATATCTAGTCTAATATTATTTACTGTCATCATGACAAAGATAAAATAAATCAGTTATTAGAAATGAGTTATTAACGCTATTATGATTAGAAATGTGCTGAAGAAATCTGCTCTCCGTTAAACAGAAATTGGGGAAAAAAATAAACAGGAGGGCGAATAATTCTGACTTCAACTGTATATTTATAAATTAAAAATATTATAATAATTCAGTCATTCATTTTCTTGTCGGCTTTGTCCCTTGCGGGGTCGCCACAGCGGAATGAACCGCCAACTTATCCAGCACGATTTTACGCAGCGGATGCCCTTCCAGCCGCAACTCATCTCTGGGAACTTCCACACACACATTCACACTCATACACTATGGACAATTTAGCTTACCCAATTAACCTGTACTGCATGTGTTTGGACTGTGGGGGAAACCGGAGCACCCGGAGGAAACCCACGCGAACCCAGGGAGAACATGCAAACTCCACACAGAAACGCCAACTGACCCAGCCCAGCCGAGGTTCGAACCTACGACCCAGCGACGTTCTTGCTGTGAGGCAACAGCACTACCTACTGCGCCACTGGGTTGCCCTATTATAATAATACATTTTTTAAAAAGATGATGCGTGTTACACAACATATTTCTCAAATGAGAATGTTTCCATATGCTGGAATAGTTGGCAGTTCATTCCGCTGTGGTGACCCCTGATGAATAAGGGACTAAGCTGAAGGAAAATTAATGAATGTTGAATTGGTTTTCAATTTCTATATTTTAATTTTAGTTAACATTTGAGTCATGTTGTTTTATATTTATTTTGTTTTTTAAGTACACCTCTCTGTATGTTTTTTTGTTTTTGTTTTGGTTATTAATAAATATAAACAAATCAATCCTAAACTATTCACTTTTACTTCAGTTAGCGTTTATTTTATGACCTGTACAGTGTGCTTTGATATGCACAATTAATATATGTCCATGATTTCTTTAAAAAATGTATATTATATTTTTATTATTATAAAAATATTTAAACTTTTTTATTAATTATTAAAATTTATTATTATATACATTTTTTTATAAAATATATATTTCATTCATTCATTCATTTTCTTTTCAGCTTAGTCCCTTTATCAATCAGGGGTCGCCACAGCGGAATGAACCACCAACTTATCCAGCATATTTTTTACGTTGCGGATGCCCTTCCAGCTGCAACCCATCACTGGGAAACACCCATACACTATTGCATTCACACTCACATACACTACGGCCAATTTGGTTGATCAATTCCCCTATAGCGCATGTGTTTGGACTGTGGGGGAAACCGGAGCACCCGGAGGAAACCTACGGCAACACAGGGAGAACATGCAAACTCCACACAGAAACACCAACTGACCCAGTGACCTGCATGCTGTGAGGCGATTGTGCTACCCAATTGTGATTGTCTTTTTGTTTCATATTTTCATTATATAATAATAAACTACCTGACAAAAGTCTTGTCGCCTATTCAAGTTTTAGGAACAGCAAATAATAACTTGACTTCTAGTTGATGAATTGGTATCAGAAGTGTCTCTATGAAAGGCAAAGGCCTCTAGATTTTGCTTATTTGAGCACAATAAAATCTGATCATGTCTTGATGTTGAATGATTTCATTAGGACAGTAAAGTCTGACTCTGCTTAGACTAAAGTCTCATCACTGAACCTTCAATAATGTCCAGTATAGAATATAAAGTCATGCTGCAGTGGAAACAGAATGAATATTGTGTCTGACTCCATCATGAGCTTGGAGGACTGCATCATACATCTCTGCAATGACTCAAATCACTGATTAATAAAGTCATCTGGAATGGCAAAGAAAGCGTTCCTGCAGGACTCCCAGAGTTCATCAAGATTATTTATGTTCATCTTTAACGCCTCCTCCTTCATCTTACCCCAGACATGCTCAATAATATTCATGTCTGGTGACTGGGCTGGCCAATCCTGCAGCTCTTTGACCTTTTTACTTTCAGGATCTTTGATGTGGAGGCTGAAGTATGAGAAGGAGCGCTATCCTGCTGGAGAATTGTCCTTCTCCTGTGGTTTGTAATGTAATGGGCAGCACAAATATCTTGATACCTCAGGCTGTTGATGTTGATCATCCACTCTGCAGATCTCTCGCACGCCCCCATACTGAATGAACCCCAAACCATGATTTCTTCTTCACCAAACTTGACTGATTTCTGAGAGAATTTTGGTCCATGTGGGTTCCAGTAGGTCTTCTGCAGTATTTGTGATGGTTGGGATGCAGCTCAACAGATGATTCAGCAGAGAAATCCACCTTCTGACACTTTTCCACATGATCAACTAGAATTCAAGTTATTACAACTGAGATCAAGACTAGACTTTTGTTTGTTTGTATATTTATATCGTATTACTATTAAAAAGTATTATTATTTAGAGGTTTTAGAAATGTAATGCAGTAGCCGTACATGATTAAAACCCTAAGAAAGAGCTTGAGTTATTGTAACCTCTAAGGGTTTTCTTAATGCATACAGTTAGACAGCCAGTAACTGTTATGTTAATGTTTCCTTTAATGCTGTTTAAGTGAAGATAATCTTTGCTTGCTTGCTTCGTAATTAACACGAGAGCGAGCGTCTGCATGCTTTTCTGAAACTGTAGGTTTTCACTAAGCTCAGTTTTCTCTTGGGGAACACAGTAACGTACCGCAGTAAACATCCTCCGCTCATTAAACGCCGCTTCATTTTTCACACTTAATGCAAAGGATCTGCAGTTGCTCATAATTGGCCGGGCTCTGTCCTGCCCTCAGTAGTGCACGCTTTTGATCTTGTCCACTGAGTTGCAGTGTTTGCTGGTCTCAGTCTTCTGCCTAATGGAGATTATAATGAGTTAATGGACGTGATGTAAAACAGCAGCTGATAAAAGCACATCTGACCTCAGACATCCTTTATGAAGACCAGAAACATTAACATATTTACTCTAAACGCACACACACTGATTAATGAGAGGAAGATTGATCTATCTATCTATCTATCTATCTATCTATCTATCTATCTATCTATCTATCTATCTATCTATCTATCTATCTATCTATCTATCTATACACTCACGGCCACTTTATTAGGTACACCTGTCCAACTGCTCGTTAATGCAAACCTCTAGTCAGCCAATCACATGGCAGCAGCTCAATGCATTTAGGCATGTAGACATGGTCAAGACGATCTGCTGCAGTTCAAAGCGAGCATCAGAATGGGGAAGAAAGGGGATTTAAGTGACTTTGAACGTGGCATGGTTGTTGCTGCCAGACGGGCTGCTCTGAGTATTTCAGAAACTGCTGATCTACTGGGATTTTCACACACAACCATCTCTAGGGTTTACAGAGAATGGTCCGACAAAGAGGAAATATCCAGTGAGCGGCAGTTCTGTGGGCGCAAATGCCTTGTTAATGCCAGAGGAGAATGGCCAGACTGGTTCCAGCTGATATAAAGACAACAGTAACTCAAATAAGCACTCGTTACAACCGAGGTCTGCAGAAGAAGCATCTCTGAACACACAACACGTCCAACCTTGAGGCGGATGGGCTACAGCAGCAGAAGACCGCACCGGGTGCCACTCCTGTCAGCTAAGAACAGGAAACTGAGGCTACAATTCACACAGGCTCACCAAAACTGGACAATAGAAGATTGGAGAAACGTTGCCTGGTCTGATGAGTCTCCATTTCTGCTGCCACATTCGGATGGTCGGCTCAGAATTTGGCCTCAACAACATGAAAGCATGGATCCATCCTGCCTTGTATCAGCGGTTCAGGCTGGTGGTGGTGGTGTAATGGTGTGGGGGAGATTTTCTTGGCACACTTTGGGTCATTAGTACCAATTGAGCATCGTGTCAACACCACAGCCTACCTGAGTATTGTTGCTGACCATGTCCATCCCATTATGACCACAGTGTCTCCATCTTCTGATGGCTACTTCCAGCAGGATAACGCACCATGTCATAAAGCTCCAATCATCTCAGACTGGTTTCTTGAACATGACAATGAGTTCACTGTACTCAAATGGCCTCCACAGTCACCAGAGCTCAATCCAATAGAGCACCTTTGGGATATGGTGGATCGGGAGATTGGCATCATGGATGTGCAGCCGACAAATCTGCAGCAACTGTGTGATGCTATCATGACAATATGGAGCAAAATCTCTGAGGAATATTTCCAGTACCTTGTTGAATCTCTGACATGAAGGATTAAGGCAGTTCTGAAGGCAAAAGGGTCCAACCTGGTACTAGTAAGGTGTACCTAATAAAGTGGCCGCTGAGTGTATGTTTATCTGTCTCACAGTCTATCTATCTATCTATCTGAAAGTCTGTCCGTTCGTCTGTCTTTCTATATGTCTGTCTGTGTGCTTACTGCTTATCTGTCTATCTTTCTATTTCTCTGTCTGTCTTTCTATTCATCTCTCCATCTCTCCTCTTTGTCTGCCTCTGAGAATTTGTCTGTCTCTCCATTTCTCTGTCTGTCTGTCCGTCAGTCTGTAAATAAGCCGCCTGACCTTTAAAACACAGTTTATTCAGACTAGTGAAGTGAAGAAGTCTCCTCCTCCAGCGGGGTCAGAGAAATAAACCTGTTTGTTTCCAGAAAGTGCCGTGACCACATCAGCAGATCTCTCATCATTTATATAGAGTAGACTCACTAAATGATCAGATATTGTCTTAGAGAACAAGACTCAATGAACTCTGAACTGGAAAACATGAACACAATACTGAATGCCAAGACTCTGTGTTTCTCCTCCGTATACTTTGTAACACAACACTAACACCAATGCGTGGACACTTCAACTAATAGTGTTTATAATTAGTTTTTTTTTATTATTCTGATCATGGGCAGCACGGTGGTGCAGTGGGTAGCACTCTTGCCTCACAGCAAGAAGGTCGCTGGTTTGAGCCTCGGCTAGGTCAGTTGGCGTTTCTGTGTGGAGTTTGCATGTTCTCCCTGTGTTGGTGTGGGTTTCCTCCGGGTGCTCCGGTTTCCCCCACAGTCCAAACACATGCACTATAGGGGAATTGGATACGCTAAATTGTCCGTACACTGTCAGAAAAAAATGTGCAAAATGCCTTAAGGCAGAGGTGGGCAAACTACGGCCCGCTGAACACTTTCATCCGGCCCATGAGGGAGTTTTTAAAATGCTGCTTCTGAGTAACGGTTTGGTTTCAGAATTAGTAAATTAATGATGCAACACAAGTGAACGCCATTTGATGGCAGTATTGCACGTGGTACAGTTAGCGCAACCAGTATGAGATGAAATGAGATTGTGAATTTGACTCAAATTATATAATAATTGCTGGTTAAATGTGTTAATTCTTGTCATAGAATATATTTTCCATGCATATATACACTGTAATGGTGGTTGTTTTGTATGAAATAAATCTTATAAAAAAGAAAAAAAAAAATCTCTACCGCTGGTCCACGTGGGTACTGCAAGGAATGGCTTTTCCACGGCCCTTCACTCCCACTCCCAGCAGACCTCGAACAAAAAAAAAATATTTATATATATATATTATAGGTTTTTTAAATAAACCCTCGGGCGCCAGACAAGATTACCTTGTCGTCAAAAATTATAAATTCAAACCCAGGATAGCTACGGTAAGCACTTATAACCACCATGAACACAATGTAAAAAAGAAAAAAGGAAAAAATAAAGATTCTTTTTAAATAATTCAACACACTTTTAAATGAAATCAGCTGTTATATATTTATCACACAGTGCAACTTTTTTCATCAAAGATAAATGTGTGAATAAACAGTTTTAAAGATTTACAAACAAAAATATCACTTCTTATATAACAATAAAAAACAAACAAACACAAAAACAGTTTAAAGACCGCTACTGTCACACCTTTGCTCAAGAAGGCCTCACTAAATCCATCTGATCCCAAAAACTTTAGACCCATTTCCTCCTTACCTTTCATCTCAAAAATTGTAGAAAAAATTGTACTTAATCAGTTACAATGTTTTCTATCCCAGAATGGTATCGCTGAGCCTTTTCAAACTGGCTTTAGGCCGGCTCATAGCACTGAATCCGCTCTATTAAGAGTTCTGAACGACATCTATCTCCTCACTGATGCTGGTAATCATGTGGCCTTAATTCTGCTAGATTTATCTGCAGCCTTCGATACCATTGACCACTCTGTGTTAGTATCTCGGCTAGAGTCTTGGGTTGGGCTGAGGGGCACAGTGCTGAAATGGTTTAAATCATACATCTCAGACAGGAAGTTTTCGGTCAAAATTGGTAACTTTTCCTCCTCCACGGCACCGTTAATGTGTGGTCTTCCCCAAGGCTCGATTTTAGCACCTTCACTCTTCTCTCTATATATGCTCCCATTGGGTTCTATCTTTAGGAAATATGGCATGCACTTTCATCTTTATGCAGATGACACGCAAATCTACTTGTCACTCAGAAAGGAAAACGAGTCCTCTGCTGTGAACTCCCTGTCTCTGTGCCTGGAGGAAGTGAAAGCTTGGCTCTCTGAGAACTTTTTATTTTTAAATGAGGAGAAGACTGAGGTTATTTTATTTGGGCCAAATGATATATCAGATTGCAAACGCCCCAGGTTGGGCAACCTGGAGGAGTTTAGATCACCCCAGGTACGTAACCTGGGCATAACATTAGACCAGAACTTAAAATTTGATAAACATATCTTAAATGTGGTTGGAAATAGTTTCTACCAACTTCGCCTTCTTTCCAAAATGAAATCCTCTCTTCCTTCACACTCTCTAGAAATTGCTATACACGCGCTTATAACCTCCCGGTTGGATTATTGTAACTCTCTCTATTTTGGGCTGCCTAAGTCTCAGATTGCTCGTCTACAGTTAGTGCAAAACGCAGCAGCTAGATTTTTAACAAAAACCCCGAAATATTCATGTTACTCCTATTTTGAGGTCTCTCCACTGGTTACCGGTGACACAAAGAATCGAATTTAAAATCCTGCTCTTTGTGTACAAAGCCCTACATGGTCTGGGCCCCCATTACCTATCCCAACTGATTGCTGTCTACACTCCACCCAGACACCTGCGTTCCACTGATCAGCTTTTATTAAAAATTCCAAAGGCCCACCTCAAAAGTAGGGGCGAACGTGCTTTTGCCATTGCTGGCCCTCGCCTTTGGAATGAGCTGCCGTTAGAACTAAAAAAGGCTTCGTCACTGCCTAACTTTAAGTCTAAATTAAAGACTCACTTATTCTCAAGAGCTTTTGAAGCATAAGTCCCTCCTTTCCGGGGGTGGGGGGTCAAAACGGTCTTGTTCTTTTAATCTTGTCACTACGGTCAACTGTGATAGCATCTTTTTTTTTAATTAGACAGAGGGGGGGGGGGGGGTTATATATGTGTATATATATATATATATATATATGTTTGCTCTTTTATGTCATATGTTTATGCTTTCTTCTATTTACTGCCTATTGCTGTTTACTGTTTTTATGCTCTTACCGTTTGTCTATTTATCTTATTTTATCTTAGTCTCTCTCTGTAAAGCACTTTGTGCAGCCTTGTGGCAGTTGGAAATTTGCTATATAAATAAATTGAACTTGAACTTGAAAAACAGTTAAATAATAATTGGTGGCTTATCTAAGGGGAGCAAGAGAGAAAACAATATGTAACGAAAGCCTATGTTATGGTGTTGCAATGTGTGTGTGTGTGTGTGTGTGTTGATTGTCAGCAATAGTAGGTGTATGAATGGATGCAAATGGATAACTGACCCGGGCAAACAACGCCGATCTGTACAGGTCCACGTCTTCATGCGATTCCCCATAGAGGTAAAGTTGGTTTTATATTCACACATTCGTTCAGTAACACACTCCCTATATTGTTTACCATGGTACTTTGAATATTCGGTCTGAAATCACATGTAAGAATGACCTCAAAACAACATTAGCACCATTTAATTGCCTATAAACAATCCTGTACTTTGATAGTCATTGGCTGCTATTATGATTTCATTATTTAGAATTAGCAAACAATACATTTCCTAAATTATATTATCAAGGAGAAAGTCTGAATGTGTGAATATAAAACCAACTTTACTTCAATCGGTTCCCCAAGGATCCAGGAGACCCCTCGCACACAATCGCTTGTGAAGCTGTCTGTCCCACCGCATTCACAATCACTCCACTCCACAGTCTTTTACTGTCTTCCCACACTTGACACAACCACCAGCTCTCCACCTTTGCACCTTTCTTTTCTTCTCTCTCCCCCAATTCTTCGCCACCAAAACACACACAAGTCAATAGAAAAAAAAAACTTCCTTTCTCTTGCCCTTTCTCCCTCTTTTATATCCTCCTCTTCCTTACCTGAACTTCCGCTTCCTCCCGACCCCGGAAGTATTGTTTGGAAGCTCTAGGAAGGGCAAGTTGGACCAGTCTCCCAAAAAACTTTGAGAGAGGCATCTCTTCTCGCCACACCACTTCAAAAAAGTTCTTTTATCAAAGATTGGTGGTTTCATCAAGTTTTATGATCATTGATCTGTATATTCTAAAAGCAGTGCAAATTAGATTATTATAAATTTGACTGAATATTAAACTTTAAGAATTATTTTTAATGTGTTAATATGAGATTGTTTTCTATTAGACAAGACCCTTTCTATTCTCCACTGTAAAAAGTATTACTTTATTATTATTATATTTTATAAGGGATTATTTTATTGTTTTATGATGAGTGATATGTAAATATAAATAGCAGCGCAAATTAATTTGACTTGTAAATTTGACTTAATAATAACTATTAAAAAATCTGTTTTGTGTTAATGTGGCCTTTTTCTGTCTGATATTACATGCTCCATGCATACTGCCACCATAAAAATAAAAGTTATTATTTGAAGGATTTGACATGTGGCCCTTCACTTGGTTTGCAAGACTTGATGTGGCCCTCGGGTCTAAAAAGTTTGCCCACCACTGCCTTAAGGGGTACAATGGCTTGTCACTGGGGCAGTACCCTCAAGGGTACACCTGTTGTACCCTTTCACATGGGTACATATTTGTACCCTAGCAGTATGTACCTTCACAGGTCAAATATGTACCCGTGCTGACTAATTTGTACCTTACTTGGGCTATGGTACAATAATGTACATTTAAAAAAGGTACAATTTCTCCTCCATATATAGGGATGAATTTTGTACCCTTTTATTTCAGATTTGTACTCCATACACAGCACACTGAATTTCGTTTCTCACATTTATTAAACATATTAAATATCAACATTTTTTCCAGGATGAATGTTTAAAGATAATTTTAAAAGAATAAAAAGCAATCTTTTTCCATGAGTACAAACTGCACAATAATTGTAACTTTATACCTTTAACATTTGATCACAAACACACTTTTAAAGATTCAAAACAATTACATTGTCACCTTTTCAGAGGATGAAAGTTTTAAGTAGTGGTGGGCCGTTATCGGCGTTAACGTGCTGCGTTAACGCGAGACTCTTATCGCGCGATAAAGAAAATATCGCTGTTAATCTATTCTCAAAGTTGGGTGGGAGCTGGGTCTATTCTACGCAAGCTATGATGACTTTCACCTTGATAGTTTAGCGCGGATGTATACCTGACCGGTGAGCCGTCTGGGAAAGAAGTGCCCTTCTGAATCAAATCAGCAGGATGCCTGACTTTAACTGCAGTTCAGCAGTTTCACTTTAACTCATGAACATTTAATTCATGCCTTCGTGACAAACTGGGGTATTAGACGCAAATAAATGAGTAAGGACAGGTGAGAGTGTTATGGAAATTAATAACGCACGCCAAATGAGAAGAAAAAAAACTTCCGCATTTCACGAAATGTGTGTGTGTGTGTGTGTTTGTGTGTGTGCGTCTGTGCGGTCCTTTACTGACAGCCGCCTGTGTGGATCTTGTCGGAAAATAAGGCGAAAAGTCCTACATGACGGTAATAGTTTGTCAGTAATGCCACTAATATCTGCATACTCCACGTATTAATTCCATTTCTGTTTAGTTCAGTTATGACTTTAGTCGCATTAAGTAATCAAAAACCGCTGTTTACATGGTGACTCTTAATCAGAGTATTGTTTTAATCATATTAAATCATATTAAAGTATTGTTGCCCATGTAAACATACTCAATGCTTGACACACCGTCAGGGCTCTGTGAACTTGCCTTTGCGAAGCAGCATTGTATGTACGTACATCTAAAGCAAGTATAAAATCACTGTTTGGAGCTTATGTAGGCCTACAGTTCAACATTCATGTTTAACTGAATAAACAGTGAGTAAACACAAGTACATCTTATTGAACATCATTTATTTTCATCACCAATTATCAGAGTAGAACAGTTTCTCAAGCAGTTTGTGATGCAGTTTGGAAACAGGAGATGAGCCCCTGGTCTAATGCGTCACCTGGCTTGAGAAACCCGTTCTCAAAGACTTATTATTTGGGTAGCGCACATATTCTGAATGCCTTCGGCAGAATTCAAATGAGCCATTTTAATCTAGATTAATTTTGAAATTAATCTAGATTAAAGAAATGAATCTATGCCCACCTATAGTTTTAAGCTATCACATTGTCATAGCAGATGCATAAACTTAAAAAAATAGTTGCTTAAACGTTTAAAACATTTTATGAAACAGCAAAACAGCTTAATATTAAAAATGTTCTCAACATCAGTAATATAATTATTAACATAAACAGTGGTGAAAGTCAAAACACTGAATGTAATGAATGATTGTACTTGCGTTAATACACTCTATTGCTTCCTCGTCCACTTCATTTTCTGAAAGTAAATAAAATCATGATCGGTGTGAGCTTGAAGTTATTAGAGCCAAAAAGTTATTCATCTGCGGGTCATGTGTGTTCCGAAGTGAGTGTCCGTATGGATCACGGATCAACCGCGAATCGTTACACCCCTAACGTATACGATAGGAACGGTATAACAAAAAATTGAAGTGTTTTTTAAAACCTTGACTTTTCCAAACCGCAGTAAACCTTGAGACCGGTTGTCGTCCCATGCCTATGTGTGTGTGTGTGTAACAGATTTTCTTTTCTTCCAGAAACTCAAGACGACGCTGGCCTGAAGCCGGTTATGGTCTACATTCATGGCGGCTCGTATGTGGAGGGTACGGGGAACATGATCGACGGCAGCGTCCTCGCCAGCTACGGAAACGTCATCGTGGTCACCGTAAACTACAGACTCGGAGTGCTGGGTGAGTGTGTGTGTGTGTGTGTTAGGGACTGAATGACTTCAGATATTTTAAAGTCGACTTATTTGCGTTATTATTGTCAAGTTGACGTCGTCTTGTTGCTGGTGATGTCAGTATTTATGCCACAATTAGCGATTTGTTTACAGGAAAAAATATTAAGGGCGCACAGTGGTTCAGTGGTTAGCACTGTGGCCTCACAGCAAAAAGGTCTCTGGTTTGAGTCCCAGCTGGGTCAGTTGGCGTTTCTGTGTGGAGTTTGCATGTTCTCCCCGTGTTGGCTTGGGTTTCCTCCGGGTGCTCCGGTTTCCCCCACAGTCCAAACACATGCGCTATAGGGGAACTGATCAACTAAATTGGCCGTAGTGTATTGGTGTGTGTGTGAATGAGTGTGTATGGGTGTTTCCCAGTACTGGGTTGCGGCTGGAAGGGCATCCGCTGTGTAAAACATATTCTGGAATAGTTGGTGGTTCATTCCGCTGTGGCGATCCCAAGGGACTAAGCTGAAGGAAAATGAATAAATGAATTATAATAATAATTCACATTTTAAATAATCACAGCCTTTCTGAGCAGAAGAGACCAAATATTTAAATACATGGAAATATAGTCTAATCAGGTTACTATTTTTGCATATGAGCTCATTAAATCTCTATAAATAATGAAACTTGTGTTTGTTTTGTCTCTCAGTGCGTAAGAGATGACGTCAAGAAAAGGATCTTTTATTTCTTTGTGTAATGAAGGTTGTTGGTCATTACAGTTCTGCTAAAAATATTTTCCTTTCTGAAGCTTTTAATGCTAAAGCGCTCAGTCTTTGAACAGAAGAGCACCGGGAGCTTTAGCACTGATGTTTACGAGGATATTTATAAACTGGAAGAAAGTGTTTAGTGTTGGACTGAGTGTGCAGATTTGTTTTGTCTGTTTACTTTTATGTGTTTATATTTATATATATTTCTTTGTTTTTATTATCTTGACTTTGTTTTTGCCTTGGCGACACTGTGGCTCAGTGGTCAGCCTCACAGCAAGAAGGTCGCTGGTTTGAGTCCCGGCTGGGTCAGTTGGCGTTTCTGTGTGGAGTTTGCATGTTCTCCCCGTGTTGGCGTGGGTTTCCTCCGGGTGCTCCGGTTTCCCCCACAGTCCAAACACATGCGCTATAGGGGAATTGATGAACTGAATTGGCCGTAGTGTGTGTGTGTGTGTGTGTGTGTGTGTGTGTGTGTGTGTGTGTGTGTGTGTGTGTGTGTGTGTGAGTGTGTGTGAGTGAGAGTAAGTGTGTATGGGGGTTTCCCAGTACTGGGTTGCTGCTGGAATATCATGCTAGAATAGTTGGTGGTTCATTCCACTGTGGCGACTACTGATGAATAAAGGGACTAAGCCGAAGGAAAATGAATGAATGTTTTTGCCTTTTTATGCATCTATTCTTGTATGTACCTTTGACTTTTATTCAGTTTTATGCACTTTGAGATGCTACTTTTGAAGGTGCAATATAGTCAAAGTCAAAATGATTAGCCTTCCTCTTTCACAGTATTTCCTCTTATATTTTTTCTTCTGGAGAAAATCTTATTTGTTTTATTTCAGCTAGAATAAAAGCAGTTTTTAATTGTTTTAAACCCATTTTAAGGTCAGTATCATTAGCCCCCTTAAGCAATATTAGTTTTGGATTGTCTCCAGAACAAACCACTGTTATCCTCCTAAGGCCCGGGTGTGCACATACGTGGACAGCACATATTAGCTCTTAAGTGGCTATTTAAAATACTTTGAATGTTTTATATTTTGTTACAGACATACAGTGTCATCCTGCGACTGTTTTACAGCATATGAAATGTCCCAAACCCTATTTTTAACTGTCCAAAATGAGAAAAATTTTTTAATGTTAAATATACGTTAAAAAGAGTCAGGAAAAAGTGTTTTCTGTAGAATGGGACCACGAGTCCACATATGTGAACTAGGGGTGTCAAAATTAATAGTTTCTTCAGTGCACCGCGATGCAGACGCGGACAATTCGGTACCGGTTCAGTAATAATCATAACCGGTTATTACTGACGTCATTTATCTCTCACATGCGCTATGTCGCCGTAGCTTTCTATGGCGAGGGAGGCGAGCCGCGAGCGCGAGTATTTGCAACGCTCTAACTACGTACAAACTCTGAAACTGTGCACAATTTCACTGCGTGTGTGTTTGCTGGACAGCGTTTCACTGACACTTACAGCAGAAGCCCCTATTTCACGGCAATTAAGAGAATGAAAGTAATCTCCATTTCTCTCTCTCTCTCTCACTGTGGCCCATGAGTGCATCTGTGAAGAGCGCCAGCGTGTAAGAGCCAATCGCAGCCCTTTCTGTTGAGCGCCTGACCAATCAAAGGGGTGTAAGAAAGAACTTGGTAGACAAGGCAGAAAGCGAGCGGGATATTTATATTTGTTTATTTGCTATAGACCATTTCAATGTGGTCATGTCATTGGCCCATGAACATTTCCTGCTTGACGTTAAACTATTTCCTAACTGTAACAAGAGGCAATTCAATCATAACTTGATTTTAAATCAGCCGTCATAACACTATTTATCAATATGTGGACCTTTTTGGATTCTCAGAAGCAATGGAAATTAAAAATGTAAAACAGGAAATACGGTAGGACCATTGTTTTTGTTTACATCCCTCAAAATGGTCTATAAATGCTCGTGTTGTTTAAAGGTACAGTTTATATATATGACTGTTTATAATAAAGGACAAAATTGTATTACAAATAGTATATAAATATATTTATACATTTTAATACAAGAATTGCTGTGCTGTGAAGAAAATATAAAACTGTGTATGGAAAGAATCGTCAATGCACCGTGATGCACCGAGATATCCAATTGAACCGAATCGATGACATGAAAATCGTAACCGAACCGAACCGTGAGACCAGTGTAGGTTCACACCTCTAATGTGAACATCATTTTTCTCTAAAAGTACATCATATCAAAAGATGATACTTAGATTTTTATTCTAATTAGGTTCCAATAAGCCCAAATAGCAAAGAGAAATCAAAAATGCATGTAAAAAAACAGCTTGGGCTTGCCTAATTACCCTAACTTTACCCTAATTAGTTTAAAAATCCTTTTGTAAGAGGAACTACTTTTTTCCATCATTCATTCACATCTGCAGCTGACGTCAGAATAGCAGAAACGGCTGCTCACTCACCAACGTCACTTTAGAGCTAGTGTTTTAATGATTCTCTAGCTATATATATATTTATATATACAGTTGAAACCAGAAGTTTACATGGACTCTAAAAAAAGCAACATAACCATTTTTATAAAATATCTGATGGTAAATCATACTAAACGTTTACTATTTTAGGTCTGTTAGGATTACCTAAATCATTTACATTTGCTAAATGCCAGAATAATGAGAGAATTTTTGATTAATTTCTAGACAGTCAAAAGTTTACAAACATTTCCTTGGTATTTTTTAACTTTGCTTTTAAACTGTGTAACTTTGGTCAGATGTTTTGGGTCTCCTTCCACAAGCTTCTCACAATAGTTTGCAGGAATTTTGGCCCATTCCTCCTGACAGAATTGGTGTAACTGAGTCAGATTTGTAGGCTGTCTTGCTCACACAAGCTTTTTCAACTCTGCCCACAAATTTTCTATAGGATTGAGCTCAGGGCTTTGTGATGGCCACTCCAAAACATTCACTCTGTTGTCCTTAAAGCACATGTTAACTAATTTGGCAGTGTGCTTAGGGTCATGGTATGTTTGGAAGACCCATTTGTGGCCAAGTTTTAATTTCCTGGCTGATGTCTTGAGATGTTGCTTCAGTATTTCTACATAATGTTCTTTCTTCATGATGCCATCTATGCAGTGAAGTGGACCAGTCCCTCCTGCAGCAAAACAGCCCCACAACATGATGCTGCCGCCCCCATACTTCACAGTTGGGATGGTGTTCCTAGGCTTGTAAGCTTTCCCCTTTGTCCTCCAAATGTAACACTGGTCATTATGGCCAAACAGTTCAATCTTAGCTCCATCAGAGCACAGGACATGTCTCCAAACATTAGTCTGTTTCCCAGTGTAATTTAGCTAATTGTAATCTGGCTTTATTGTTGATTCTGGCTTGTGGATTTTCCCATGTTGTCACACAAGGAAGCAGTGTGTTTGAGGTTTTCCTTCAATACTATTCTACAGTTGTGCCTCCAATGAACTCAAATGTTGTCAATTAGCCAATCAGAAACTTCCAAAACCTTGACACCATCATCTGAGCTTTTTTAGAGGCAGAATAATCTTATTGTATGTAAACTTGACTTTCAAGAAAAGTTATAACAATTTCTCAAACAATCTCTCTCTCATTATTCTGCTATTAAGCAGAACAGAAACAAATGTGATCATCCTAACTTACCTAAAAGAGAAAAAGTTTAGTCACATTAACATCTGACTTTATTAAATGGTGATGTGCCTTTATACAGTGTATGGGAACTTCTGCTTTCAACTGTGTATGTGTGCATTTAATAATAGAGTCTAGGGACACGTCAATCTCATCATCCAGCTTGTTTCTTGAATATATTTAATAATAAAAGATTCAAGCAGAACATCTGATCATTATAATGACCAAAAGTGTGTGTGAATCTGAAGCCTTCTGGGATGCCTTTTACTCAAATCCAGATCGTTTCTTCTTTTTTTAAAAAAGAGATGCTGTTGAAGAAGATCCTCGAGGTCTCTGATTCACTGCCAAAAACCCTAAAGCAAAAACTGCTTCAGTATCCTGATGAATAAAGAGGCAGTTTCAGTCTGATGATCTGCTGAATTCATCAAGGTCACGCCATTTAAACTGACATAGAAAAAATGAAATATTTATACATATATAAAGCCATATACACAGTCATATCACACTGCAGCCCAATACTGGTTACACACTGAAGCTAAGCAAGGGACCATGGGAAAGTGAGGCTACTGTTGGAAGTGGTGTTAGTGAGACCAGCAGGGGGCGCTCAACCTGTCTGTGTGAGTCCTAATGCCCCAGTATAGTGAAGGGGACACTATACTGTCAGTGGGCGACGTCTTTCACATGTGAAGTTAAACTGAAGTCCTGACTAATCCCATGGCACTTCTGGTAAAGAGTAGACGGTGTCCTGGCCAAAGTCCCTCCATCAGCACTTACCCACCATGGCCTCTTAATCATCCCCATCCACTGAATAGGCTCTATCACTGTCTCTCCACTCCACTTATAGCTGGTGTGTGGTGAAACACTGACGCTGTTGTCCTGTGGCTGCCGGAGCATCATATAAGTGGAGCTGCACACTGGTGGTGCTGTGGAGAGACGCCCCTCATGATTGTGAAGCGCTTTGGGTGTATGGCCATACACAATAAATGCGCTATATAAATACACATTACATTACATACAGTATATAAATATCCACATACACACACACATATATTCATTCATTCATTTTCTTTTCGGCTTATTCCTTTTATTAATCTGGGGTCGCCACAGCGGAATAAACCGCCACACACACACACACACACACACACACACACACACACACACACACACACACACACACACACACACCCCCACACACACACACACACACACACACACACACACACACACACACACACACACATATATATATACACTGTATAAAAAGGCACATCACCATTTAATAAAGTCAGATGTTAATGTGACTAAACTTTTTCTCTTTTAGGTAAGTTAGGATGATCACATTTGTTTCTGTTCTGCTTAACAGCAGAATAATGAGAGAGAGATTGTTGGAGAAATTGTTCTAACTCTTCTTGAAAGTCAAGTTTACATACAATAAGATTATTCTGCCTCTGAGAAAGCTCAGATGATGGTGTCAAGGTTTTGGAAGTTTCTGATTGGCTAATTGACAACATTTGAGTTAATTGGAGGCACAACTGTAGAATAGTATTGAAGGAAAAGCTCAAACACACTGCTTCCTTGTGTGAAAACATGGGAAAATCCACAAGCCAGAATCAACAATAAAGCCAGATTACAATTAGCTAAATTACACTGGGAAACAGACTAATGTTTGGAGACATGTCCTGTGCTCTGATGGAGCTAAGATTGAACTGTTTGGCCATAATGACCAGTGTTACATTTGGAGGACAAAGGGGAAAGCTTACAAGCCTAGGAACACCATCCCAACTGTGAAGTATGGGGGCGGCAGCATCATGTTGTGGGGCTGTTTTGCTGCAGGAGGGACTGGTCCACTTCACAGCATAGATGGCATCATGAAGAAAGAACATGATGTAGAAATACAGAAGCAACATTTTAAGACATCAGCCAGGAAATTAAAACTTGGCCACAAATGGGTCTTCCAAACAGACCATGACCCTAAGCATACTGCCAAATTAGTTAACATGTGCTTTAAGGACAACAGAGTGAATGTTTTGGAGTGGCCATCACAAAGCCCTGAACTCAATCCTATAGAAAATGTGTGGGCAGAGTTGAAAAAGCTTGTGCGAGCAAGACAGCCTACAAATCTGACTCAGTTACAGCAATTCTGTCAGGAGGAATGGGCCAAAATTCCTGCAAACTATTGTGAGAAGCTTGTGGAAGGAGACCCAAAACATCTGACCAAAGTTATACAGTTTAAAAGCAAAGCTAAAAAAATACCAAGGAAATGTGTGTAAACTTTTGACTGTCTAGAAATTAATCAAAAAAGTCTCTCATTATTCTGGCATTTAGCAAATGTAAATGATTTAGGTAATCCTAACGGACTAAAATACTAAATGTTTAGTATGATTTACCATCAGACATTTTTTAAAAATGGTTATGTTCCTTTATTTAGAGTGAAAACTTCTGCCTTCAACTGTATAGTGGAAGTCAGAATTATTCGCCCTCCTGTTAAATTGTAGCTATTTTATATTTCTGTTTAATGACGAGAAGATATTTTTCACACATTTCTAAACATAAAATTTTAAGGTCAATATTATTAGCCCCCTTAAGCAATATTTGTTTTGCATTGTCTCCAGAACAAACCACTGATGATTCTCCTCATAATTGAGCAGTCCTGCAGTCTACTATTGCTTGTATTAGTATTGCATGCATTGGGGAAAGGAAAAGGGAAGAAAACACTAGGCTTCTGATTGGGTAACCTGATTTGGTTGTTTATAAAATTATTCCGGGATTTGAGGAGGATTTACGTTGATAGGACATGACAACAGCTTATCTTGACATGTTTGTTTCTCAGTCTGTCAAAGTCAAAGGCAGAAAACATCAGCAGCCTGCCTGGAGATTTCAGATATATGCTTGAAGAAAGCATGTACACATTTATGGAGAATCCACAGTGATCTGATTATTCAAAGACAGAAGAAAATCCCTCCAGATTGAGAGGGGGAAAGCATCATTTTTCACACATGATGATTTCCTCAAGCTCCTTTAGTTCCATTAGAGATTCATAAATGCATTTAATCCATGTATTTATTTCATCACGTGATGATTGGGATGTGGAGGATGATCATAATTAGGGAATCCCTGTATAATTAGGCTGGATGTTTCAGGATTATCTGTACTGATTGGATGTGACCCTGAGAATTAAACTGATGTGAGGTCATGCTGAGCAAATTCAGGCCAGGTTTGTTTGGAAAAGTTCACTCCGGCTGATAAACAGCTTTAAACTCCCGTCATTGGTGCATCATGAGTTGATGTGGCTTTAGTCATTGAGCTTTAGATGGTCATGAACGTAAATAAGCAAACCCAGAGACTTAACCTCCTAGGGCTTAGTGGCCACATACAGTTGACGTCAGAATTATTAACCCCCCTGAATTATTAACCCCCTCTGTTTATTTTTTTCCCCAATTTCTGTTTAACACAGAGCAGATGTTTTCAGCACATTTCTGATCATAATAGTTTTAATAACTCATCTCTAATAACTGATTTATTTTATCTTTGTCCTGATGACAGTAAATAATATTAGACTAGATATTCTTTAAGACACTTCTATACAGCTTAAAGTGACATTTAAAGGCTTAACTAGGTTAATTAGGGTAACTAGGCAGGTTAGGGTAATTAGGCAAGTTATTGTAGATTGATGGTTTGTTCTGTAGACTATCGAAAAAATATATTGCTTAAAGGGGCTAATAATATTGACCTTAAAATGGCTTTAAAAAAATTAAAAACTGCTTTTATTCTAGCCAAAATAAAACAAATAAGACTTTCTCCAGAAGAAAAAATATTATCAGACATACTGTGAACATTTCCTTGCTCTGTTAAACATCATTTGGGAAATATTTAAAAAATTCAAAAGGGGGCGAATAATTCTGACTTCAACTGAACGTGGACAGCACATTTTAGCTCTTAGGTCGTATGTCTTACGTCTTATGTTTTCTATTTTGTTACAGACATACAGTGTCATTCTGCAACTGTTTTGCAGCATATGAAATGTCCCAAACCCTATTTTAACTCTCCAAAATGGGCAAAAAATGTTGTTATTACTGACAGTCAAAACATGTTTAAAGAATATGTGTATGTGTGTTATTATTGCATTAAAAAACAGTCAGGAAAAAAACTGCTGTGTTCAAGGCAGAAATAAAGAGTTATTCATTCTATTACACAAAGGTGACTTTATTGTGTTTTCTGTAAATTGGGACCACGAGTTCACATATATGGACATCATTTTTCTCTAAAAGTACATCATATCAAAAGATGATACTTAGATTTTTATTCTAATTAGGTTCCAATAAGCCCAAATAGCAAAGAGAAATAAAAAATGCATGTAAAAAAAACAGCTTGGGCCTTAAGAGGTTAATGTGTTATGGTAAACAAATTAGGGCTAAAATTAAATAATATTAACTTGCTGATTAGAGAGAAAATCTTAAAAATAATGGGTGTTAGTCAAAAATTTAAATGGCAACATAAAAACAATTCATCTGTTGTAGTAATTCTATAGTTGCTACGGTAACACAACAACTATATGACTGATCTGTTGTGGTGATTCTATAGTTGCTATGGTAACACAAGAACTATAGTGATTGATCTGTTGTGGTGATTCTATAGTTGCTATGGTAACACAACAGCTATAGTGATTTATCTGGTGTGGTGATTCTATAGTTGCTATGGCATCACAACCACTATAGTGATTGATCTGTTGGGGTAATTCTATAGTTGCTATGGCAACACAACCACTTTAGTGGTTGATCTGTTAGGGTAATTCTATCGTTGCTATGGTAACAACCACTATAGTGATTGATCTGTTTTGGTAATTCTATAGTTGCTATGGCAACATAATCACTATAGTGGTTAATCTGTTGGGGTAATTCTATCGTTGCTATGGTAACAACCACTATAGGGATTGATCTGTTGTAGTAATTCTATAGCTGCTACGGTAACACACCAATTATAGTGATTGATCTGTTGTAGTAATTATATAGTTGCTATGGTAACACAACAACTATATGATTGATCTGTTGGGGTGATTCTATAGTTGCAATGGTAACACAACAACTATAGTAAATTATCTGTTGTGGTGATTCTATAGTTGCTATGGTAACACAACAGCTATAGTGATTGATCTGTTGTGGTGATTCTATAGTTGCTATGGTAACACAACAGCTATAGTGATTGATCTGTTGGGGTGATTCTATAGTTGCTATGGTAACACAACAGCTATAGTGATTGATCTGTTGTGGTGATTCTATAGTTGCTATGGCTACATAAAAACTATAGTGATTGATCTGTTGGGGCAATTCCATAGTTGCTATGGCAAAACAACCACTATAGTGATTGATCTGTTGGAGTAATTCTATAGTTGCTATGGCAACACAACCACTATAGTGATTGATCTGTTGGAGTAATTCTATAGTTGCTATGGCAACACAACCACTATAGTGGTTGATCTGTTTGGGGTAATTCTATAGTTGCTATGGTAACAGAACACGTATAGTGATTGATCTGTTTTGGCAATTCTACAGTTGCTATGGTAGTATAAATAAATGAGCCAATACTGTGGTTTTCTTCAACTATAGAGTATATTATACTACAATACAGCACTGTTTACTGTAGTAAACAAGCCAAATATTCTGACAATGCGGTAAGCAAAATAATCTTATGTCAAAATGAAAAACTTATTATGATTATTTGGCTTGTTTTAAGTAAAAACTCTCTTCATTTTGACTCATTATTTCTGAAAACAGGACAATATGGTTTGCTTGTCTTGAAAATGCTTCTTGATTTAAGAACGTTAAGATATGCGGACTAGAAGCAAGACTAAAACTCTCAGTAAGAAAAGCGTTTTTGCAGTGTAGTATTCTGCACCTGGACAAAATAGATGCAAAAGACACTAATATTTGGCTTTTTGTACTAATATTTATTTTGGTTAACAAAAGTTTTCTTTTCGCTGTTTGTTTTAGTCTTAGTTAACATTAGTAGCACAGGTTTGCTTCAGGCAGTACAGCATGTTGTGTGTTTACGCTGTAGATCTTCTCTGAGCCTCACTGAAGTGAATGAACAGATTCTGCAGTGAGAAAACACACGTCACGCAGCACATTTACAGTGTGATGAACGAGACTCGCTCACACACCGTTTAACACACAGTAAACAGAACAAACACAAGATCATCAGGGTCTGCGCTGCCCTTTATTCGTCTGTAATGTGATATTCCAGTTATGCACATAAATTTAATTCACATCTTTGGGTGTAAACATAGCTACTGACCCGTCTACCTAGCAGGATACAGCTCTGCATCCACTGTGATTCAGCTTCATTCGCATGACTTAAAGGACAGGTATTTATAGGCTTGGGCAAAACTCTGGCTTTGCATTATCTTTACAAGGTATTTATGTACCTCTGATAAAAACACTCTTTACATTCAGGGAACAATCTTTTCTGAAAATAAAACATTTGTTTTACTTCTCGATTTAAGAATTTTTAGGTATTTTCACTAGAAACGAGACCAAAACTCTAAGTAAGAAATGCATTTTTTGCAGTGTATCCTCACACAGCTTCAGTGTGTGTGTATGTGTGTGTGTCTAATAAATATCTAATAAACTCAGAATATCAGAAGAGCTGAAGCCTTATTGAAGGAGCATCTGAAAGTCTTCCTTCAATTAACCTTTATCAGGCTGGGCTCTGTAGATCAGGAGAAGTGTATGCATCAGGCTGAAGGTCAGCAGAAGCTCTTTTATTTGTGAAATTAATAATGCAGAGATGCTGGAGGCAGAATCCTGATGGATGAAGCTCATCTATAATAAACCGCAGCAGCAGCAGCTTCACACCTGGAGGGTCTGCAGTCACCTGTGAACTTCAGCAGATCTTTAATGCTCCGCTGTGATCTCATCTGTTTCATGATGATGGCTGAACAAACTCAGACTTACAGAATTATTTTGAGTTTACAAAACCAAACCAGTGCAGTCGGGCTTTGTTGGTATTAAGCTAATCATCAGTTAATCTCTGTTAAATCTGGTTTTGATCCTGAGTTCATGAGTGCAGATGAAGTCAGGACATCAGGGGTAAGCAGCTAATCACAGGCCTCTAAATATAAAGATACTGTCATCGACTTTGTCAGCACAATTCATAAGCAACGATGAAGATTTAAAAGTATTTATACTTTAAAATGAAACTGGAACTAGAAGAGTGTCTTTATTGTCATTTTGCTGAGAATTGATTGATGGAATCTGTGGTTTAACGTGATGGAGACTTCAGATGAACACAACAACCTGAACACAACAGGAACATAACCTGAAAATTAGGGCTGGGTGATATTGCAAAAAAAAAAAAAAAAAAAATAGCACGATATCATGTTTTATTTTATTCAATATCAATAATTATTTTTTAACAATCCATTTAGGAATATTAGGATTTTTTAACCACCTTATTTTAATTTACCAACATTACTGAGGCAAATAGTTTTAATAGTCAAAAACTAAAATATTTAAACTAAATATCTGATCTCTATAATAAAATAAACAGAAGTGTTAAAGAGACTCTTAAACTTGATCAATAAAATGTCACAAAGTGTGTGCAACGGTGAAGGGTGAAGCGTAAATACTGAACAATCAAAGCAAACTTTAAGGTAGATCAACATCTGTAAAGTGTGAATAATAATGATAGAGTAAACCTCAAACTCTGTAAACACAACAAATGATGATAATCAAATCTGAGCTTTCAAGTAAAGGAACCAGCCATCATAATTCAAATACACACTGAATATTACAAATTCTGAAGTTGAATGACTAGATTACCCCTATGCTAAAAACTCTTTCACATGCACAAGAAAAGAAACAAAAAAAAACACTCTGGCGACATCCTTTGTTATGTACAGTCTCCTCACTGCTGCTATACGACACTCATTTTCGCATGTGTTGTTATTCTGACCTGAAGTGATGAGCGTGAGCACGTGCTTTGTGTTTGTCTGAGGTAATTAGTGTGTCGTTATTACTGAAATGTGTATAATCCATACCAAGTGTGAAGCAGACTGGTTAGCTCTAGCGCTCGGGACATTAAGAAAGGTTCAGATGTTTTTCAACTAGGTGTACTTGGAAATTGCGCAACATGTGCACGTTGCTCCCATGTGCGCGTCGTGCGCCTCCATTGGAAATTACAAACTGACACCCTAAGCTAATTGGCATTGCTTCAAAAACGTGCGCTCAGCAGCCACATTTTATTAAAACCATAGCGCTTCAATCTTTTTTTATTATCGATATTGACAATGGTGTTCGGTCAATAAATACTGATATCGATTTTATCGCTCAGCCCTACTGAAAATAACTTGAACTTAACCAGAACATAACCAGAACATAACCTGATATTAACTTGAACATAACTAGAACTTAACCTGAACATAACCTGAACATAACCTGATAATAACTTGAACATAACCAAAACTTAACCTGAACAAAACCGGAACATAACCTGAGCATAACTGAAACTTAACCTGAACATAATGTGAAGAAAACAGAAACTTAACCTGAATATAACCTGAATGTAATCAAAACATACCCTGAACATAACCGGAACTGAACCTGAAAATATCCTGATTGTAATCAAAACTCAATCTGAACATAACCAGAACTTAACCTGAACATGACAGGAACTTAACCTGAAAATAACCTGAACACAACCAGAACTTAACCTGAATGTAACCAAAACGTACTTACTCCCAGGGCCGTTTATATCGAAGTTGATCTTAATTTTTACGAGGTGGGTCGTTAGCTTAACACTCAACCCCCAACCTGGAGGACCAGGACATACACACATACACTACGGACAATTTAGAATCAGAATCAGTTTTATTGCCAAGTGTGCTTTACACACACAAGGAATTTGTTTTGGCTACAGAAGCTTCCAGTATACATAAAGTGACAAGTGACAACACAAAATTAAATATGAGATAGAAAAAGGCAATAAACATTAAACATTAAACAGAGATGCAGTAAGTAAAAAAAATATCTGGATGTTGAATTGTATGTACAGATTTGTTGTAAATATACAGGTTATAAGGTGCTGTGTACCAGTGCGAATGGAGAAAGTATTGCATTGTATATTGTTATAAGGTGCTGTGTACAAGTGCGTATGAGAAAGTATTGCTCGTTTATTGCCCAGTAGGGGAATATTTAACTGTTCATGAGGTAGATGGCCTGAGGAAAGAAACTTTTCCTGTGTCTGGCTGTTTTTGTGCTTGGTGCTCTGTAGCGCCGACCAGACGGTAACAGTTTAAACGGGTAGTGTGCTGGGTGCGAGGCGTCCAGAGTGATTTTGCGAGCCCTTTTACTCACTCTGGAAGAGTACAGTTCTTGAAGTGTAGGAAAGGTAGTGCCAGTGATTCGTTCAGCAGTCCGGACTATTCGCTGTAGTCTACGGAGGTCAGTTTTGGCAGCTGAGCTGAACCAGACGGTGATTGAAGTGCAGAGGATGGATTGGATGACAGCTGAGTAGTACTGTACGAGCAGCTCCTGTGGCAGGTTGAACTTCCTCAGTACAGTCTCTGCTGGGCTTTCTTCACAATAGAGTCTATGTGAATGTCCCACTTCAGATCCTGAGAGATGGTGGTGCCCAGGAACCTGAATGACTCTACTGCAGCCACAGTGCTGTTCATGATGGTGAGTGGGGGGAGTGCAGGGGGGTTTCTCCTAAAGTCCACTATCATCTCCACTGTTTTAAGCGTGTTCAGCTGCAGGTTGTTGTATCTGCATCATATAGCCAGCCGCTCCACCTCCTGTCTGTATGCAGACTCGTCACCGTTCCGGATGAGGTCGATAACAGTAGTGTCATCCGCAAACTTCAAGAGCTTAATGGAGGGGTCTTTTGCGGTGCAGTCGTTGGTGTACAGGGAGAAGAGCAGCGGGGAGAGAACGCATCCCTGGGGGGCACCAGTGCTGATGGTGCGGCTGTCTGATGTGATTTTGCCCATTCTGACTAGCTGTTGTCTATCTGTCAGAAAGCTGGTGATCCACTGACAGACAGAGCTGGGGACAGACAGCTGGGTCAGTTTGTTCTCGAGCAGTGATGGGACGATGGTGTTAAAGGCAGAACTGAAGTCCACAAACAGTATCCTTGCATAGTTCCCTGGTTTGTCCAGATGTTGTAGGGTATAATGCAGTCCCATGTTGACTGCATCATCCACTGACCGGTTTGCTCTATAGGCAAACTGCAGGGGGTCCAGCAAAGGTCCAGTGATGTCCTTCAGATATGCTAGCACCAGTCTTTCGAATGACTTCATGGCCACAGATGTTAGGGCAACAGGTCTGTAGTCATTGAGTCCTGTGATCTTTGGTTTCTTTGCTATTGGGATGATGGTGGAGCATTTGAAGCAGGATGGAACTTTGCGCTGTTCCAGTGATCTGTTGAAGATCTGTGTGAATATAGGAGCCAGCTGGTCGGCACAGGTTCTCAGACAGGCTGGTGAAACACCGTCTGGACCTGGCGCTTTCCATCTCTTCTGTTTACTGAAGATCTGACGCACATTATCCTCACTGATCTGAAGTGCAGGGGGGAGAGGGAGATGGCTGGAGGTGTTGATGGCTGTGTAGGGAAATGGTCCGGGCGGGTGTGAGGTGTCTGGTCAGAGGTGTCAAATCTACAGTAGAATGTATTCAGCTCGTTTGCAAGATGTTTGTTGCTGTCGATGCTGGGGGGTGGTGTTTTGAAGTTGGTAAGGTCTTTCAGGCCTTTCCACACTGATGCAGGGTCGTTGGCAGAAAACTGGTTTTGCAGCTTTTTGGCATAGCTCTTCTTAGCCACACCAATCTCCTTTGTCAGTGTGTTCCTGGCTTTATTGTACAGAAACCTGTCCCCACTCCCGTAGGCATCCTCTTTTGCATGACGAAGCTGTCTAAGTTTTGGTGTGAACCATGGTTTATCATTGTTAAATAATAAGTAGGTCCTGGTAGGGATGCATAACTCCTCACAGAAGCTGATGTATGATGTTACAGTCTCTGTGAGCTCATCTAGGTCGGTGGCTGCAGCTTCAAAAGCACTCCAATCAGTGCATTCAAAACAGGCTTGTAAGACCTGCTCTGTGTTGTTGGTCCATCTCTTAACAGTCCTTAATACTGGCTTAATAGTTTTAAGTTTTTGCCTGTAAGTTGGCGACGGAGCGATATGCATCCTTTATTGTGGTGCAGCAATGGTCCAAAATGTTATTGTCTCTGGTGGGGCATGTGATATGCTGTTTGAATTTAGGCAGCTCATGTGTGAGTTTTGCCTGATTAAAGTCACCGAGAATGATAAAAACAGAGTCCGGGTGTCGTTGTTCAGTCTCTGTGATCAGATCAGACAGCTGTTGCAGCGCAGTACTCACGTGTGCTTGCGGTGGAATGTAAACACCGATGAGAATGAACGAGGAAAACTCCCGCGGTGCGTAAAACGGCTTGCAGTTAATGAAAAGTAGTTCCACATCAGGACAGCACATCTTCTTTAACACAGTTTCATCCGTACACCACCTCCTGTTGATGTAAAAGCATGTCCCACTACTGCGTGTTTTGCCCGTTGACTCCGTATCGCGATCTGCTCTGTACAGCTGAAAGTCCGGTAGGTGTAATGCTGATCGTGTTAAATAAACATAAAACAGGACAGACTAACAAAAACAGAACGAAAACTGGAGAGCTCCACACCGAGGCGGCCATCCACGGCGCCATCTTGAGAAGGATTACCTAATTCCCCTATAGTGCATGTGTTTGGACTGTGGGGGAAACCGGAGCACCTGAAGGAAATTCATGCTAACATGGGGAGAACATGCAAACTCCACAAAGAAACGCCAACTGACCCAGCCAGTGCTCGAACCAGCGACCTTCTTGTTGTGAGGCAACAGCGCTATCACTGCGCCACAGTGCCACTCATGTAACCAAAATTTACCTGAAAATAACTGGAACATGACCGAGACTTAATTTGAACATGACAAGAACTTAACCTGAACATAACTTGAATGTAATCGGAACTTAACCTGAACATAATCTGAACTTAATTGGTGAGTGTGTGTGTGTGTATGTGTGCAGTGTTGTTGATCTTAGATTTGCACTTCTGTGTTTCAGGTTTCCTCAGCACTGGAGATCAGGCTGCTAAAGGGAATTATGGTCTTCTGGATCAGATCCAGGCTCTGCGCTGGGTGAAGGAGAACATTCAGTCCTTCAGTGGAGATCCGGAGCGGGTCACCATTTTCGGCTCGGGCGCCGGAGCCTCGTGTGTCAGTCTGCTGACGCTCTCACACTACTCTGAAGGTACGTTTACTCCTCCATAGATACAGCTCAACACAAACTGTTTCATCTCTCTGTCATTATTATATTCTCAAAGCCTGAAAATTAAAGCAAGAGTTCAGATTTACCATTTTTTTTAATCCATTCAGCCGATCTCCGGGTCTTGCGGGAGCACTTTTAGCTTAGCTTAGCTTAGCATAGATAATTGAATCAGATTAGAAATTTTAAAAATTACAGTTTTTTTATTTATTAGATTTTTTTTAAGTGAATCTGTTATGCAAAAATCACATTTCTAAGGGGTTTAAACCCAGTAGTGTGTCAGCAGTGTGTGAATATCTCCAGCCTCTAATCGTAAAGATGAATTAATTGTATTTGTTATAATTAGACTTGATAAAATCAGTCTGCAGAATCACTTTGGTTGACATTCTCCCTTTGTATGTGTCATCAGAGGGGGAAAGCCCCGCCCACTAGTGCCCATCTCTCCCTCATTAGCATAAGACCTTAGTGTCAGGGATGTCAGAAAGGATGAGGGAGCGAGAACTCAAATGCAGCAAAAGATGGTTTATTAATAGTTAAAATAAAACAAAAGGACAACAAAAACCACCCAAGGGGAAAAAACATAACTAGAACACAAATAGGCAAACAAACTTGACTGGGCTGGCAAGACAGGACTGGAGCAGGAAGACCAGGGAAGTATTGATGACGAACTGGCACAGGACAGCAGACAAGAGGAGGCTATAAAGGAAAAATAATTAACAAACAATCATGTGAACTGAATAAACTAATAAGGAGGGTGGGACTAGACAATAGACAGGAGAGCACATGACACAAAGAAACAACACAAGCCACATGCTCACGTAAAATGGGACTAGAGAACTCATTAACCGTGTGTTTACATGAAACACAACACTAAAGCATACGGCCACAATGTAAATACCGAGCCACATGCTTTGACACAACACCAAGACACAAGACAGAACGCAAGACAAGTACACGATAAATAAAACAATTACCATGAAACCAACTAGACTGAGGCACTGAGAATAGAACGGCACGCCACCGACAAAACAAACACAAGAGCAAGCGAGCGAACATGAACGCGCAGCTCACTCGAGACCACAGCAAGGATAAGAGACACAGACCAAGACAGGATGAGTGCCCGGCCCGAGAAAACTCCAAGACAAGACAGGACTAGTGTGGTGACTCTGCCACCAAAACAAAAATGAACAAGACTGAAGTGGCAGAACCCTGACAGATAGTCTTATTTTTTAAAAAATCTGCCACTATGCTGACACAGAGGCGTTTGTAGCTCCGCCCTATTTTGAAAAAGAGCACAATCTCATTTGAATTTAAAGCGACAGTAACCAAAACGAAACAATTTGGGTCAAAAGGGTCAGTTATAAAACATTATCTGTGTGCTATTTTGAGCTGAAACTGAAACACACACACTCTAGACACAGCAGAGACTTTACATCTTGTAAAAAGGAGCATAATAGGTCCCCTTTAAGATGAAAACTCATTTCATTTTGATTATTTTTTCCCCTCTAGTTGATGTATCTGGTTTTAAGCATGCGTATATTTGCACAGCAAAAGATGCCAAAAAAATCACATTTAGATTAAATTTCCTTATAAATAATCATGACATACAGTTGCAATCAGAATTATTGAACCCCCTTTGAGTTTTTTTTTCTTTTTTAAATATTTCCCAAATGATGTTTAACAGAGCAAGGAAATTTTCACAGTATGTCTGATAATATTTTTTCTTCTGGAGAAAGTCTTATTTATTTTATTTCGGCTAGAATAAAAGCAGTTTTGAATTTTTTAAAACCCATTTTAAGGTCAATATTATTAGCCCCTTTAAGCTATATATTTTTTTCAATAGTCTCCAGAACAAACCATCATTATATAATAACTTGCCTAATTACCCTAACCTGCCTAGTTAACCTAATTAACCTAGTTAAGCCTTTAAATGTCACTTTAAGCTGTATAGAAGTGTCTTGAAGAATATCTAGTCTAATATTATTTACTGTCATCATGGCAAAGATAAAATAAATCAGTTATTAGAGATGAGTTATTAAAACTATTATGATTAGAAATGTGTTGAAGAAATCTGCTCTCCGTTAAACAGAAATTGGGGAAAAAATAAACAGGGGGGCGAATAAATCAGGGGGGCTAATAATTCTGATTGCAACTGTATGTAAATTGTTGTTTTTTCTGACAGCGAGTGTTTGTCCCAGATCTGTTCCAGAAGGGTAATTTAGAAGGGCAAGTCATTGTATAACAGTGGTTTGTTCTGTAGACAATCCAAAACAAATATTGCTTAAGGGGGCTAATAATAATAAGACTTTCTAGAGAAGAAAAAATATTAGAGGGAATACTGTGAAAAATTTCTGAATCTGTTCAACATCATTTGGGAAATTCACAGGAGGGCGAATCGTTTTGAAGTTATGATTTGAGTTGAAAAAGATGCCCAAAAAATCACATTTAGATGTTTTCCTCATAAATAATCGTGATATGTGCATGTTTGGGGGCAACGCAGTGGCGCAGTAGGTAGTGCTGTTGCCTCACAGCAAGAACGTCGCTGGGGTCGCAGGTTCGAACCTCGGCTGGGCTGGGTCAGTTGGCGTTTCTGTGTGGAGTTTGCATGTTCTCCCTGGGTTCGCGTGGGTTTCCTCCGGGTGCTCCGGTTTCCCCCACAGTCCAAAGACATGCAGTACAGGTGAATTGGGTAAGCTAAATTGTCCATAGTGTATGAGTGTGAATGTGTGTGTGGAAGTTCCCAGAGATGGGTTGCGGCTGGAAGGGCATCCGCTGCGTAAAATCGTGCTGGATAAGTTGGCGGTTCATTCCGCTGTGGACAAAGCCGACAAGAAAATGAATGAATGAATGAATGTGCATGTTTGGCTTTTCTGACAGAAGCTCGGTTAATATTGATACTTTTTTCTCCTCTTGTTGATGTATCTAGATTTAGGTGCATATATTTGCACTGGAAGAGATACCAAAAAAATCACATTTGTAAACACATGAATAATCATGACATATGTCCATTTTTAAATATGGATTTTGTAAATACAGTGGGGGAAGTAAGTATTAAACACATTGATGTTTTTTGCTGGGAATAATGTTTCTAAAGGAGCTGCTGACATGAAATTGAACCAGATTTTGATACAAATACAAACATAAAACCCTAACTAAAATGACATGTAATAACAATGGAACGACAAAAGAAAAAGCACTGAACTAATAAAATGTATTTAATACTTTATATAAAAGGCTTTTTTGGCAGCTTAAAGACACCTCTCATATGGAGAATGAAGTCACATGCATTGCTCAGGTGTGGGTTTCTCACAGACTTCAACAGAGTGTCAAAATCTTGATGGTTTTGTGGGTCTCGTCTATCAAGTCTGAGCTTTATTCTGTATTTTCTATTGGATTAGGATCAGGTGATTGGTTGGGCCATTCTACAGCTTGATTTTCTTTCTCTGAAAGCATCTGAGAGTCTCCTTGGCTGTGTTTTGGATCATTGTCTTGCTGAAATGTCCACCCTGGTTTGATCTTCATCCTCCTGGTAATGTAGATGTTGGATTGAAGCAGCTGATATTCATTTACACTGAGGAAGGGCAGAGGATTCTTGAAGAACTACTGAGAGATTTCAGCTGCTGTCTGGGCTTTCACTGCTGAACTACACTTCACTTTCTTCATCTGTTCAATAATTTTCCCTGTGTCATTTCATTTTATTACACAGAACTTAATTTGTAAACTAATTAGATTTGTTTTCTTTGCATATATGTATTTGTTTGGTTGTTACCAACATCTGGGGAAAATTTCAAGTCAACATCACCTTTAGAAATATGTTTTCTGAGTAAAATGGTGACGTGTTCAATACTTATTTCCCCCGCTGTATATTTAAATATGTTTTTTCTGACAGTAAGTGCTTGTGTGTGTTTGTTCCAGATCTGTTCCAGAAGGCGATCATCCAGAGCGGCACGGCTCTCTCCAGCTGGGCGGTGAACTACCAGCCGGCCAAATACACACGTCTGCTGGCCGAAAAAGTGGGATGCAATGAAGACGACACGCTGGAGCTGATCGAATGCCTCCAGAGCAAAAACTACAAAGAGCTAATCGAGCAGAACATCACGCCGGCCAAATACCACATCGCTTTCGGACCCGTCATCGACGGAGACGTAATTCCCGATGACCCGCAGATATTAATGGAGCAAGGCGAGTTTCTGAACTACGATATTATGTTGGGCGTAAACCAGGGTGAGGGGTATAAATTTGTGGATGGGATTCTGGACAGCGAGGATAGAGTGACCAGCAACGACTTTGAATTCGCCATTTCGGAGTTTGTTGATCATTTGTACGGCTATCCTGAAGGAAAGGATACGCTTCGAGAAACCATCAAGTTCATGTATACGGATTGGGCGGATCGAGAAAACCCGGAAATGAGGAGGAAAACACTGGTGGCGCTGTTTACTGATCACCAGTGGGTGGCGCCAGCCGTGGCCACAGCGGATTTACACGCGCAGTACGGATCGCCCACATATTTCTATGCATTTTATCACCACTGCCAGAGCGATATGAAGCCGGCGTGGGCTGACTCGGCACATGGAGATGAGCTGCCGTATGTGTTCGGGATTCCCATGATTGGACCCACAGATCTGTTCAACTGCAACTTCTCCAAGAACGATATCATGCTGAGCGCCGTCGTCATGACCTACTGGACCAACTTTGCCAAAACTGGGTGAGTACCATCAGTGTTAGGGAGGTTACTTTTAAAAATGATCTATTTTCAGTGTTGTGAAAGTTACTTTTGAAAGTACTGCATTATAATATTGAGTTACTCCCCTAAAAAGTAACTATGTTAATGACTACTTAATGACTTTTTATGGAAATGAATGGGTTATGTCCAGAATTCACCAAGAATTTAAATTTCAGTGCATTGTTAACCTATTCACACATACGATCACACTGGTGTGATGAGCCTTGGCTGGTCCCTGAAGTGTCACACTGGTGTGATTAGAGCGTTCGGAGCGCACGTCGTCAACTGCTAAAATTTAAATCTAATGACGCACGCTGGGGCACAGAAAGAGGTGTGCAGCGCTTGTCATTAATCACAATTTATCTGGGTTTTCAAACAATTAACATTCCTTTTAGGTTTCAGACATTCAAATACACATAACTACAAGCAGAACATATAATTTAAGGTTTGTAAAATACACGCGGATGTCTACGGAGACGGCAATAATAATTATTTTTTAATATAACTGGACGATGTGGTTTGTTCACGTAAGATACACACTGTTTATGTTACTAGAATATTTTCTTACCTTCATGTACTTCGGAAGAAAATTATGAATAAACATGACATTAATCCAGCAGCTCGCATCTCTTCTACGGTTGTTGCTAGAAGGGATACAGCTGTGATTGGACGTTAACGGTTAACGGTGTGAAGGGTGAAGTCTAGATGGGATATAGCTAATACAGCTGAGGATACTCACGTCATTATAGCATAATCTAATAATATTAACCTGAGTATATATGTAAAATATAATTAATGCATGATTTAATAAATAATATAAATATTTCTCGTTAACTTCCGTTTGCAGCTGTAGCCCTTCTAGCAACAATGGCGGGGCCCATTACCCGTCATAAAACAAATAATACAATCATGCGGGCCTGTAGCCAGCCTGGTGAAAGGGGTGGTTATTTTTTTTCTAAAAGTGGACCTTTTTGCAGTTATACGCCTCAGTTTCTGTTTAACTATGAGGTTTAAATACTGCATTTAGTGACATTTTAAGCAGTACTTTTTTTTGCTGGATTAGCTAGTCAGATGTCATTATAACCACACTTTTTAATGTAATAAAAATATTTCCTAAATATTTGCAATAAAGAAAAATTAAAACAAGACTAAATTTTAAAATACAAATTTATTACATCATAAATCATTAGGAAAAAAATAGGAATCTGTTAAAGTTTTAAAGTAAAAAACTGTAGCCTATACTGTCATTTATTAGACAAAAAACTAACTGGCCTGCACATTCAACTGTCCTCAGTCACAATTTGGCCATTTCAATAAAAATTGTAATAATACAATAATATTATTACAAGTAATAATAATAATAATAATAATAATAATAATAATAATAATAATGAATTCTAAAGAGTTTTTCTAGCCTCTTTGGTAAAAAAAAGTACATTTAAATATTCCTGGATATCAACAATAGCCAAAATATATTCAAATTAATGTAATAGGGTCCGCTTCTGGTGCTTCACACCTTTTTATTGCTCATTTTTATTTCAGGAATAAGGTCCAAGATTTAGAATAAAAGTTACCTGTAAAATGTTCTCTCTGTTTAAAAACAATACAGCAGTGAAAGAAGACTTCTCTTACATCAGATTATAGTCCCACTGAAGCAACAGCCGACAGAGGATTCCGTTTGGTCTTTTTCGATGGATTTTTTTTCATTATTTGTGATGGCATAGCAGTCAAAATAGGACAAATGGGGACACATTCTGGACCTTTGTCAGTGAGGGGAGGGTCTTACGAACCACATACGTGTGTGTATATATATATATATATGTATATATATATATATATATATATATATATATATATATATATATATATATATATATATATATATATATATATATGAGTATATATATATATATATATATATATATATATATATATATATATATATATATACACACACACACATTGAACATTGGGGCTGCTGGGTCACGTGATAAACTCGCCATGGGAACTTTAGAACGCAATGGATTCCAAGTAATGGTCACAAAAATAAACTCACTCAGAAGGGTCAGCTGGAGTATTTAAAACTCATGTGTGAAAGGGTTAATAATAATTAACACTTACAAAGCATTTTCAGTTTAGAAGTGTTCAGTTTCATTCTCTACCAACTGCATCCAAATGTTTTGGATTCAGCCCAGAATTTGGGTGCTTTACTAAAAAATTCTTACAAAGCAGTTTCGGTTTTCGGCCAAGTGAGAATATTCATTTTTGTGCATCGCTAATAAAATAATTATTACAAAGCATTTTTAGTTGTTTAGTTTTTGCCCAGAATTTAAATTTCAGTGCATTGTTAATAATAAATAACTTTTACAAAGCATTTCAGTTTAGGTTTTTTTGGCCAAGTGCACCCAGAAGTTTCAGTTTTGGCCCAGAATTTAGTTTTCGTTGGTGCATCTTTAAAATCAATAAATAACTTTTAGTTTTTAGTTTCGTTTTCGACCAAGTGCATCCAAATGTGTTGGATTCAGCCCAGAATTTTAATATTGGTGCTTTCCTAAAAATAACTATTATAAAGCAGTTTTGGATTTCGGCCAAGTGGATCCAGAAGTTTAAGTTTTGGCCCAGAAGTATAATTTTGTTGCATCCCTAAAAAACAACTATTAGAATGTATGGTGCCACTTTATATTAAGTGTCCTTAAATACGATGTACTTGCATCAAAATATAAATCCAGTGTACCTAATGTGTTAGTAATGTTTTGTAGAACACTTCTGGTGCTTTTGAGGTGAAGGTTTAGGGGTATGGGTAGGTTTAAGGATCGGTTAAGGTGTAAGTGTAATTATAAATTTAATTATTTACAGATGTAATTACATGCAGGTATTTAATTAAGCATAAGCTAAATGTGACAACATGTATTTACACAATAAGTAAATTGGAACTAATTATACATTTTAGCAAAAGTACATATTAGTTAAGGCCACTTAATATAAAGTGGGACCGAATGTATTTTCGGTTTTGTTTTAGCTAAGTTGTTCTTGAAGTTTCCATCTCAGTTTCGGTCCAGAATTAGATTTGCAATGCATCTTTAATAATAATAATAATAATAATAATAATAATAATAATAATAATAATAATAATAATAATAATAATAATAATAATAATAATAATAAGTTACTTTTACAAAGCATATTCAGTTTCATTTTCGCCCATCCAAAAGTTGTGGGTTCAGTTTCGGCCCAGAATGTTCTTTTCGGTGCATTTTTAATACTAATAAATAACTTTTACCAAGCATTTTCAGTTTCATTTTCGACCAAGTGCATCCAGAAAATTCGGTTTCAGTTTTGGCCCAGAATTGTATATTCAGTGCATCTATAATAATATTACTAAATAACATTTATCAAGCATTTTTAATTTTTATTTTCGCTCAAGTCCATCCAAATGTTTAGCATTCAGCCCAGAATTGTTATTTCAGCACATCCCCAATCTGAACACTAATCCAGTATCTTCTATTCTACATTACAGAGACCCGAATCAGCCGGTTCCGCAAGACACGAAGTTCATCCACACTAAACCCAATCGCTTTGAAGAGGTGGCCTGGTCTAAATACAACCCAAAAGACCAGCTATACCTGCACATCGGGCTCAAACCACGCGTCCGGGATCACTACCGCGCCACTAAAATCGCCTTCTGGCTGGAGCTAGTGCCACACTTGCACAACATCAACGAACTCTTCCAGTACGTCTCGTCAACAACCAAAATCCCTCCTCAAGACACCACGCCGTTCTCCTACACCAAACGCTTGTCCAATAAACTCTTTCCGTCCACCACCCGACATCCACCCGCTCCGCCAGCGAACACCAAACAAATGTCAGACCAGCAGAAGACGTCAGAGCACGCTGATGGTACGGTTATAATCGAGGCGCGCGATTATTCAACAGAATTGAGCGTCACAATCGCCGTTGGTGCATCTCTGCTGTTTCTAAACATCCTAGCATTCGCCGCGCTCTACTATAAGAAGGATAAACACCGACTGGAATCAAGCCGCAGGTTGAGTCCTCCGAGAAACCATGCTAACGATATTCCCCGCGTGCCCAGCGAAGAATTGATGTCTCTTCAGATGAAGCAGATGGATCACGATCATGATTGCGATTCTCTGCAGGGTCACGATATGATTCGTTTGACGTGCCCACCGGATTACGCTCTAACGCTACGCCGCTCGCCTGATGACGTGCCGCTTATGACGACCAACGCTATCTCTATGATCCCCAGTTCGTTGATGCAGCCGGCGTATCACACCCCGTTTAACGCCTTCGGGAACAGCACGCCGAGCAGCACGGGGCTCCCGCACGGACACTCCACTACCAGAGTATAACCCAGACTGATCAGTATTAACCCAGACTGCTCAGATGTGCAGCCGCTGTGCTATTTTGTTACAGACTCTTTTATGAATTAAGCGACGTTACACTTATTAACCTGTATAATGTGATCAGTGAATGTAATCATTTAAAATGCGATCATGGGACGGCGACTGGAAACACGCACACCGCAGAAGAATAATGAGGGGTTTAGTCTTGTTTCAAGTCCAAATATCTACAAATTTTGCCTTAAAATTAGTTAAATAATCTGCCTTTTAGAGTAAGCAATGTAAACATATTACATGCCAAAAATAAGTTTACTTTGCTTCCCCCATCGGCAGATTATTTAGCCTGTTTCAAGGAGAAACTCGCTTAAATATCAATTTAAATACACTTTACATTACATGTTTAGCATTTTTTACTTTTCTAGGGAAATAAGTAAAAAAATAAGTCAGATTTTAACTTAAAACAGGTTAAATAAGTTTACATTGCACACCCCATTGGCAGATTATTTCAAACCAAAAGCAAGATTATTTCACATCCCCATTGGCAGATTATTTAGCTTGTGTTAAGGCAAAACTCACTTAATTTCAGCTTAATTATTAGAGGCCTTTTTGCATTATTCTTATGTTTTATGTCTGGGAAAATAAGCTAAACAATAAGTCAAATTTAAATGAGTTTTCATTTAAAACATGTTAAATAATCTGCCATTGGGGTAAGCAGTGTGAACGTATTTCAAACCAAAACTAAGTTTACTTAGCTTCACCCATTGTCAGATTATTAAACTTGTTTTAAGGAGAAACTCACTTAATTTGGACCTTTTAAAGGCCTCTAATGCAGAAATAAAGATGTTTTTGCATTTGTTAGGTCTTAGGAGGGTTTTAGGGAAATAAGTAACACAACTAAGTCAAATTTTAAGGATTTTTTTTACTTAAAACATGTTGAATAATCTGCCATTGGGCTAAACAATGTAAAGGTTTTTCAAACCGAAAGCAAGATTATTTCACTTCCCCCATTGGCAGATTATTTAGCTTGTGTTAATGCAAAACTCACTTCATTTCAGCTTAATTATTAGAGGCCTTATTGCATTATTTTTACATTTTAGGAGGTCTTTAGGGAAACTAAGTCAAAAAATAAGTCAAATTAAACTAAGTTTTGGCTTAAAACATGTTAAATATTCTGTCGTTGGGGTTAGCAGTGTAATATTATTTCAAACCGAAAGCAAGATTATTCCGCTTCCCCCATTGTCAGATTATTTATCTTGTCAACTCACTTAATCACTTCATTTTGACTTAATTATTAGAGGACCTATTGCATTTTTTTTACATTTTAGGAGGTCTTTAATAAGTCAAATTTAAATAAGTTTTTGCTTACTACATTGGCAGATTATTTTGCTTGTTTTAAGAAGAAACTCACTTCATTTCAACCTAATTATTAGAGGCCTTATTGCATTATTTTTACGTTTTAGGAGGTCTTTAGGGCAAATAAGAAAATAAATGTCAAATTTAAATAAGTTTTGACTTAAAACAAGCCAAAATTTATTAAATAATCTGCCATTGGGGTAAGCAATGTAAACGTATTACATGCCAAAAATAGCTTTACTTCCCCCATTGGCAGATTATTTAGCCTGTTTTAAGGAGAAACTCACTTAAATTTGACTTTTTAAAGGCCTCTAATGCAGAAATAAGCATGTTTTTCTTTTTTTTCTTTTACTTTTTTAGGGAAATAAGTAAAAAAATACGTGAATTTTTTTACTTAAAACATGTTAAATAAGTTTACATGGCGCACCCCATTGGCAGATTATTTAGCTTGTGTTAATGGAAAACTCACTTCATTTTGACTTAATTATTAGAGACCTTTTTGCATTATTTTTATGTTTTAGGAGGTCTTTAATAAGTCAAATTTAAATGGGTTTTGACTTAAAACATGTTAAATAATCTGCCATTGGGGTAAACACTGTAAACGTATTTCAAGCCAAATATAAGTTTACTTAGCTTCACCCATTGGCAGATTGTTTAGCCTGTTTTAAGGAGAAGCACACTTAATTTTGACCTTTTAAAGGCCTCAAATGCAGAAATAAAGATGTTTTTGCATTTTGTTTTATGTCTTAGGAGGTTTTTAGGGAATCAAGTAAAGCAAATAATTCAAATTTAAGTGATTTTTTTACTTAAAACGTGTTAAATAATCTGCCATTGGGATAAACAATGTAAATTAATTTAAAACCGAAAGCAAGATCATTTTGTTTCCTCATTGGCTGATTATTTAGCTTGTGTTAAGGCAAAACTCACTTCATTTTGGTGTGTGGTCTGGTGCAATATGGCTTCCGTCGAGTCATGCAGGTGGATGCTGCTCACTGGTGGTGGATGAGGAGATTCCCCCCAATGTGTAAAGCGCTTTGAGTGTCCAGAACAGCGCTTTATAAATGTAAGGAATTATTATTATTATTATTATTATTATTATTATTATTATTATTATTATTATTAATTGTGACTTACTTATTAGTGGACTTATTCTATTATTTTTACATTTTAGGAGGTCTTTAGGGAAAATAAGTCAAAAAAATAAGTCAAATTTAAATAAGTTTTTCCTTAAAACATGTTGAATAATCTGCCATTGGGCTAAACAATGTAAAGGTTTTTCAAACCGAAAGCAAGATTATTTCACTTCCCCCATTGGCAGATTATTTAGCTTGTGTTAATGCAAAACTCACTTCATTTCGACTTAATTATTATTAGAGACCTTATTGCATTATTTTTACATTTTAGGAGGTCTTTAGGAAAAATAAGTCAAAAAATAAGTCAAATTAAACTAAGTTTTGGCTTAAAACATGTTAAATATTCTGTCGTTGGGGTTAGCAGTGTAATATTATTTCAAACCGAAAGCAAGATTATTCCGCTTCCCCCATTGTCAGATTATTTATCTTGTCAACTCACTTAATCACTTAATTTTGACTTAATTATTAGAGGACCTATTGCATTTTTTTTACATTTTAGGAGGTCTTTAATAAGTCAAATTTAAATAAGTTTTTGCTTACTACATTGGCAGATTATTTTGCTTGTTTTAAGAAGAAACTCACTTCATTTCAACCTAATTATTAGAGGCCTTATTGCATTATTTTTTACGTTTTAGGAGGTCTTTAGGGCAAATAAGAAAGTAAAAGTCAAATTTAAATAAGTTTTGACTTAAAACAAGCCAAAATTTATTAAATAATCTGCCATTGGGGTAAGCAATGTAAACGTATTACATGCCAAAAATAGCTTTACTTCCCCCATTGGCAGATTATTAAGCCTGTTTTAATGAGAAACTCACTTAAATTTGACTTTTTAAAGGCCTCTAATGCAGAAATAAACATGTTTCGCTTTTTTTTTTTTTTTTAACTTTTCTAGGGAAATAAGTAAAAAAAAATAAGTGATTTTTTTTACTTAAAACATGTTAAATAAGTTTACATTGCACACCTCATTGGCAGATTATTTTAGACCGAAAGCAAGATTATTTCACATCCCCATTGGCAGATTATTTAGCTTGTGTTAATGGAAAACTCACTTCATTTTGACTTAATTATTAGAGACCTTTTTGCATTATTTTTATGTTTTAGGAGGTCTTTAATAAGTCAAATTTAAATGGGTTTTGACTTAAAACATGTTAAATAATCTGCCATTGGGGTAAACACTGTAAACGTATTTCAAGCCAAATATAAGTTTACTTAGCTTCACCCATTGGCAGATTGTTTAGCCTGTTTTAAGGAGAAGCACACTTAATTTTGACCTTTTAAAGGCCTCAAATGCAGAAATAAAGATGTTTTTGCATTTTGTTTTATGTCTTAGGAGGTTTTTAGGGAATCAAGTAAAGCAAATAATTCAAATTTAAGTGATTTTTTTACTTAAAACGTGTTAAATAATCTGCCATTGGGATAAACAGTGTAAATTAATTTAAAACCGAAAGCAAGATCATTTTGTTTCCTCATTGGCTGATTATTTAGCTTGTGTTAAGGCAAAACTCACTTCATTTTGGTGTGTGGTCTGGTGCAATATGGCTTCCGTCGAGTCATGCAGGTGGATGCTGCACACTGGTGGTGGATGAGGAGATTCCCCCCAATGTGTAAAGCGCTTTGAGTGTCCAGAAAAGCGCTTTATAAATGTAAGGAATTATTATTATTATTATTATTATTATTATTATTATTAATTGTGACTTACTTATTAGTGGACTTATTCTATTATTTTTACATTTTAGGAGGTCTTTAGGGAAAATAAGTCAAAAAAATAAGTCAAATTTAAATAAGTTTTTCCTTAAAACATGTTGAATAATCTGCCATTGGGGTAAACAATGTAAAGGTTTTTCAAACCGAAAGCAAGATTATTTCACTTCCCCCATTGGCAGATTATTTAGCTTGTGTTAATGCAAAACTCACTTCATTTCAGCTTAATTATTAGAGGCCTTATTGCATTATTTTTACATTTTAGGAGGTCTTTAGGAAAAATAAGTCAAAAAATAAGTCAAATTAAACTAAGTTTTGGCTTAAAACATGTTAAATAATCTGTCGTTGGGGTTAGCAGTGTAACATTATTTCAAACCGAAAGCAAGATTATTCCGCTTCCCCCATTGGCAGATTATTTATCTTGTCAACTCACTTAATCACTTCATTTTGACTTAATTATTAGAGGACCTATTGCATTATTTTTACATTTTAGGAGGTCTTTAATAAGTCAAATTTAAATAAGTTTTTGCTTACTACATTGGCAGATTATTTTGCTTGTTTTAAGGAGAAACTCACTTAATTTCAACCTAATTATTAGAGGCCTTATTGCATTATTTTTACGTTTTAGGAGGTCTTTAGGGCAAATAAGAAAATAAAAGTCAAATTTAAATAAGTTTTGACTTAAAACAAGCCAAAATTTATTAAATAATCTGCCATTGGGGTAAGCAATGTAAACGTATTACATGCCAAAAATAGCTTTACTTCCCCCATTGGCAGATTATTAAGCCTCTTTTAAGGAGAAACTCACTTAAATTTGACTTTTTAAAGGCCTCTAATGCAGAAATAAACATGTTTCGCTTTATTTTTTTTTTCTTTTCTAGGGAAATAAGTAAAAAAAAAATAAGTGATTTTTTTTACTTAAAACATGTTAAATAAGTTTACATTGCACACCTCATTGGCAGATTATTTTAGACCGAAAGCAAGATTATTTCACATCCCCATTGGCAGATTATTTAGCTTGTGTTAATGGAAAACTCACTTCATTTTGACTTAATTATTGGAGGCCTTTTTGCATTATTTTTATGTTTTAGGAGGTCTTTAATAAGTCAAATTTAAATAGGTTTTGACTTAAAACATGTTAAATAATCTGCCATTAGGGTAAACAATGTAAACGTATCCTAAGCCAAATATAAGTTTACTTAGCTTCACCCATTGGCAGATTGTTTAGCTTGTTTTAGGGAGAAACACACTTAATTTTGACCTTTTAAAGGCCTCGAATGCAGAAATAAACATGTTTTAGCATTTTTTTTTATGTCTTAGGAGGTTTTTAGGGAATCAAGTAAAGCAAATAATTCAAATTTAAGTGATTTTTTTACTTAAAACGTGTTAAATAATCTGCCATTGGGATAAACAGTGTAAATTAATTTAAAACCGAAAGCAAGATCATTTTGTTTCCTCATTGGCTGATTATTTAGCTTGTGTTAAGGCAAAACTCACTTCATTTTGGTGTGTGGTCTGGTGCAATATGGCTTCCGTCGAGTCATGCAGGTGGATGCTGCACACTGGTGGTGGATGAGGAGATTCCCCCCAATGTGTAAAGCGCTTTGAGTGTCCAGAACAGCGCTTTATAAATGTAAGGAATTATTATTATTATTATTATTATTATTATTATTATTATTATTATTATTAATTGTGACTTACTTATTAGTGGACTTATTCTATTATTTTTACATTTTAGGAGGTCTTTAGGGAAAATAAGTCAAAAAAATAAGTCAAATTTAAATAAGTTTTTCCTTAAAACATGTTGAATAATCTGCCATTGGGCTAAACAATGTAAAGGTTTTTCAAACCGAAAGCAAGATTATTTCACTTCCCCCATTGGCAGATTATTTAGCTTGTGTTAATGCAAAACTCACTTCATTTCAGCTTAATTATTAGAGGCCTTATTGCATTATTTTTACATTTTAGGAGGTCTTTAGGAAAAATAAGTCAAAAAATAAGTCAAATTAAACTAAGTTTTGGCTTAAAACATGTTAAATAATCTGTCGTTGGGGTTAGCAGTGTAACATTATTTCAAACCGAAAGCAAGATTATTCCGCTTCCCCCATTGGCAGATTATTTATCTTGTCAACTCACTTAATCACTTCATTTTGACTTAATTATTAGAGGACCTATTGCATTATTTTTACATTTTAGGAGGTCTTTAATAAGTCAAATTTAAATAAGTTTTTGCTTACTACATTGGCAGATTATTTTGCTTGTTTTAAGGAGAAACTCACTTAATTTCAACCTAATTATTAGAGGCCTTATTGCATTATTTTTACGTTTTAGGAGGTCTTTAGGGCAAATAAGAAAATAAAAGTCAAATTTAAATAAGTTTTGACTTAAAACAAGCCAAAATTTATTAAATAATCTGCCATTGGGGTAAGCAATGTAAACGTATTACATGCCAAAAATAGCTTTACTTCCCCCATTGGCAGATTATTAAGCCTCTTTTAAGGAGAAAACTCACTTAAATTTGACTTTTTAAAGGCCTCTAATGCAGAAATAAACATGTTTCGCTTTATTTTTTTTTTCTTTTCTAGGGAAATAAGTAAAAAAAAAATAAGTGATTTTTTTTACTTAAAACATGTTAAATAAGTTTACATTGCACACCTCATTGGCAGATTATTTTAGACCGAAAGCAAGATTATTTCACATCCCCATTGGCAGATTATTTAGCTTGTGTTAATGGAAAACTCACTTCATTTTGACTTAATTATTGGAGGCCTTTTTGCATTATTTTTATGTTTTAGGAGGTCTTTAATAAGTCAAATTTAAATAGGTTTTGACTTAAAACATGTTAAATAATCTGCCATTAGGGTAAACAATGTAAACGTATCCTAAGCCAAATATAAGTTTACTTAGCTTCACCCATTGGCAGATTGTTTAGCTTGTTTTAGGGAGAAACACACTTAATTTTGACCTTTTAAAGGCCTCGAATGCAGAAATAAACATGTTTTAGCATTTTTTTTTATGTCTTAGGAGGTTTTTAGGGAATCAAGTAAAGCAAATAATTCAAATTTAAGTGATTTTTTTACTTAAAACGTGTTAAATAATCTGCCATTGGGATAAACAGTGTAAATTAATTTAAAACCGAAAGCAAGATCATTTTGTTTCCTCATTGGCGGATTATTTAGCTTGTGTTAAGGAAAAACTCACTATATTTTGGTGTGTGGTCTGGTGCAATATGGCTTCCGTCGCGTCATGCAGGTGGATGCTGCACACTGGTGGTGGATGAGGAGATTCCCCCCAATGTGTAAAGCGCTTTGAGTGTCCAGAACAGCGCTTTATAAATGTAAGGAATTATTATTATTATTATTATTAATTGTGACTTACTTATTAGTGGACTTATTGTATTATTTTATAATTTTAGGAGGTCTTTAGGGAAAATAAGTCAAAAAAATAAGTCAAATTTTAAGGATTTTTTTTACTTAAAACATGTTGAATAATCTGCCATTGGGCTAAACAATGTAAAGGTTTTTCAAACCGAAAGCAAGATTATTTCACTTCCCCCATTGGCAGAATATTTAGCTTGTGTTAATGCAAAACTCACTTCATTTCGACTTAATTATTATTAGAGACCTTATTGCATTGCATGTTATGTTTTAGGAGGTCTTTAGGGAAAATAAGTCAGAGTTTTGACTTAAAACATGTTAAATAATCTGCCATTGGGGTAAGCAATGTAAACGTGTTTCAAGCCAAATATAAGTTTACTTAGCTTCCCCTTTGACAGATCATTTAGCCTGTTTTAAGGAGAAACTCGCTTAAATTTTGACTTTTTAAAGGCCTCGAATGCAGAAATAAACATGTTTTTGCATTTGTTATGCCCTAGGGTTTTTTTAGGGAAATAAGTAACACAACTATATCAAATTTAAGGGATTTGTTTTACTTAAAACATGTTGCATAATCTGCCATTGGGGTAAACAATGTAAAGGTTTTTCAAACTGAAAGCAAGATTATTTCACTTCCCCCATTGGCAGATTATTTAGCTTGTGTTAATGCAAAACTCACCTAATTTTGACAATTATTATTAGAGGCCTTATTGCATTATTTTTACATTTTAGGAGGTCTTTAGGGAAAATAAGTCAAAAAATAAGTCATACTTAAATAAGTTTTGGCTTAAAACATGTTAAATAATCTGTCGTTGGGGTAAGCATAGATGTGAACGTATTTCAAACCAAAAATAGGTTTACATAGCTTCACCCATTGTCAGATTATTTAGGCTATTTTAATGAGAAACTCACTTAATTTGACTTTTTAAAGGCCTCTAATGCAGAAATAAACATGCTTTTTTTAATGTCTTAGGAGTTTTTTTAGGGAAATAAGTAAAACCAATAAGTCAAATGTAAGTGGTTTGTTTTACTTAAGACCTC